>OX030975.1:13600000-14200000 GCA_943735965.1 Eupithecia abbreviata
TTTTCTTTATCTTTGTGTAAATACAATATAATTGAGTCTAGCAGCCTTGTCCCCTAAGGAAGCTGTGCTCTATATCAAACACAGATTGGAAATAAGTTTGAAAACGTACGGGCCTAGCAAGTGAAAGAGTTTTTGGATAGAAAATACATGAACTTCGAAGAACAGAAAAGATAAGATATAAGATAAGGTTGTTTTCTAAACTGTAATATTAATAGCCTTACAGAAGCCAAAACAATAGACGCTAGTAAAATGTAGTATTAAAATACTGCTACTTTTGAGTAATGTGGCTTTTGTGTCGAAATTAATGTCAAGATGACTTTACATTAGCTAAATTCAAAAGTAAACCAAATGCGAGTTCAATGACACCTACATATTCTAGGTATTTAAGATACGTAACAATACGTAATGCAGTGCCGGTATCTCATTGTGTGTAATTTAATTTCCTTTGTTCGTGGTACGTTCTCGTTCATACGTTGACATAAACAATCAGCTGTTTACTATGTATAGCTGGCTTATCTTTCTTTACGTTTTTGTACAATATAGATAGATATTTTTACTTACATTACAATAACAAAAAAAAATCTGAATGATTGAGTGTTCATTATCCGTAAGCAGTATAGATATAGTGATTTTGTGGTATAGACTAGATATTCATATTCTTGAATTGAGGAAAGTTAAATTTACCTATAAATATTTTGTCAACTTTAAGTTTATTTTCAGGATGATGTTGGGGCTGCCCCGCTTCTGCAGTGGATCGGGGATGTTTGCAGAGTATCAAACAGATGGCTTTGAAGCTATCTTCCGCAAAAAAACTGCATCCCTGATCCGCAGAGTGCGGGACAGCCACAACGAGCATCCTGAAAACCATAGCGGACAGATATTTATCCCCGCTGTGGGTATGTCTTGTTCGCAGAGTGATCCCGGCAAGTATATCTTTCTTATAGGGATCACTCTGGGAAAGACATGCTTATGTTATAATTTTATTATTTATCTAGGTTTTCAAATGTAATATTTAATTTAAAATTCTACTAACCCTCTATAATTATATTTTTGTGTGTTTACTAACCAAATATGGATCCATGGATATCCGAAATTATTATGACAAAAATCTCAGTTTAGAGATTACATAATCAGGAATAAATTAATTATTTGAATTTGTTAGGGACTCGTAAATAACGTTTTCGTCGAATATTTCTGAAACACCACTTCTGTTTGGTATAATATGTTATTTCATCAAAATCGTAATATTCAAAAATTAAGAGCCATGAAATATCAACTTGTTTTTCGTTATAATATGTACTCAGGTACCTACATTGTACCCTTCAAAGATTTCATGTTAAGTTTGATATTATAATAAGTAGAACTCTAAAGACTAAACGTTAAATAAATTAACTTTGTCTTTGTTAAAACTAGTAAAATTTATGGGGAAATTAAAGCAGATTTCGTCATTATTGAATCATCATCCAATGGAAGCAAGAATTACACCATAAAGACTGTCGTGTCAGCTTTATTACACTTTTAACTGCGTTTTATATGCGCAATAAAATTCATTCGAGTATAAAAGTTCAACATCATATACTTACTTGTCGTCTCCTCATTTAGAGTAAATTTAAGTACTGAGGAGAACTCTTATAATAAATAAATAATGCTGGACAATTCACACAGCATTATCTAACCCCAAGCTAAGCAGTTATGGGTACTACTAGGTGACTGATATCCATGATACAATCATCATCATCAGCCTACAGCAGTCTACTGCTGGACATAATACGATATATACTACATATTTTTAGTATACATCATAGCGACCAGAACTCTCGGAATTAATCTCTGCAGATGGTACATACATTTGTCCCGAGGCGGGAATGCAACCCGCAACCTCTTGCGTCGCAGTCGGACCTTCGCCCACCGCGCCACAGTGGTCGTCATTGTATGACTCTTCGTCAATGTGTATATTTTTGGAAGGCCTGACTTTGTTTGGGCATCTTATCTTTATTTTTATGTCACCCACCAGCCCGTGTTTCGAATTAATTGCTGATGTCCGTCCGTGTCCGTGTTTTGATTTGGGTTTTCCTCTTGGACTTTGTACAAGGACGGAGTCTCTAAAAGATTACGCCGTTTATATACGTGTGACCCAAATGTTTGTGTTGCCCGCTACCACTGATCATTACGTTCATTTATTGTACGCACATGAAGACTGTTAATATTCATTCGCTTTTTTCTGTGGTCATCAGCTTTATTAACATTGAAAGTTCAAATAATAAAAACAAATTAGAACTAGTATTTACAATTGAAATAATTGAGCTAACTGCAAACTGTTGCAAACAATCTACAGGTAACTCAACTGATCCATAGATATACCAGTCGGAAGCATCCCCAAGACGCTGGCTGTAGGTGTAATTGATCATAACATGATTTCTTTTGTTTTGTGTGAGTGCCATATTTTATATTAGTTTTAATTACAAACTGTATTTACTTCATTGCGACTTTGCAAGAGAGGAAACAGAAGATGACATTAAGAATAAAGCATAGAACTTCGATGAAAAGTCTGTAGATAAATCATTGAATAAAATGTAGCACAAAGCACGTCAGCAGCGGCGGTTATCTGTCAACTATTGATAAATTAATACAGTTTTAATATCGTGCATTGTTATCGTAATGCGCGTGTAACGAGTCACTAATAGCATATTAACGACGGAGGCCCAGAGCTCTACGGGCCTCCTTGCTTACCACTTCAATACCTCGCACATTTAAAACTATTCTCTTTCTGAGTTTTGTGTAGGTAGATCATTGTCATAGATTTAACACTGAGTGCTGAAAACGCATGAGTATGTTATACGCACGGTATGAGTTTTCTACAAGTGACTAATATCCGTAAATCCACACTAGCGCAGCGGCTGAGAAAATACAGATCTTTGTGACTCAGCAGAGCTGTAATATTTTTCGAACGAAACGCATGTGCGGCGCAACACAACCGCTGTGTAGAGCGGCAGCACGAATTTTTTAGGTTAAAAAAAAGATCGCAGTCGTCGAAAAAAAACCGCAGTCAAAGTGTTAATGACGTTGCCGTCATTAAAATAACGGGATGTTTAATCAATCACCCATGATTTAAAAACTTAAAACAACACAAATGGTCGAAAGTTATTTTAGAGTTAATAACCATGACAAAGGTTTGACTCCGTCATTTCATGCATAGAGTGAAAAGATATGTAATTAAATGTTTATTGAACACTGATTTACAAACGCTTTAGCTTTTAGTTAACGAACGAGTAAGGTTTATGTATAGTAGGTATATTTCTAGTAAAAATAGAGTTAAATGTTTTTTGTTAGCTAAACAAATACAAATTTTCAATAAATTCAGTCAAGTAGAGATCTCGGAAAGTCACATCGTTCTATGCTTCATTGAATACAACACTGGTCGAGGAAAGTGACTGAGTTTTCAATACCTGGTATACAATTTGATGCCGCTCTACATTAACTAAGTGCTTTAACAATTAACGTTCCATAATCTTGTAGCATTTAAGCTGCCGCGCCGACCACGAGGCAACCGCGTGCACAAACAGACTTCGTATAGTTTGTATTCATTTAAGTATAAACGTACTGCTACGTCCCGATATATTTAAATACAAATATTTGTTTTGAGTCTTGTAGTAAATATTTGAACACAGTTACTTAGTACTACTATAAAGAAATAAGCACCTAGCTGTTGGTAAATTTTATGTTATTTTAATTATGTAGTGCCAGTAGTTTCTCTAACTCTGAATATAATTTTCGGACTGTTAAACTTAATTATCCCCGTTTTAGTTAATACAATTCATAAACAGGTAAGAGATAATAAATAGTACCTAATAATGTATTCCTAAAATCTGGGTCACGGAGAGAGCTAGGGCCTTGCTCGTCGCAGTCATTATGCCGATGCATTCTTCTCGGCCAATTACAGCGCTGCTTTGACCGTAATCAAATTAACTTTGTATATTATTATGTATTAGTGTCATAATTTCCATCTTCATCGTTCTCATATACTCGTAGTAGCGATTCATATCACCATTACTTATTTTACCTTTTCCTATGGCCGGGACGTGTTGGAATTTCGTATATGAGCAGATTTTGAAACAAATAAAGAAATGGTCTTACGACTCACAGAAAACAAGCAGTTTTTTTGTTTTAGCGACCACAACAATACATAACTAATTCGCTACGTTGTTGTATTTAGATATTTATTGGGTTTAGTAAACAGTAGTCTGTATCTGAGAGATTTGATTTGATATTCACCTTTAATTTTACCATGGTATTATAATTTATTCTCTGATTTTGATCAAACGCGTTGTTTTTATGTTTTTTTTTTGTGGTTCATGTAAGTAAAGTCATTTGTCAAAGTGACATTCACGTCAACGAATAGTAATTTACAAACCTTATCAGCCAACATCGTATGTATGTACACTGTTTATTAAAATTATCTTGTGAATGTAAAGGAACACTAAATAACATCATCGTCAGCCTATATTAGTCCACGGCCTCTCCAGTCTTCTGCTTGTCACATTCAGCATCTGCCTGCAGTATTTTGCAGATCGTCCTGGCCGGAGGGCGTTGTACTTACACCATGAACGGCTGTGAAAGATTTGTTCGATATCTTCACGATAAGTGTTGCGTGCGTGATGGTGATGGATGGGGAAAGTAACGTGTCGTGATGTGGCATGTCTGATTTTCGTTTAATCGTTGTGTCAAAACTGTTTGTATCGTGACCTAGAACCAAGGTTCCGACAACACCCGAACAAGCTTGCAAACGCAAGACTAATCATTGATTTGTTGATTGAGAACTCCAAATGCAAGTATTTAAATACCATCTAAGATCCTACCTAAGTAATTTCAAATCAATAAAATAAATAATGCTGGACATGTCACAAAACAACATCTAGCCCAAGGTAAAGCAGAGCTTCTATTCAGCTAAATATTACCATTCCCCTAATTCTCCATCAATGAGCAAGCGTATTGTTTGTGACATGTAATCTCCATTCTGTAAGTAGTTCACGTTACGACATTCCTGTTATCACATTATCATTTGTTTATTATGTTTTAGGCGGCACGGTCGCTGTTTATTATTTCATCGAACTCAATAATATTTTTGTAAGGGCAAACATCCGCTGGCGTATTTATTTGCTTTGGAGCGAATGAACGGTCAGTAACCCAACACATCCACTTCTCTATAAATTACTTTGATAAACTGACGCTTCGTTATTGGAAACCGTTGTCACGACAAGCATACTGATACTTCAAATTTACATTTAGATTGATGTTTAAATTCTATTCGATGTCCATTTCTAAGGCCCTCCACCCTACTGACATAACTTAAAAAAAGCAAATTAAAAAAGGATTACATACACCGAACGACGGACACGGAATTGAAAATATACAATCCGAAATAACTTTTACTGGTGACATACTTTTGTTATATTTACGAGTATGATATTGAATAGTGGACGTGTCAGTGAGAAATATTGTGTACATTTCTCATGTTCATTTATTACCCTGAAATATAAACATGATAATTAAGAAGGTAAAAAGTATCAATAGTTATTTAAAAAATCTTAATCTACTCCTACTCTACGCCAAGATTATAAACAAGTATTTTACGCAATCAATTTAAACTGTCTGCATTGCTTGCGGAATAAGTCTTATGACATCAGATGCGAATAGACAAAACAGTCTAAGTGAATTCAAAAAAATATTAATAAAATAAAAGCTTTGTGGATTTCTGGTAAGGTCTCAAGAACATCAAAAACCATCATCAATGTCAAATGTAGGTTACAAATCAGCAGACTACGAGCAGGTGGTGGTGAAGCCCGGAATTTCACCACAGCCACAACACTTCGCTCGACCGATAACCGTCGATATCGCAGGTCGCGTCTCGACATGCCGCAGGGTAACGAACTCGGTCCTCCACTCTATATCTTATACACCTATGCGTGTGCACTCATTCTGTTAATGCTACTTGATGGGCTGTCAATGCTATCGATCCACCACTGTCTGAAGTTATTCCCATGAAAGAGCGTTCAGCGAATTGCTCGCTCAATTGAAACTCCACTTCAAAGAGTAACTTACATAACAAGTAGTTCACTTATTTTTTGTTTGGTTACGTACGCTACACAGTGTATGTTACGAAAAATCCATAGCCTATATTATCTCGAATAACAAAGTAATATTGGCATAGCAACTTAAATTACCCAAGGTCCTATCTCAAATATTTGACTAATAAAAATAATATCTATCAAACACGCAAATAATTTTTTTATTGCGTCATTGTTAGAAAAAATAAATATTAAATAAAAGATAACACACTCGACTTCAAATTGTACTAGATTACATGTGCACGATTTTACCCATAAATTATTATACTTCTCGCAGTGTTTTAATGTTATGTTATGAACGGTAGTTACAATACAATACAAAAATACTTTATTGTACACCAGTTACAGATCATTATAAAACACATCATGACCTAATATACTTCTTAGTAATACTTAGTTTATAAATAAATAATAAGTACCAATATTCACTTTTCTGACAGATAAAATTCCTTAACGCGAGCTTTAAAAACTGGTAAGGACACTGCTTTTCTGATGGACTCTGGTAGTGCATTCCACAACCTTATGGCCTGGATGGAGAAGGATTTGTCGTAGAAACTGGTTTTGTGAAGTGGCATACCCAAAGCCAGATTTTCTGACGACCGAGTACAACGGGAAGGATGAGGATGAGAATGGTGGAGGAATTCAAAACGCTCCTTCAAATAAAAGGGGGTGACAGGGTTAAAGAGAATGTTATGAAGAAGGGAAAGGATATGGGAATTTCAACTTTCGGTAGTTATTTTAAAGTAGTTTAGTTGGTTCAAGTTATTTTATTTTTTGTGAATGTTGTTGATGTTTGTTTATGAGCGAGCAAATGTTACAACAATCAAAACCTACTACTTGTATTTGATTGTTGTAACATTTGCTCGGTGACTTTTCAGTATAATATAATCAAATAACACATAAGCTCCTCCTCCTCATCAGCCAGCACACATGGGTACTTTACTTCCACCTACGTAACCTACATAATATTATTATGAATATAATTCATTTCTCATAGTTGTCACTAATTTACCGTTTTACTTTGAGGTAACCTATTGTTCCAATTCAATATGATCCAAAATGTCGCTACGGGCAAAATTAATAAAAGTTCTACGATTTCAGTTATTCCCGCGTGAGTGGTCTTTGAAATCTACGTTTGTACGCTGTGTCGTATTTGTCAAAGCATTGTTGTACAGAACTTTTGCGAGTTTGTAATATTGGAGAAATTCTGATACTGTGTAAACAATACGCTTTTACTAGGGTCTGATTTATTGGGGCATGGTGAACTCAGACATAGCTTTTCTGAGAAAGAGGCACACAAGTGCTATTGAATTACAGCTTACATATCTCTATAAAAAAAGACGCATCATTGTAACTATAGAAAGAAAAAAAAATTGCGAAAAGCCGATTTTTGTGATATTTGACATTGAATAACTTACGATGCAAAAACGATATTTTGTTGATAAAGTTTATAACGCCAAAATGATGGCGTTAACGTGTTGTTAGCTGGTTGGCTATTATAGTTAGGTTGACCCATTTTTTTTCTAAAATGACGACTCGAAAGGCAACAAATAAGATGAAAGGATGACATTAAATATTTTAGAGTAGTAGTCACGGGAGGCCCATAATTGCCCAACACCGGAAAAATTTTAAGAGTCCGACACATGTTTAGGAACTGCTTGCCGTTCTTACAAATTAAGTTGTCATCTTTAGCAACAGCTGTTCAAACCACATCAACAAATCACATCTCGTCCTCAAAGTGTTACACATTTCAATTGCGTAACAACCAATGTCCTTGTTATTCTTGTTTGTTCACGTAACAATACACTACCTAGTTTAAATAATACCACCAATATGTAAGTAATATAAATTCTCTTATCATAATCTGTTATTTATATGGAATTTAAATGGAACTGCAGACGGTCATTGTTATAAATAAAGAACGTTACTGGTATAGATTTGTAACGAATATATAATTAACCATATTTATTATTGTCAAGTTTAAGTTACAGTTGGCTGACGCTTAGACTCTTAGATTTTTATTCTTTATAGACAAAGATAGGAAATAATATTACATTAGTGTAGTGCATGCATACTCAATTCGTAATCTCATTCAAACCAAAGACTGTAAATTCTAGATTTATGTCAATTCATGCCAACATCGATGGATTTTAAAATAAGGAACCAGTCATGCCGTTTGTTATAATAAGCTAGATACTTCCTTTTCCTAAGGATAACCTTAGTAGAGGGATAGGGAAGTAACTAAATTCACAAGTTATTCAGAACGTAGTGTTTATCATCAAATCAAACACAGTTTACTGCCGGAATAAATTAATTTTATGTATCTTGGCAATAGGTAATGCTGTAACTGCTAACGATCGGTTTACACTTACCTATAATAATTTCTCAAGTGGCGTCAATGGTTAGTGTCGAGGCGTTTCCTTAGTCGAAATTGCTTAGATTTTCTTGTATTACTGGGGTTGTTATATTTTGCGTTGCCTCGTGTTTGTTTGTAACGGTTTTACACAAGTTATATTCAGAGTGAGCATTGACTAGTGATGTCGTACCAAAATAGATGGTTCATCTTTGTTGCTTTTTTGTGTATTTTCTCTACGACGAAGACATTTTAAGAAGGACCTAAATAATCTTATTTATTACGAGGAAGATTATCGTCATATTATGATCTCTGTGCGTAATTGGAGAGATGTTCTGTCATGACCACCCTGGACGGTGGCCTCCACATTTTCCATATGTACCATCGACTCGACACGCTGTTTAGATGATTTCGCCCGTGTGTACCAATGTTCTAATTCAGTGTTTATGTATCACAGTCTCGTCTCGGTTTATGGGCTACGCGTTATGGCACTCGGCCTATAAAACTGAGATTGCGATCTTTAACGTTGACTCATGTATGACCTTATGACGAGAAATTATTACGAGTATGAAGGCTTCCGTGCGGCTCGTATGGCGGATTACATAATCTAACGATAAGTTTTAATAATCAGGACGTTTACTCTATAAAATGATATCGATGTATCGCTTTGCTTAGACAAAGAAGCGAGATAACGTTCAATGACAAAGTCTACGCTTCGGCAGAGGAAAGCACTTTCTTCACGACCACGAAAGATATGATAATATTCTAATTTGATAACTGGACAGCTGTCTGTCGTATTCGGAAATAAAGACATTTTGTTGAGTAGACCTCCAGGACTATGACCTTCGGCGCGTGCTGTGTTGCTAGCGAGATAAGGCGTTGGTAACTAATAATAGTTTGAAGCAGATCTGCTCACACATTTAATCAACTTATGTAACTGATGTAGGTTAGATACTACTGCTACTAGATGGAGGATTTTTTTATTAAGCTCTTAATCAACAAACAACTAGCTGATACAAACTATGAATAGAAGATAGTACTAACATTATAAACTAAATGCTAATATTTCTGTTTGTCGGCAGGCATGAAAATGACTATGTCCACGGCATCCACAATGAGTCCGCGCGTGCACAGGAAAGTGATGCGCGCACCGCATAAACGCGTGCACCCGGGCAAAATGGTGCACGCGGGTAAACTCGCGCACCCGGGGAAGCTCGCACATCCGGGCAAGTTCGCGCATCTGGGCAAGTTCGGTAAATTAGCTCACTATGCACACACGCACTCGCTGCGGCCGCTCGCGCCGCCGGAACCCTGCGACAACAGTAACGACAGCGGACTCGGCCCGGACCCGGTCAACAGGTAATGCTTCATAGACCTTTTCTTTATCTTGCACGTATATATACTTACGTCTATCGAGTGTCTACACGCGGGCTATATGCAGCAGCGTATAATATCCAATGCACCATAATATGTTAGTGCTTGTGTGCATTGTTATTATTATATTTTATGTGATTTTGTCGTTGACGTTTTATGAGCTATCAATAAAATTATTAAAAAATATTATAAGTCATTTAACTCAAATAGACGGCAATCTTGCGACAATCAACTAAAATTCAATAATTGAGGTTAGCGTGCGTGACTAACTATAGACATGTTAAATTAACATGGAGCCTACTTATCGTTATATGCACGACAACTAGACACACACCACTGCTTCTAATACACTGTGTAAACATTTTGTCTCACTTATATGCTTTTGTGGTTTGTTTCACGCTCATTGGTTTTAATTTATTGAGCAATTGTGTAGTAAATCCTTCAGTTTTGAAGATGAGGTCAATCTCCCATTAAATGTCCCCCTTTTCTGTCATCAACTCTGGCGGTCTCGTGATACTTCAGTGCCATGCTATGAATTTTAAACTTTGCATCTTTGAATAATAGAGCCTTTTCCTCCGTTTTCATCTTTTTCTTACAAATAAATACATTTTCGTAGTTTTTTCCTTTATTGTAGAGACTTTTTTTTATAAACAACGCATGATGCGTACGTAATATCCACTCCATAAGAAACCGGAGATGCAAGGCATTACAACAATTTGTATCACATTTCGTGACTCAACTGCAATCTACATTATTGCCAGTTTGATATTACCTACGTCACAAACTACTTCAACTTACTAGAAAGATCTGCGCTTTACTATAAAGATAATATCTACTACAATCTATGTAGTTCTAGGGTTATTCTTGATCGATAAACTACCTACGCATCGCGTACAACTGCGGATTTTTATCTTAGATAACAAAGTAGGATTTTTTTAAAACTATAACAGCACTCCTGGGGTTATATATATACTTATATATAAAGGCACTTGCCCCAATATTATTACGTTCAAGTATATAAATAAATACTGTAGAAGGTACGTCTGGCGACTGGTCATTCACTGAATTTTAAATCATTGAATGACCAATCTCGCCCTACGTTCCGTTCTATCGGCTATTCTACCTCAATCAGAATCTCAGGCATCCGACCTTGTATCTTCATTTATCGCCCAGTCAGCCAGCTTCGCAAACAGATGCGCAGCGCACGCCCCTTATCTCTGGGTCGCGGTACGCAACCAGTTGGTGTTGGTACGCAACGCACACTGTTATCTCTATCTACTTACTTATCTCAAGATAGGCCATGGTAGGCTGATTATCTATGAATGATGGCGCGATAGTACATACATTTCATATAACGTCTGTGGCAGAGCACACACAGACAAAAACATTGAATAACCCAATCAAAAACATGTTAGATATGCTTTCTGATAGAGCTATCAATTTACCACTCACGTGGACTTTGCAACTTCGCTTCGATTGATTGATGTTATTCCACCTTTTACGAATCCGATTATGGTTCCACAAATGAAAACTATTAACGCTGGAAGAGACCTGATACTCGGCCTTTATTATCGGCTCTTTCCCGAATGTTCCAGAGAAAATAAATGATGTGGTTTCATTGAGAGGGCCCTTAGTATGGGGTAAATTATTCGGTTTCAGATATCGCGTTGTTTAATCGCGTAACGTTAGCCTCGCCAAATTCCCCCTTGCGTCAGTAGCAGGTATTTCGGCAAAAAGTTGCTTAAAAAAGTAATTGAGGCAACCTGTTGTTGATTGTGTCCAATATGTTGTAGCCGAAGATCGAGGCTCAGTCAGTCCTTGATCAGGCTTGGAATTTACACAAAACTCTGTAAAATGCCTTTGTCGAAATGAGCGAACGTCATATTGTTGAAATCAGTGCATTGGAGGGGTCTATCAAGAATTTAAATGAAGGTTCAACAAACGAAAGGTAAATTACATTAAATCATTTAAATTTTACATAGAATTGTTTACAGCTGGCTTTATAAAAATTTGATAGAGTTAATTTGTGTAGATCAACTTTTTTATTACGTACTTTACGTACCGTAGCGGCTTAATTTACGTAATATGGTGAAACTGACAGACTTTATTTACTTCTCTTCGACTACAGCACAGGTGATTTCAACAACCGGTCCATGTATTTTCGTAAAACATTTGGTTGTTTAACTATTTCTATAAGTACGACATAGATACAGTCGCTGAATGGAGCTATTTATAAATAAAGGTCGGTTATTACGATTCATGAAAATATTTACTTGGACCGTTCTCATCAGACGGGCAGCCTTGCTCGCTGTGACGAGTTTTATCTTTAGATTTGAATGATCTCGCGAGTAAATGCGGTAGACTCCGAAACAATCTTAGAGAACGAGTAGGTAATAATGGCGCTTATAGGGAAGTACCTAACGCAAGATTACCTTAACAAGACTCGGTACGGTAAAGGTCAGAACAAAAATAACTTATTTCAGTGAAACACATGTAGGTAAGTAGGTCTATTTGCTGGTAGTTCAATTTCTTCAAGGTCGAATACCTGCCCGTTACACGTGCCAAGTTCAATTTAACTTGGGTAGCTAAGGAATAAGCACCCACCTGTCATTTGTCCCTAATGGATAAAAATAATAGGACATCCCTTTAGAAGTTCATTATTTTGGATAGCTGATAATGTGGCTTTCAAACTGTTGTCGTACTCTATAATCGGCTCAACGGTGGCACTCAAGCTATCTTTCATTACTATAAGTGATATATTGCTTAGATTAATGTGCTTATAAGTTTTAATATGTGTTGAGGATAAATCATACAAAATGTAATATTAGTAGGTACTAGGTAATAGTAGTAGTATTGTAGTGAATAAATACGGAAGACCGTCACTTTCTGAGATAAGAGCGGGCTCGTGAAACGTGTCTCAGAACACACTACACTGATCTACTCTGATTAGTTCCGTTTATCTGCACGCGCATACGTCGTCCGCTGTAGCCGACGCGTCGTCGCTCATCGCGCGGCGCAGTACCATGTGCTAATTTTTATTTTTGTCACATTCTATCCGTCTCTTCCGACAGTACCGACTAAATACGAATCATGCGCTAAATTTAATGTTATCTAACCTTACCTACTACCGCTTCTCTACATTTGTTTGTTTTGTTCGTAGTGCTCTCTTGCTCTACCAGTAGGTAGGTATTTCAATCTCATTCAACGCTATTTTTGTTTTACACCGATTACAGATGCCGCTCTAGGCATATGACAGTTACTATCATTGTTTACTTCCATTGGTAGCCTTGCTTTCTTGTAATAGCTACCGTCTACAGTTGGCTCTCAAAGTCCAGTTGCTGGTCGTGTGCTCGCAAGGGCCAAGGGGTTCGGGAGAGTATACAATTTTGCTAATGTAAAGTCCGGCGTGTGTACAGATCGTCCGAAACGTTGGAGACCGAGTGGGAGCACCCGGAAAGCAAAAGGCAGCGCCGCGAGACAGAGATGGCGGTAAAGTTAGAGTGTGACAACGCTAACGATGCGTACGCTTACACGCAAACAGCTGCCTGCGCACCAGCAGCGCTCCCGTCGGACGCGCTGTCGACTCTAGCGCCCCCGCCGGTATTACCTCTCCCCGTGTACGTTGACCTTATATATTACCTTCAAAACTATACCTCATTTACCTTCCTGCTTCATAGAGAATTCTACAATCTCCTAAATCAGTCTTCACTACAAAAACTCGACGACAGTCATTGAATATCAACGAAGTACCTGCGTCTTGTTTCTGAATTAACTCAATGAGCGAGCTCTAATGTTTTATGAAGCGACATGATTTGCAGCATCATGATCATTAATGTGCTGGGTTCGCATGTTCACTGCACGTAATTGTCTTTAATAATCTGCACCGCTTTACATGTCCCTATGATATATCTTTATTGCGTATTTACCCACACTTTAAGTATTATCTGTACCTTATACAAACAAACAATGTCATTATTGTGGTTGAGTAGGTAGCGAGGCCTATAAATCTTCGTAATTGTTGAACGCCACTTAACTACAGCTTTTGGTAAAATGGGGGTCAGGTAGACCGCAGAACAACCTGCAATAATAATAATAAACACTCATCTAAAGAGATGCTTTACTTTATCAGGATTCGGCCGGGATGCAGTATATCCAACACAAATGTCAACGAGACGACGGGAAACAGATTCCAGGACCCCTACAGATCGTGCGGCAAGCTCGGCAGTGGGGGCAAGCTCGCAAACAAATACACGAGTGCAGGGAAACTTGGCACAGGGGGCAAGTTAGGGGGGAAACTCAGTGGGAAGTATGGGGGGAAGCTGGCACAGGCGATGGTCAGACGAAGACAGCTCATGGCGTCGTCGGGCCCTCCTGGTCTAGCGACGCCCTTCAGCTTCAGATCTAAAGACGGCACCGTGGAGCTACAGATCCTTTGCCAACCGGAGACGCAGCATAGAGCGAGGTTTGTCATCTCGCATTCAACGTACTTATAATTCCTTTATAACTCCACCACATCATCTGCTTGTCCTTATCCCACTCAGGGTAAGGTTGACACAGCACTATAGTTTCCTTTCACTATCCTATCAGCCTGTAACACCCACGAAATCGATCCATCTTTTCTTTGGTCTTCGTCTCCCCGTAAATTCACAATAATACTCAACTACCCTCAAAGACTGCAACTAAAAGTTGATTTCCTTTCAGGTATCAGACTGAAGGGAGCCGCGGTGCTGTCAAAGATAATTCTGGGAATGGATTCCCAATAGTCAAATTAGTTGGTTATGATAAACCGGCTGTATTACAGGTACGCCTGCAACTTCCGCATTCTATTATCAGGACCGATAACACTTGCATACGTAGCAAGTGCTCTACATTGTAGCTCTATCGTGCCTATCTGTGATTGTGTATATTATGGGTGAGAAAGACACATCATGTCTGTCTGTCCCATTTTTGTAGCTCACAACATAACTGATTATTGATATTTTTTGTTTGTAAGATAACTTAATCGAGAGTGATCGTGATGAAAAGCCGAAGCCGTTCTTTCACTTGATGGATGTACTCAAGTTTCAAAAAATATAAAACTTTTCCTTATCCAGGACTTGAAATACATATATAGGCCTGCTCCTCACTTTCGGTGATGGCGATCCTAGAGATTACGGATTCTCTCTTTCTATCATGAACATTTGATTTGTCGAAGTGCTTATTTTGTAAGCCTAAAGAAAATAAATGATTTTGAGTTTGAGTTTTGAACCTAATTTGGCTCGCTAGACCGAACTTGTGTAAACAGTCTAAATACGCCACGCCCGACACACATCGGCAATAAAAACAAAATAAAGTTGATCGCTCATTCCAGGTATTCATAGGTACAGACACAGGTCGCGTGGCGCCACACATGTTCTACCAGGCGTGCCGCGTGGCCGGCAAGAACTCCACGCCTTGCAAGGAGCGCAAGGATGACGGCACGGTGGTCATCGAGATCGACCTCGAGCCCGGCAAGAACTGGCAGGTCACCTGCGACTGTGTTGGGATACTTAAGGTTCGAAACTTAATATAGAAAATAAATATAAATAATGCTAAACAATGCACACAACATAATCTAGCCCCAAGAGCAGAGCTTGTGTTATGAGTACTAGATGACTGAATAAACTTAATACAATATATTACATAGATCGATATTTTTTTATGATACTTTGATAACGACCAGAACACCCGGGACAAATATCTGCAGATCGTACAATTGTCGCGAGGTGGGAATCGAACCCGCATCCTCCTGCGTCGCAGGCGGACCACCTTCGCCAGGCCACAGAGATCTTCAATATACAGAATACTTATAAAAATATGTAAACTTGTAAAATCCCTTTAGACTCTGGCCCGCGGCTGGTCGTGTGTTTTTTCGTGATATAAAATATAGTCGATAACTAAAAGCTGACTAGGTAAAAGTCAGAACAAGCGTTTACCGATTGTTCTTGACATAATTTTTTTGTATTTAGTCTAATTAAAATTAGACAAACTGTTTTAAAAAGTACAAACAAAGACTTTTGCAATAATGCCCCATTCGAGCATATTACTAACCTTGAATTTTCGAACCTTAGACTGTACTATGTATTATCTTGTTAGAGAATGTTATTCAGGTAAATTATCAGCGCGATCTGTACGGTAATTTTGGCGTAAGAAGTAGGTACCTAACATTCATAATGTGTTATCATGTGTTGACACAAGTGCAGTTATTATGCAACTCGTTTACAATCTGTCGATGGACAGATGATGAGATGAATTACCTAGAAACACAAAACATGATTAGCGATCATTATCGCTAGTTAATACACCATGTTCTGAGACCATTTAAAATCATATCTTATGGGCTACTGTTACAAATTATAATTGTAGACACGAAAGCTACAAAGGAAAAGGGAGGGCAAAGAGAATCTTTGTAAATGTTTTCTGCGTCCTAAAAATGTGACTAAACCGGGGCAAGCAATACAATCTGAGCTAGCAAAGCCACACATCAGTCAAGCTCAAACACTCATTGTAAATTAACTGAGCGGTCGCGCAGGCCCTCAAAAATGTCGGAAAATAAGTCGGGTAAACCTATAGGTACTCGTACATACAATTACACTTGAAGGTACTGTGGTACTGTATTTTTACAGGGTAAGATTCTACATAGCTTAGAGAAAACCTAGTTATTTTAATTCGATAACCTGTTAGGCTTTTTGTCCTGCGCACACAGCTTGTACTTATATCCATTTGAGACTGGCCGAAATTAGGCTAGGAAGACACCATCATTGTGACGTTGGGTTATGTCTGTACATTTCTAATTGGGACATTATCTACCCTTAGGAACGCAACGTAGACGTAGAGCATCGTTTCGGCGAGACAATCGGGGGGAGCTCCAGTGGGCTGCACGTGTCGCGCGGCAAGAAGAAGTCGACACGGTGCCGCATGGTCTTCCGTGCAGACATAGTCAACGCGGCCGGCGAGCCAGAGACATTGCAAGTCTGTTCCACGCAGATTATATGCAGTGAGTGGTAGAAACTAGATGAATTCACTTGTATATGTCGAGAAGAAGTAGACGCGATGCCACAAGGTGTCCGTAGACCGCAGAACTAACTCTTCGTTTCAACGACTCTAGAAAAAGTAATTCTAGAGTCATTGAAACTACTAGGTACCACTAGGTCAAAGTTCTCAAGCGTGGAGTCGAGACTGAAAACCGAATATTTCTGGACAAAATTGTCCCGAAATCAATACTTTTTAATAACCTACTTTAATTCCAGCCCAACCGCCCGGCGTCCCCGAAGTGTGCAGAAAGTCTCTCGTGTCCTGTCCAGCCACCGGCGGCTTGGAACTGTACCTGCTGGGGAAGAACTTCCTCAAGGAGACCAGGGTCGTCTTCTGCCAGCGCATCGACGGGCGCACCACCTGGGAGGACGAGGTCGTACCCGACAAAGAGTTCCTGCAGCAGGTATGGTGATATTCAACTGAAAAACTATACATCAATGAGGCGTTCTCTTTAAAGGAATGATTAGTTTAGAAATTCGTTCGATTCGGCTGGAAAGAAAGCTTCTTTTACTGGCTCAAATTAAAGTGGCATGGCATATTTTGACATGTCATTCCATTGAGATCCTATCCTATCCAGGACATTTATTGAGTTCTGAGGTAAACCATTTTTTGTAGAAAACGTCTGTAAGAATGACTGCACCGATCAGTCACGAATCTCACCTTGACATAATTGACTATTAATTACAAGGTTTCTCCACAGCTTTATAGTAATTTCGTATAAGCTAACTGCTGTCAATGACATTCCCCGAAACGGTCAGTCATAGGTTCTCTTAGCCCGGAGGAGTTCCCAGCGCGTGGACGACGCTCCAACCCTCAGGTGGTCACGCTTGGCTATCCCGAGGTTGGGGACAGTTTCTGATGTGACCTTAACCCGCAGACTCACCTAGTGTGTTGCGTGCCGGCTTACTGCCGCGTCGACATCACGGAGCCGGTTTGCGTCCAAGTGTTCGTCCGCTCTGGTGGCAAGGCGTCTGAACCGCACACGTTTTACTACACGCCCGCCGCACTGGAGGCCGGCCCCTTACACGCCACACGGCACCTCGCACAAGGTAACTACCTCAAGATACACCCCTGCTTGTACGCTAATTTGCTATCTGTTGGGATGCTATGGGGTATACGTTCTTGACGCCGTTTATCTTTGAATCACACATACTTGCAGATTTTAGTCATTTAACTTTTGAATATTTGGGTCTTGAATTATCTTTTATTTTCGAATACGTTAACTTTACGTTATAACAGTATCTTGTTTAGACTGACGAAGATCACTAGAGCCGGCTTCTAAAACGTATTCACCTATCATAAGATACCTTTATCATGTACCATTTCGTTTGTAAGTAGCATATCATACACTAACTTATAGATATGTGTCGCTTTTCTACAAAACAGTGGAAATTAATAGAATTGCTGTTTATGGTTTCACGTGGACCATAAGGTTTATTTTTAATTTTATTTTTTACCCCTCGTTTGTAATTATTATGTTCGTCAAGTTGTATATATCTTAAGATATAACACATAATCCGCTTTGATGAATATTTAACATGATATTGTGTTGTCTCTTCATGTAACATCGCCTACCTAATGTACTAATATGTGAACTTAGCTCTCACCGTATCAAATTTATCGACTCCAGAAAATGAAAAATCGCGTAAATGTATCACAAAACAGCATTATAAAGATTCAGTTAAGTATTTTTATCTTGATTTTTAATTTTCTGGTGAACCATTGTCCGTGAATATGCCTATATGTGAATTTAATATGTATTATGATGAAATTCCTACGTATACGTTATCTAAGTATGTTGCTTATTAATTTCATTATGCTTAATATCACTAACAACGGCACTTTTACTTTCGAAACGTCAAAAAGTTACAAAAAACGAATGATCAATAATGAAATGATGTTTAATTATTTCATGACGTGAATGAATGTCGAAGTAAAGGTGCGCTTGCATGTAACAGACTTAACGCAGTGTATGTTCCTAGATTTATTTAGATATATTTTGAAAGACAATTTTATTGTTTTTGGAAGAAATGACTGATGCGTAAACGGCGTCTTCTTTCTTTTTTTCCCTTCTGTTCAAGCTAGGTCTGTGTAGGTAGCGACTCGGCCGCCGACGCTGCCCACTGCTGACCTCGCCAGCACGGTACTTACACACACACACACATACACACCCTTGCACACCTTCTTACACACTCTTACATACACACCGATCTTAACTATTCTTAAGCTATCTAAATGTTCTTGCTAATTATTCTCGTAAATTATTAAAGTAATAACAAAATTGGAATTGTAAAATTGATTGCTAAAATTATTTATATTTAATTTGATTATTGCGTTCTTTGTTTGAAATCCGACAAATAGCTTAACATACACCAACTCAACACAACAGAAAAAAATATTTACTGCTCTTTGATACATTACAGATGAACACACAAAGTTTGATATATAATGTTTCACGGATGATAATTTTTCAGAAAGGCGAACTGTTTTACTTTAGACAAAGCTGACTGTTCAGTTACACTTACACATGTTTTAGGTACAGACTCCACATACCCCCTCCCCACATCACCTAGATAGTTATATCCGTGCCTTTTAAAGCCCTTTGTATTTGCCCGTAGATTTAAGTAGAATTTCCACTTTGCTTGTCAAAATCTACAAAATATTTGGAACATCAAAAATCAGACGCAATAGTTCAAGTAGCGCTGGTCGACTAAATGATAATAATGTTGGAAGTATAAAATCTTAATTAATTCTATACAAAGAAACGAATATATCAATAAACATACCTATTTAAAAGATTCAGACTATCTTAATTATGTTTATCGAATATTTCATTTAAATATTTCACGGCTACCAGCAAAAAATATGGGCACAGCTAAAATTAATTTACTATTGCTATTGAGCTACATAAAAACCAACAAACTATAGTGCACAGGTATAGAGCCGTAGGTGCCTATAGTAATGTAAGTGTTTAAGAAATTCAATATGCTTACATTAATACTTAATTAACTAGTGAAATTGGTTTATTATAATCGTGCCAATTAATTAATTAATAAAATAATAAAAATGGTGGTCTGGTCGTCATTATTGAAATCAGAGCAACTGAGACATCTAGAATCCAGATCACAGAAACAGAAGTTTCGTCGATAAAATCTCATCATCATCATCATCAGCCTACAGCAGTCCACAGCTGGACATTAAAAAAAAAAGGATAAAATTATTCTTATTGTCTTATCAATATTAGTAAACAAAGTACCACAGAAAGAAACAGAATCAGATCGTAGCTCAGACAATAGATACTGTTGTACAGCCGACAAACGGTTACCCAGTTTGGCAGAACCGATACAACTGTTGTGTAGTTTTAGATATGGAAAAAAAAATGAAATCACTTATGAATAATGATGAATAAAATAATGTATAAGATAAGTAAAAGTGGAGATTAGTGGGCAGGCACGTAGGTAGTCAGGTGCCGACTAGTGCCCGGCCGCGTGTGACCGTGTTGTTGTGCAGGCGCGGAGGAGGCGCGGCCCGTGATGCTGTGGGCTGGCATGATGCCGCCGCCAGCGCTGCCGCCGCGGCGCCCCTCGCTCATACTGCCGGACCACGAGCCGCTGGGACTTAAGAGCGAGGTAACCATATTTATCTCGTTAAACGTAATGTACGACGCCCTCTGACCAGGTGGGATGACGACCTGCTAAATACTGCAGGTAGATGCTGGATGCGTCAAGCTGAAGACAGGGCGCTATGGCGCTCATTGGGGGAGGCCTATGTGTGTGGACTAACATAGGATGATGATGATGAACCATATTTATATAAATACAATGTTTTTTATTTCGTTCACAAAGTCCATGTTTATCTTACAAATTTTTAAAGCCTCCTTTTAAGTATAGAATACTTGTACTACTTACTTCTTGTAGGTTTCGCTCTTCCTTGTTACACTAGCCGGGATTTAACAAAACCTTTTACATATTATAACATTATAGTATCAGAAAAAGTATATCATACAACAACAATAATGATATGTGCCGAAATATTGGAAAACTCAGAAACAAATCATGGTAAATATCCCGTTTTAAATGACTTGTGTGTTAATAACCACGATAGTGTCAAAAGTTTTAGAAAACGGGTGGCCTATGTTTGGCCGTTCACGTCTTTTCACTAAGATCGTTCCGGCAATTGGCTGTAGCTGAAACACTCTTGCAGGTGGACGAATCCAGTCAGCACTCACTAGTGGAGCACAGCGACTGCAGCCGCGACGGAGCCTCGTCCCCGGGACACGCCATGCTGCCGGACGAACTGAAGGTCGTGGATCTGAGGCTCAAGTCGGAGTCGCTGTCTATGGACGGCTCCAGCCAGGTAATAAATAAATATTGCTGGACAAACCATACAGCATAATGGACTGGCTTAAGATTCTAAAAACATTTTGAAATGACCACGAGGCGTCAAACGAAAGGATATACATAATACAATACATTACATAGATAGATATTTTTATTATACATAGAAAACGACCAGAACACCCGAAACAAATATCTGCAGATCGTACACACATTTGTTCCGAGGCGGGAATCGAACCGCGCCACATCGGTCGTCAGCTTTCGTGGACACAATACACTTATAAATAATAAATATAATAAATAATGCTGGACAATTCACACAGCATTATCTAGCCCCATGGTAAGCAGAGCTTGTGTTATGGGTACCAGATAACTGATTACATAATACAATATATTACATAGATAGATATTTTTTATTATACATAGAAAACGACCAGAACACCCGAAACAAATATCTGCAGATCGTACACACATTTGTTCCGAGGCGGGAATCGAACCGCGCCACATCGGTCGTCAGCTTTCGTGGACACAATACACTTATAAATAATAAATATAATAAATAATGCTGGACAATTCACACAGCATTATCTAGCCCCATGGTAAGCAGAGCTTGTGTTATGGGTACCAGATAACTGATATACATAATACAATATATTACATAGATAGATATTTTTTATTATACATAGAAAACGACCAGAACACCCGGAACAAATATCTGCAGATCGTACACACAATTGTTCCGAGGCGGGAATCGAACCCGCAACCTCCTGCGTCGCAGGCGGACCTTCGCCCACCGCGCCACACTTAAATTGTAAATGTATCTAACTACTTAAACTAGTTACTAATCAAATATTCTAGCTTGATATTTTACACTGACCTATGTAAAATGTCATATATTTAAAGTTTTGATAACTTAGGATTGTCATCTTCTATTCCAGGTCAGCTACGGCGTCTACGACCCAATCAAACTGTCCCCACCCACTCAACCACAGAACGAGGAACCGACCACACTCGCCTCCTTCACGCAACAACTGCAAGCCATCCAGAACCAGGTGCAAACCGACAAGATGGTGGAGTCGGTCACCGCCGCCATCTTCAACACGGACGAAAACGCCGGACCCATCTATCCCACCATCATGGAACCCATCAGACAACTCATATCATCCAAATCTAACCAGATCTCGAGCGAGATGAAGGCGATGAACCCAGATCTGATGATCACGGATTCCAATATGCCACCGAGCTCAGACCGTCTCATGGGGTTCCAGCAGCAACAGGTCACGTTCAACCCTTTCGGAGCTATGACTAAACTAGAAATGGAGCATAACCAGCTGGAGCGAAGGTTAGCGAGACAGAGCGCGCACATGGAAGCTTTAGTCGAAGATGCTATGAAATCTGCCACTGTGATGCTGCCTTCGGACGCGGCGAAACTAGACGAGCTCGTCAACTCGAGAGTGGAAGATCACCTATCGGGCGGGACTTCACCCTCGTCCACGTCGCACGCATCGGATGTGTTACTATCCCCCAACGCCGCAGTCGCGGGAAGGAACTCTGCGCCCGAGCGCCTGCCCCCTATGCCGGCCTCGGCGATCTCTCCCGACGTCATCCTAGATCCTCAGGTGTCACCGAGCATGCTCTGCGACTCGGGACCTCGCATCGTGCTCCCGTCCGGACAGAGCTCGCAGCACGATGAGCTGATGATGATTACGGACCAGGTGCAGCTGACCTCGGTGAAGACTCCTCCCGCGGCGGTCAAGTCCATGATCCTGAACGCGGCGGCGGAGATTCTAACCTCTGATACGACGATGAACGCTCTGGTGACGTCGGCGATTAACACCGCGAATATTCTGACGACGGAGAGTGCCAGTCAGAATATGAACAGTATGGTCGGAGGCATGAACAACGAGCAGAGCACGCCGCCAGCCGAGCCGCAAGGGGAGACGCCGCTGGTGGCCATGTCGCAAGCGGTCTCGCAGGCCGTCACGCAGGCGGTCTCGCAGGCCGTGTCGCAGGCGGTCTCGCAGGCCGTGTCACAGGAGATGACGGCGCCCGTGATCACGGCCATGAGCGACCAGGACCTGTTGTCCTACATCAATCCGAGCACCTTCGACCAAGGTATGTACATAGATCTCTACTAATTCATTAACGATTCTTATAATAACTGCCGGTTTGTGTCACGATATGTGCCTAATGGGTGTTTCTGTTTCTTGCAGTGTAAGTGCCAAGCGTCGCGGTGGCGGTTGTCCTTCTCGATGCATTTCGGTGCCGCGCCGAGGGCTCAAATACATGCAGTTTTTATGTGAATTTTTAATGGATGTCAATATTTATAAGTAGTCTAAACTTATTCATACATAATCTCACGAGAGGCGCGGCGGTGGTCAAGGACAAATGATTCTCATGATATTTATAGTGACGGAACGTGAATCGTCAATTAATTCATCATACATAAGTCAGTATTACAGGGCTAATAATCAGGTCATTTATAGTATCTACAGTTGAGTACTAGGCCTGGAACCGATCCACTTGGCTTAGAAAATAAGCTCCAAAACATTTTCCGAGTCAAAAATATAAACTCGGTTCATAAAATAGACTACGTGTGACTCAAACAACGCTTTGTACATAATATATAACGTGTGTAGTGAAGAGCGATTAAAAATAAAAAACTTAATATAATTTGGATGTGTTTTGAATCAAATTTGTAAATATTAGTGTAGCTTGGTGAAAGTTGTATGTACTCATAGTTGGAACAAGTCGTAGTAAAAGACATGATCCAATAGTTTAGGAAAACTGATGTTTAAAAATATACCTAAATGTCAAAAGTAGATTACGAATACTATTTATAATATAATGTGGATTTAAGTCGAGGTCGAAGGATCAATTCGTTCAAAATTAATGGTTTGGCAAAAACAATCATATCAAAGAAATGACCCGTATTATAAAAACCTTGCTCAGTCATAGTTCTATGCTTGAGTGACATTTATGCCGTAGAAAAGCGTTACTCAAACATAGATTGATGACTGGGCAGGCTTTCATAATATGAACTTACGATATCAATGAAATTTTAACAAATGTAGAACCAGAGGCATTATTTATTATTGTAAAACATTAAGAGCTGGCTATGCGCAAATAGTCTGCTTTATGTTAAAGGTTTGAATGTACCATTAATTAGATAACATAGAATGTTGTGCGTTATGTCGTTGTTGATAGCTAAATTTATGATATTCGTTTTTTGTCTAAACCAAAGTCTACAACGAATTTTGTGAATTAAATTTAATACTTTAGACAGAACATTGTATATTATTGTAATTGTTGTATATGATTGTGATATATATATATATCTGAAGATGAATATTGTTAATCATTATAGTACTTTATTTTATACTTTGTAAGGAAAACTGTACTGATGTGATGCTAGAGCAAAGAATATTATAAAATGTTATGCACAATTATTATGTTATATTATTTTTTAATTATGAATCGAATGCTACATATTTAATGTGCCATTTAATATAAATGTAATCATAGAGTAAGTATATGTGATGCATATCGTTTCTAATTCAACGATTGTTTTGACCGACACAGTTAGACGCGTGCCTTGAAACATATTCTATTTACAATCACCGTTTTATATACGATATTATGTATTCACTGTTATTTTATGTCAAAAATATATAATAACATCGGAAAATACATCATTTACCTACAATTTCAGTAGTGAAGGATGAGGCTTGTGTTTTTGGCATAAAAGAACAGCATGGTAGTGGCTTGACAAATATACACCGTATTTAAAATAATCAGGGACCATAAAATATACAAAGTTATGAACAACATTTATAATATTGGTATATAACTGGCCACATCCTTGGATTGTTGTCATATTTTTATACAAGATACAAACTAAATCGGATACATGAGTATTTTATAATAAAATATCGGACCAGAGCCCTGAATTTGGTTTTGAATTGAATTTGCATAGTTCGATGTCCACCCGTTAGAGGCGCTGTTACAAATCCAAAACAAATGATAGACGTCACGAGTACGTTTCAATTACAGTGAACTCAGGGCTTCGGTCTTGTTTATACGCAGAATCTCGATTGAGTCTTCTTTCGTACTAGAGTAACTCGTAGCTTTTACTATTACATAGGTACTGTTGAGCTGAATGTATTAGAGGCCAAATCCGTTGTTATTATGATATGATTTTATTCAATATGGATACATCACATATTAGTAAGCTGTTTTTTAATGTTTATTTAAGTCTTCCATCGGTATGTTACTATGTACCTAGTTTGTTTTTATTATGGGGAAATGTCTATGAGAGTTTTTTTTGGCGAGAAGTTTAATGTCCGTCCTAAAAGAGTAGACGTGAATAACCACAAGTAGACTCGTTAGGTTGGCGCAAATGCGGAAATGAATGAATTGGTTTGTTTTTAAATGGCAAAATGCTGGCTACTTTGTCCGTTTGATTGTAAAAAGAGCCAACATGTCGGACATTAGGTATTATGATCTCAATATCCCTAAGCTTTTTTTAACTTTTCTACACTGTATGAACAGCTAGCAAATTGTACAAAACTAAGTTGACTGCTTTTGAAATCAAAAAGGGCTTCTACTGAAAAATTTCGACTCTAGATGAATCAGATTGTTCATCATCTAATATTATGATAACAGCCTAACTTAGTTGGGATTTCATCGAAGTAAATTGTTAGTGACGCTGATAATGTCAATAAAAGCTAGGTCTAGCGTACCCTAGAAGCCTGAGTCAAGATATTCAAAAGCAGACACAGTACACCGTCTAGCTAATCCATAATTTGCGCCAAAGCCCGTACTTCCATTTTATTTTGTAGTAATTTGTTTCGGTAGCCGACTTCTCCCCTCTACTGTATTATATGTACGTACCCTAGGATAGTGCTCTAGTCGGTCTTATCAAGAATGCAACTTGCCGAAGGTCACGATGATCAGTGTATGTTATTTGTTTTGATGTAAGTAATTAATTAAATGTTATTGAAAATTATGATGATTTTATTTATTTACACTTATCTGTTGTTTGTAGGGGTTAATCTTAGAAACCACTTCAGGAAAACGAAATTTCTGGAGGTCTACTTTGAAAAACGAACGAAGTTAACGGTATGACGTCGGATCGAACAAAACGAAGGAGGGCTGATTCCGGTGCCTGTTAGTGACCTTGCTTTGAAAATGATTCCTATGATGATATTTATTTTTTCGAAATCCGAAACGAAAGGTGTTATTGACGCACCCTAAGCCTAAGGTGGTATTCGATTTATACATCGTCATCAACTTCGTTCTTTTTTCAAACTACTCATGAAAAAACAAAAATGAAGTTCCTTCCTGATTCTTTTACGTACAAACGCGATCTTATGCGTGACATAGAATTGGTTTAGCACGAAAACGTTTTCAGAGTGGACCCACAGATTCGTGACATTCTTAAACCAACTAAATGCCCCAGTAGTAAGCACATCCTGCGCAGTGCTCAAATAGACGGAAGATGTCTCGTTAATGGACGGAACATAGGGTGTTCAAATTCCCAACACAAACATAGCTAGTATTTAACCCATACATAATGAATTTATACATACATAGTTTCAATACAAATATACCTTACCTGGCCTACTTTTAGACAGGTTTGAAATAGGAAAGAAACCTAACCTGAATTATAAAAGCGTTGAAGAATATTTCTGGTTGGGGTGTCCATAAAAAGAAAGATATAAATCAACATTGCACTTCATATAATTCGAATTATTTATATTATACCTATTATACATAGAAACATGACATGTATATGAGCATATTATAACGTCTATTTGCCTAATAATTATACTAACAGAACCCCGACGCTTATAGGAAAGTATTTAATTATATTTATAAGAAATTAGATATCTAAATATGAACATAAGGTGAATGTACAGAATAGTACGAAGATAATTAGTAGGATGGCGACCCAGGCGGGCAAGGTACCTGCGGACAAATAACTACGGTTAGTACAATGTTTACTGACATCGTAATCAGCAGCCTATAGCAGTCCACTGCTGGACATAGGCCTCCCCCAATGAGCGCCATAGCGCCCTGTCTTCACCTTGCCGCATCCAGCATCTACCTGCAGTCTTTCGCAAGTCGTCATCCCACCTGGTCGGAGGGCGTCCTACACTACGTTTACCGAGTCGTGGTCTCCACTCAAGAACACGTTTTCCTCAGCGGCCGTCGGTTCTTCGCATCATAATCATAAATAAATAATTTTATTCAAAACAACTTAGGACTAAAATGGATTATAAGAGTCAATTATCTCATGTTCTTAAGGTCTAAAATAATACATTTGCCTGAACTAGGTTAAATAAACCTGTATCTCAGGCAGAAAGTGCGTAAAACCATCTTTATCTAATTTTAATCATATCAATGGGTAGTCAGATTAAAACAAAGCAACGATGCAAATTTGTAAAATAATTATGCTAACTACTCTCTAGTAATATGAAATAAAGGTGCTTAGGTACAAAAATTATTATCCTACTATAACAAGGCCAATGTCTTTTCTGTGTCATCTTACTGACATACTTTTCACCTACCTACCTCAATCAGTAATACCTACTACAGTACGGAAAATACACATTCACAACACTAGAAATAAGAAAAATATTGTGGTGTGTGTGTTTTTTTTTAAAGTTTGTTAAAATACAAAAAAGCTTTATGAGCCTTTATAAAATTATATAATAAAATACCATTAGAATTTAGAAACAAACCTGACATTGAATTATTTGTATTTATTAAATAATTCTATTGAATAAGAGTTATTATACCATTGACGAAGCTTTGGCTGATAAAAATATAGTTTGTTATGCGATAGGTACTGAGGCTAAGATTGTTGTTAGATTGGACGACCGATGTGGCGCGATGGGCGAAGGTCCGCCTGCGGCACAGGAAGTTGCGGGTTCGATATCCGCCTCGGAACAATTGTGTGTACGATCTGCTGATATTTGTTCCGAGTGTTCTGGTTGTTTACTAAGTATAATAAAAAATATCTATCTATGTAATGTATTGTATTATGTATATCAGTTATCTAGTCCCCATAACACAAGCTCTGCTTAGCATGGGGCTAGATAATGCTGTGTGAATTGTCCAGGATTATTTATTTATTTATTTATTTATATAAGTAAATAATGTAATTGTGACTTATCTAAGAACATGTTTATTGTCTCAAAAGATAAATAAATGACTTGAATTAATTCACTACTTTAGTTGAGGCTAGGAGCAGTACTTATACTATAGACGACCTCTGTGGCGCGGTGGGCGGGTTCGATTCCCACCTCGGGACTAATGTGTGTACAATCTACAGATATTTGTTTCGGGTGTTCTGGTCATTCTCTACATATCATAAAGAATATCTATCTATTTAATGTATTGTATTATGTATATCAGTTATCTAGTACCCGTAACACAAGTTCTGTTAGATAATGCTGTGTAAATTGTCCAGCATTATTAAAGTAAAGTAAAGTAAGTAAAAAATCATTTATTTCTTTAGGCTTACAAAATAAGCACTTAGACAAGTCATATTTTATACATATTCATACTCACTTCTATGAGGCAGCGAGTGCACACAGAGACAGTTGTCGACTGAGATGGACAAGAGCGCGGCCTCGGAGCGCGCGCACACGGGCGGACCGAAGCCCCGGACGCCGAGGAACTCCAGGCCCGTCACGAACATCATGTGGGCGTTGCGGACGTGGAGGACTCGCTGGAACATAATAATTACTCATACAGTATATTACATAATTACTGCAATGGCTTTAATGACCCAGTGATCTTAGCCTGACATCATTTATGTATTCTTCTTACACGATAAAACATTTAGAAAATGTATAACAAAGGCGAACTTTAACCTTATAAGAGTTATCTTCCAGTTTACCTTATTGGGAGAGAGTGACAAAGTGAAGAGAGAAGTACATGGGTACATGTACATAAATAATTAAAATTGAAAAAAGATTACATTTTAACCTACTTATACTATATACTGACGACCGATGTGGCGCGGTGGGCGAAGGTCCGCCTGCGACGCAGGAGGTTGCGGGTTCGATTCCCGCCTCGGAACAATTGTGTGTACGATCTGCAGATATTTGTTCCGGGTGTTCTGGTCGTTTTCTATGTATAATAAAAAATATCTATCTATGTAATATATTGTATTATGTATATCAGTTATCTAGTACCCATAACACAAGCTCTGCTTACCATGGGTCTAGATAATGCTGTGTGAATTGTCCAGCATTATTTATTTATTTATTTATTATTTATACAATATACTACTTTACTAAACATAAAATACTATTTAACCTATATTGCAAATAACCAATTCTATAGTTATCATTTCCATTTTTAGTCGTCGGTTGATTTGTCGACCATCTCTGTGGCGCGGTGGTCTAATAAAACTTACTTGTAAACTGAACGCGACGTACACATCCACCGACCCGCTGAACATAGTCCCGACGCCCACGAACCTCCCGTCGTCGCGCACGGCCAGCGCCGACAGCGACTCGTTGACGACGACCGTGCGCGTCAGCGAGCCGTCGCTCGGCTCCCACTGCTGGAGGAGGCCCTTCTGCTTGCCCGAGCGGGTCAGCGGGTTCGCGATCGTGAACATTCGGCACGCGTTCGGCTTGTCCTCGATTGGGGCGAATCTGGAAAGTAACACACTAACATTTACAAAATAAGCTAATGTCATATCTACATAATATGTGATAGTTACTCGGCTGACTCTGTAATATTGGCAGAATTGCGTCAATCCAGACGCAGAGCCATCTAGCAAGAAGTTGACACTCTAATAACACTTCTTCAGAAACATTTGTCGTTTTCTTAGTGTTATTAGTTAGTAATAAAACCAATGCTGTTATTAGTGCTGCAATTATGGCGCTCATTGGGGGAGGCCTATGTCCAGCAGTGGACTGCTATAGGCTGATGATGATGATGATGATGATGAATAAAACCAAACTAAAATTACAAATTTTATAATATAATCAAACCTTTATGATTCATCAAATCTTAATAACAACTTAATGATTGCCCTAATTGTATGTCATTATTGATAATGATAATCTTCATAAGTGATAAATGTTGAAAAGTAAAGAATTTTATTATTTTAACTTAACACTAGCTCTGCTTAGCTTGGGGTTAGATAATACTTTGAATTGTTTAGCATTATTAATTATTTGTATTATGTTATTTATGTGTTTATCGTATTCACTGCCTAGCATCGGCGGTGCGACCCGCCTGGGCCATGAAGTGTTAAAGTAAAGCTCTGACAAAACAAAAAATACTGTATAAACTAGAGATGGGCCGAACATGGGTTTCACCGAATACGAACATTCGGCCGAATATTCGGTAAAACTTTTACCGAACCGAATATTCGGTACATTTGATTCCGTTCCGTCGCAAAAATGCAGACATGTTTACGCCAAGCGCCTACCTATATTTTGCATTAAGTTATTATGGATTCCTTGCCTACCCTGCAAGGGATCCGGCGTGAAGATATTTATTGAAGTTATTATCTGTTTACCAACCTACTTTAATTGAAAATAAAGCTTCAGTGACGACAAAATCAGAAAGCTACACTCTAAAATACTTACTTCATTACACTGTATACTCAAATCATGATAATACACGGGTCTTAACAGTAAAAACTTTGCCGAACATTAGGTGATTCAGCCGAATATTCGGCCGAATATGAATACTCGGTAAAGCTGCCGAATATGCCGAATACCGAATATAAAACGAATATTCGTCCCATCTCTAGTATAAACTACAGTTATTCTGTGGTAAAGACGAGAAAAAATCAAAACAAATTCGGTTTACACGCAAAATATCATCACATCAGTCATAATCATCACATTTTCGTCATTCATCTTGTTGGATTAGATAGAAAACCTCATTAAAGGAGCTACATCTGCCATCTCGAGTTACGTCACGCGCAGTCGCGGTAGTTAGCATTCTAGGTCAGTGTTACGACTATGTTCGCAGTTATTTACCGAGTGACATACAAACTAGCTATGTGTTGTGTTCGGGGTACACTAGATATAGTGAGGGTAAGCTCACACCGAGCCGCGACGTGACGCTGCACTATTATTCAAAGTAAAACTTATTTACTACGCAAAAAGGTACAAATTGGATTGACATAATACGAAAACTCCCCGTGGCGGCGCCGCGCTTGCGCCAATTGGTATATTTTTATATTAAGTACTAGCTGAGCCCCGCGGTTTCACCCGAGTGGTGATAGATATTTTGGATAATATACAATATATCTTTATAAATTGTAGTCTATGTATTTTTCTTATATGTATGCTACGTTATTGTGAAGTTTCATCAAAATCCATTCAGTAGTTTTTGCGTGAAAGAGCAACAAACATCCTCACAAACTTTCGCCGTTTATAATATTAGTAGGATTATATATTAATACTTAATATAAAAAGTATTATATAGTATTTATATAAAGTTTTATTTTGAATACAAGTGCGCGCGGCGTCGCGTCGTCCCATCGCGTCTCTTCATGAGCGAAGCCGACTCGCACTTGGCTGGTTTTATTTAGTCATGGAAGGTTATAGAAGTTACTTTAGCATTTAAATATTAGTGGTTGGTTTGGATAGCAAATTCTAAAGTCGTCGTCGTTTATCTTGCATAGACAGAGTAAAGGTCTTATCTTTTTCTCCATCCCTAGGTTGCCTGGGAGAAATCGCTGCCAGCAATAAGGCCGCCTATTGTACTTTTAATATGTAATGTTATTTTATAGTTTTAAGTGCAATAAAGAGTTCATTCATTCATTCAAGGCTGCCATTTTGAATCCCAATCTTTATCTACGCCACTATACAACATAGACTGCTGAAGACAGGGCGCTTAGCGCTCATTAGTGGAGGCTTATGTCCAGCAGTGTACTACTATAGAGATGATGGTGATTATACAACATAGACTCGTCAGAGGTACTTCTCTGATTGTTATTGCATTCTACGAACCTGCATCTCCTGAAAAGGTATTTAGTGCCGTTTGGCGGCTGGCAGGTGATCTTCAGGAGAGGCTCAGCCTTCTTGTTAGTAGCCCAGATGTTAGCAAGCCCGTCCTTACCGATGCTCACGAGTCTGCTGTCGCATGGGCTGAAGTCTAGGTCGTCCAGCTGAAATTAAAGTTTATTATTTTACTTTAACCATAACTTCGTTAATGTATTTACTGCCTACAATTAACACGACTATAAATTAGCCTACGGTCTCACCCCGGTTCCGTCTCGGCACGTACATGCGCTATACATCATCATCATCATCATCAGCCTATGTTAGTCCACTGCTGGACATAGGCCTCCCCCAATGAGCACCACAGCTTCACGGATCCACCTGCAATCTTTCGTAGGTCGTCATCCCACCTGGTCGGAGGGCTTCCTACACTACGTTTACCGAGTCGTGGTCTCCACTCAAGAACACGTTTGCCCTAGCGGTTGTCGGTTCTATGCGATATATGGCCGGCCCACTGCCACTTCAGCTTGCTAATTCTAAGAGCTATGTACTATGGCGCTATACGTGCAGTGCATCATTTCATTAATAAATCGTGAGACAGTTGCGAAGTAACTTAGATATAATATTTTTTTTATTACTGTCATTAAACATGAAATTAAACAACAAAATAGAATGAATTTCGTAAGTCCATGATCAAAAAAACAAAACATTGAACACCATCGTCGGCGTCGTCAGTCGAAATCATTACAGATATAGAGAGACATCGAGACCCATAGTTATTGTATTGTATTCTGTTTGGATGCCCTCTGCTGTCCGTGCACGCACCATACATCCCTTCCATTTGGAACGCAAACCGAACTTGCTGCCGAGTCATGGTCTCCACTCAATAACACGTTTACCCCAGCGCCGTTAGATAGAAAACTCTTTATTATGCCACACAAAACCGAAAACAATACGGAAATAAAGGAAGTATAAAGGGCGGCCTTATCGCTGAGAGTGATCGCTTCCAGGCAACATTACGATGGACTGGACATAAAGGAACAATATACAGACGGATAATATAGACGGTGGCCCCCGACATTACAAACATTATAATAAACTTACATAGACATAAGATAAGGCTATCAATCTTTTCATATGGATAAATAATGCTGATGCCTACGCTTCTTCCTAAATGGCTCTACGTCTGGATTGACGCAATTCTGCCAGTGTCCGTCTCATGATAGCATCGTAAGCTTTCTTTAAGGGTAACTCTCTTGTATAGTGTTAAAAATATATAAATAATATTTACAATAAAGAAAAACATTAACTGTGAATCAACAAAATGTACCACAAACTAAAAACAGGATACTAAGATAAATCAGTGCTAAGAAGGACTGTCAATGTCTGTCTGTTGATGTTGATAACCACAGACCTGTAATGTGACGTCATCCATAGGTTCAGCCTGAAAACCAGCGTCGTTACAGTCCTCAGGCGGTAGCGACATTAAGCTGAGGCTGGACCTAATTAGCGCGCACTGAGGACTATTTATTTAGTTTAGTGTTATATCTTATTTAGCTTAATGTGTGTTTTTTTTATGTATATCTGTCTTTTTTGTGTGTGCTAATAAAAGTGTTCTATTCTATTCTACGCTGAGGCAGCGGTTTTTTTTTTTTAATTAGTCATGAACAGTTGGTACACAACTACTATTTTTGTAAGAAGCCAATGAATTTAAGCCAAACTTTTTTAAACATTTATTAATGTAAATGCAATGTTTATGAACATTTTTTTAATTTTTCTTTTTCTATTCTGCTTCTTGGCGATCTGTTTATGTAAACAATAATCCAATCTGCTCTCTGATATTATCCGCTTTTTGTGTTGTTAGTAGAGTTGACTCCAGTGAGTCACCTCTAGGCTTTTGTCTGAAAATCTTTCAGCTTGGTTTGAGATACTGTGTCTCTTTAGTCTAGAGAATTCAAGAGTTCCAGTTCCTTGTAGTTGAGAGGCGAGTTCATTTTTGTGATTATCTAGCCAGAGCTGATAGTTTTTGCTGAAGACTTCAATTTCCTGTTTGACTGAGTTTAGCTTGATGTCCGTATACATAAACTTGTTGCTAATATGAGGTGATATTTGTAGCATGTTTCTTGAACATGCTACAAACACATGCTACAGTTTCTATGAACATTAATGCATTTTGTTGAGATGACTTTCATTTAAAAATTAAAATGGTAATCATGTTTGTTTCTATTATTAAAATGTAGTATTACAAACAGAATGTTAGGTACCTAATTAATTTTAAGGAACCAGATATACCAGCAATGAAGTTATTGTAAAATATAACAAGCATATACTACATATACATCCATATACTATTCTCATCATATTATAATATATGTAGGTACAGGGGGTATAGACTATTTTATAGCAACATCATATCACCTCACCTCTTTTGTATGTCCCTCCAGTTCAAACAGGAGCTCCATCTTGGGAAAGCTCCACACTCTGACCTTTGTATCGATCCCACCTGTGGCCATCAGCTTGCAGCTGGGACTCACCCGCACTACTCGCTGAAGTGGATCATTGCTGAAATTCATCAAATTTAATGTAGTGTAGAAAAAAGTTGTCATCGAATGGGCCTTCTAATTGTCAGTAGGTATGCTAATTTACATTATTTTAGAGACAACCTACTGACTTATTTAGTTACTCAATTGATTTAATGTGCGGCTAAGAATATGATACTATTAGCAGATAGATTACCCGTAATCAGTTTGCACACTGTCGCTAGGTCTGATTTCAAAGGATATTCTCTTCTCGGTGGTGTTACAGTTGTTGTCTTTTTTGGATATGTTATCATTCTCTGAAACGGTGCGCCGCCGCCGGCGTACTAAGCCATTCTCTGCACGAAAGCTGCCTCTTCTCATCTCTGCTGCATCCACCATCCGCATGTTCACTCTGTACAGCTGGCAGTGGCTCTCCTGTCCCGCCGCCAGGTACGTCCGGTTCTTCTGGCTCTTCACGGAGCACGTCATCACTACGTTAGGACCTGTCTCATGCCGCATCACCTCCTCTGCCACAAATCTCGTCCCATTGTGCGATAACTCGAATATTTCCTACAAAAACGCAACACAATTGAATTCTTCACGCTACAATGCGTCAGATACATCGATATGCAGCTGAATTGCATGGAATTAACCAGCTGACACGTACTCTGATGCAACTCAGGAAAACTAGTTTCATTGTGTACCATGAATGCAAATACTTACGAATCCATTAGCGACGCCTGTGTTCGATGCACCTCCGCCCCCAGCTACGAGAACATGCCGGTTCGTGAGGGTCTGAAGGGTGTAGAGTGGAAAATCCACCCTGGCCAGTAAACCATCGCATCTTTTTTTCGACATCTCGGATTAGAACATCAAATTCACTGACGCCACTACGTTTATGCAACCTTATGCTATCTGGGTGCAAGGGATAGCCACATTAGTCCACATTTATCAACAAATCAATAGAATAATAGCGAAATTAGATAGAATTCAACAAAAACGGAACAGACCAAAACTTCGGATCGGAAGATTTCTCCCAAAGTTCCAACATGACAAAAGTCATTTTATTTTGGCCTATGTCAGATCGACATTGACATTACAATTTTATTTACGAGTACAGCTCTATTCAATATTGGTGTTTTAATTTATTTGCTGAAATAAGAAATTTCTTATGATGTGAATGTCCAATCATCAGGATATTTTTGGTTAAATTTTCAAAGGGATATTTCATTTGATTTCCTTTTAGGAGTAGTAAACCAATGAGGGTAATTATTACCAAGTATAATTGACAGAAACAAGATCTGTAAACAATCTACTTTTGATTTGACAGAGAGTTCGGCTTCCTCCCCCTTCCAAAAGCAAAAATGTCAACAATGTCAAAATGAGATTTAATGAATACGTGAACGATGTCGATTGAATTTTTGTGACTAATTTACCTTTACAGGATACAAAATGAACCACGACGAGATCAAGGCTGTTGTACAGGAAAAGTTTCTATCTAGCGAACACGTCACAGCCTTCCTGAACGATGCCAAAGTGTTACATCCAGAGTGGGTAAAGAAGGATAGATTGCTGGCGATCGCAGAGTTCGGAGATGAGAAGGCCGTGTTCTGTTTGTGTACATCGAGCTGCCCACCGAAGTCCTTCACGGACCTATCCATAGAAATAGTGCTGCCGATCGATAATACGTTCAAATGTGAGATTGACAACAAGCCGTCTGACCCCGAGGCGGTGTTATACCTCAACCTGCAGTCGCGCGGCACTCAGTACAAGTTCGAGATACAGATGACCCCGCGCGTCGACAACTTCGTCGACGATCTCTTCCGAGGCATAGAAGCGGTAAACAAATTGTCAACGCAGCCAGAATTTGTTTGGACGAAAAAATACAACAGGAAGAGTGATGATGATGTCATTATCCAGAGCCTAGTTGTCCCGCGAAGTGGAATGGCGCACACGCACGGCTCCGCGCCGCTCGCCATCCGAGAGAGTATTATAAAACACAAGATGTTTGATAGAGAACTTGACTATACTTACACCAAAAACTTCTCAATATTCTGTGGTACTTGGAATGTGAATGACAAGCCTCCAGGGATCCCTCTGAAGGGCTGGCTGAGCATTGACAAGGAACCTCCTGATATTTATGCTATAGGGTTTCAGGAACTGGACCTGTCTAAGGAGACCTTTCTGTTTGACCAAACACTGAGAGATGATGAATGGTACTGTGCTGTTATAAACAATGTCGATGCTAGAGCTAAGTATGTTAAAGTTGAGAAAGTGAGGCTAGTGGGAATGTTGCTTATTGTCCTCATAAAGGCTAAGTACATGCCTTATGTGAGAAATGTTGTTTGTGACACTGTTGGAACTGGAATTATGGGCAAGATGGGAAACAAAGGAGGTGTGTCAATAAGGTTTGATCTCCACAGTACCTCATTATGCTTTGTTAACTCACACTTGGCTGCGCATGTTGAGGAGTATGAGAGAAGGAACCAGGACTTCAGAGATATCTGCAACAGGACAAGGTTTGCACAGCTTAACCAGCCTCCCAAAGCTATCAAGGACCATGACCACATTTACTGGCTGGGAGACCTCAACTACCGAATAACTGAACTAGACCCAACTACAGTCAAAAAGATGGTCAGCGAAGGCAATTTTGGACCCATCCTAGAATGGGATCAATTGAAACAACAACACAAGTTAAACAATGTATTTGCAGGGTACATGGAGGGCCCTATTGGATTCAAACCAACCTATAAGTATGACCCAGGCTCCGACAACTGGGACTCCAGTGAGAAGAACAGGGCTCCAGCTTGGTGTGACAGAATATTCTGGAGAGGGGACAGCATTGCACAACTAGCTTACAGAAGCCACCCTTCACTGAACATCAGTGATCACAAGCCAGTGTCCGCACTGTTCAGGTCATCAATCAAAGTGATTAATGAGGAAAAATACAGAAAGATTTATGAGGAAGTTATTAAACATTTAGACAAATTAGAGAATGAACAGATACCACAAGTCAAGGTTGATATTACAGAAATAGACTTTGGAACTGTGAGATATCTAGAGCTTCAAGTCAGGACAATCACAGTAAAAAATATAGGAAAGCTACCCGTGGAATTTGAATTTATTAAGAAGTTGGATGAATCTAGTTTCTGCAAAGAATGGCTTATAGTGGAACCTTATAAAAAGTGCATCTGTGCTGATGAGGAGTGCGAAATACAACTTAAAGTACTAATTAATAAGACCTCAGCCTGTAAGATGAACGCTGGAACTGACAAACTGTACGACATTCTTGTTCTCCACCTATCTGGGGGCAAGGATATATTCATCACAGTTAATGGAACATACCAGAGAAGCTGCTTTGGATGTTCTATTGAAGTACTGGTCAACTTGAATATGCCAGCCAAAGAAGTACCTGTAGGCAAGCTAATTGAATTGGAAAGCAAAAGAGACCAATGTGTGTCCAATCAGTCAACCTACTCTATACCAAAAGAGATATGGTTTCTGGTAGATCATATTTATCTGCATGGTTTAAAGCAGCCTAATCTTTTTGAGCAGCCCGGCTTCCACTCAGAGATACTGCAGATCAGAGACTGGTTGGATAATGGGTCTGTAGACCCCATTCCAGGGAGCATTCACTCCATAGCTGAGGCCCTCCTATTATTGTTAGAAAGTACAACGGACCCCATCATTCCATACAACCTCCAGTCTGTATGTTTGAGGAATTCTGCCAACTATCTACAATGCAAGCAGATTGTTATGGAGCTACCTGAGTTCAGAAAGAATGTGTTTCTCTATTTATGTGAGTTTTTGCAGGAAGCCTTACAGCATAGTGCAGAGAATGGCCTAGATGCTAAAACATTGTCAACGTTATTTGGTGCAATATTTCTCAGAGACAATCCCAATGTCGTCCAAGAGCCCCAATCACGCATAAACAAACAGGTCATAGACAAGAAAAAGGCGCAATTTGTTCACCATTTCTTAACAAATGATCACAGTGACCTAATATTTTCTAGATAATTTATATTAAACATTCATGTTCAGGAAAATTAATGAATGATGTTGTAAATCTATATGACGACCGATGTGGCGCGGTGGACGAAGGTCCGCCTGCGACGCAGGGGGTTGCGGGTTCGATTCCCGCCTCGGAACAATTGTTTGCACGATCTGCAGATATTTGTTCCGGGTGTTCTGGTCGTTTTCTATGTATAATAAAAAAAAAGTATATCTATCTATGTAATATATTGTATTATGTATATCAGTTATCTAGTACCCATAACACAAGATCTGCTTACCATGGGGCTAGATAATGCTGTGTGAATTGTCCAGCATTATTTATTTATTTATATCTATTTATAAACAATGCCCCAATACTTTTGGTAATTTTCCTGATTGTGGATACAAGTATGTACCTAACTTAAATTAATTTATTGTAATACTCATTACATTTTCCATGTACATATGTTACTAGTTTTATATTCTGTAGCGGGATATTGTAGAATATTATTTATTAAAAATCACTTATTACGCTTATTTTAACCATCTATATCTTTTAAATTCTGCATATATTTCAATGCATTATTGTATTATATAAAATTTAACTCTCTCTATTTTAACATTGACAAAATAAGTTCTTAATGTATTTCTAAAGAATATTAATAATTATTTAAGTGTATGTATGTATGTTGTTGCCTCACTACCATTGTGTATGAATCTCTGGTTAAGGTGAATAATAATTTGTACTTAATCTGCTTTGCAAGTCTAGATGAAGCAAGTTTTTTTCCTTATTCTTACATTATTGTATCCATGGCTTTATGCTAACTCTGTTGTTATAAATTAAGTTCACGTTCTAGAAATCTTTATATTACCTAGTGAATTAGTTTTAATCGCAAAAAATCGAAATGTTCAATTCCAAGTGGCCAATATTATTTTAAGTTATTTATTTTATGTTTTGCTCTTTTGGCTCCTGGCCCTGACAACCTATAGGTAAGTCCTAGTTTGTTAAATATAATAAACACTGAGATAAATACAAAATAGAGTAGAATAGGTATTTCGTTTTTGTCCTTGTTGTATGTACCTACGCTACCTAGAGTAGATTAGATACCCAAATACAAAGGAAGGGTACGCGTTTAGGTAGGATTGATAGAAATATATTCTATGGGAGTTTTGGGAGTAGCAAGTTACCCATCACCTTCCATGGTGCAAGGAAACATCACATACCAAACCATTTCACTGACCGAAAAAATGGAGGAGGTTCTCTGTTCGGCGGTACCTATTTTATTTTAAATAAGAGTTTGTTTAATTATCACTGTAAATGTTGTAGATGTTATTAATTTATTATAATTACATTTGTACCTACGAATTAAAAAATTATGAACTTAACGAACGAGTTTTATTTGAACTAAACTGTTTTATGTAGGTATATTTTTATATCCTTGCGTGTTAACAGCGCGCAGCGTTACAGTTAAAAAAAAACGAAAATACACGCCTAAAAAAAATGAAAAGCGCGCCATCTCATGAGATGTCAGTATATACTTACGTATTACTTACACGTTTAATAGATGGCAGTGTGCATTGTCTCAATCTCACTCAACGAGTCTGAACTAAAAAACTCGGAGGCTAGTACCTAAATAAGTATATAGATGTCACTTTACGAGAATATGATGCATTGATCATATAGAGCCATCTGACTGATTTGAAAAAAAAACATGGATTAGAGCGCCATACAAAAGATAACGTGAAAAAAACAATGTACAATAATCCATGGCTTTTCTACATAGATTGTACCCTGGTTTTACACCATTACACACCTCATTAGCCTACAACAATATTTGGAACGCAGCTTCATAGATCAATAAAAAAATCGAATTTGAATTCGACCAATCACACAACAGCATTTTACCGTTTGACAAACAGAACAATATTTTTCTTGACAGAAGTAGCTCGTTCTTTGATACATCCTGTCATTGTACTTTGTAGAATTTTGAATACTTCAATCAACGGAATAACCGAAGTTATTTAATTTTGTGAAGCCAGCTTGGGGAACAATCTTCGTCTTATCCGTGCTAAGCAGTAGTACTCTGCGCTCCTAAACCTGATTCAATAAATAAATTGGTTTCAAAGCCTGCAACAATCTTCGAACATACCTTCTGAAGCAACAATGGAAGTTGAAAATAAATGTAAGTTTTTTCAGTTTATTTGATTATTCGTTCTTTTTTTGTATAAGCGGAACAAAAACAACAGCTTAATTCGTGCGTTAGGGTGGGTCACAGTCCGTTAGATACTCCGTGCCTATTTTTTTGTCAGAATTCGAATTATTTTTATGTAACTTTAACCTTATTTATTAGGTAAAAATACATATAAAAAGTTAAATAAGCCATACCTAGAGTCAATTGTTACAACCTACTTACCATAAAGCAAATATATGTATTTATTATTAGAAATTGTTTAAAAATCAAAAGATATAAGACCATGTAAGTACCTACCTACCTACTGTGGTGTGGAAGATGTTCAAACTGATCTACTGCCATGCCAGTACCAATTATCATTATGATATTCAAAGTACCTAGGTTCTTCATAATATTGTTTTCTTTTATTTTCTATTAATCCCACTAATATTAAAAGTACCTAGTGTATAAATGTGATTCTATGAAAAGAGCACATTTTATATTTAGCTAGATACCTACCCCCTAATAAAAATTTTTTTACCTATGTACAGATCATATGATATTAATAATATTATTAATTTTAGTACAATTGATATAGGTAATAGTTTTGAGCTACAAATAAAGTATACCTTATCCAGATAATTACATTGCTTCTGCTAGTTCAAAAGTACCTACATAACAATTTTAAAAAATGCTAATTTTTTTGTTACACTCATAATTTATGAGAATTAGCCACTGCTGGTTTTCTCTCTCTCTCTCACTTATGTCTTGGAGTCCATAAACATCTACATATACCTATCCATATCATCTAGTATATAGAAAAAGAAGTTGTGTTAGTTACACTATTTAATTTTATAACTCAAGAACGGCTGAACTGATTTGGTTGAAAATTGGTGGGGAGGTAGCTTGGTTCTAAGCTTACTGGAGACGGACAAAGGATACTGTTTATCATTGAAACCTTTTGACACATAGATTTCCACAAGGGCGACGCCGCAAGGCGCAACTAGTATTCAAGAAAACTCCTACAACTAAAAGAAAACAATTACAAATTTTATGAAAACATATTGTGTTTTCATAAAATTCATTTAATAGATAGGTAAAAATTACTAGTAGCTAGGTAAACAATCACATTCGTGCTACTTCATATAAAAACATAAAATATTAATTTAGGTTTACAAAATATGAAATAATGTCTATTCTTTGTCAGCTCACACTGACAGGTGATGCTGCTGGTAGTATATAAAGTTGCATTTTGAATCGTTATCTTAAGACGTGTGTGCAGCGCCAAGCTCACACCGGAGCTCACCCTAATGGTATACAGAATGTATTTTTGAGATGGTAATAGATTGCCCAAATGTGAAACTATGAATGTTAGAAAAAAGTCAGGTGGTGTCATGTCATGAGCTCAAATTTTCCTATAAATTGAGGTTATGACTCCTTTCACAACTTGTTTCTAATTCTCCTGGTTCTGGATTTGACCATCCATCTCAAAAAGCCATCCTGTAGAATTAATCTATAGTTCTGTGGTTATTTAGCTTTTAATAATACATTTGGTTTGTTTACAAACATTCACATCAAAGGCTGCAGTGTAAGCTAGCAGATATGGATATTAACTAAACCAATTTCTATACCTTCCCATGCTACATATCTAACAAGCAATATGTATATTGTAGAACGCAGATAAACCCGATGTTTTTTAATTCCACGGGAGAAGCGTCTAACTGCTTTAAACGCTTTTAGAGGTAGCCCGTAGCGCGTAGTCTAGAAAACCTCTAAGATTGCTCTTGATTGCATTTGATTGAGATTGCATTGCCTCTAAACTAAAACTAGAGTAATTTAATAATGTCCAGTGTAAGGCTTACGTACTATAACAAAAATCTTAAAACTAGAGCGTTTCAGCAATAAGTAAACCCATAGAAAAACTAACCAATCATCATTATATCGCCCAATAAGCTGATAAAGTGATGTCAGGCTACCTACTACCATTTGTTCTGCGGCCCCGGCGGCGGTTGAGAATCCGTTGGGTTCGAATTTTGAGTCGTTAATAATAACGTTTCTCTGCGTTTGGTGTGAGTAATCTTACTCGTCTTTACAAAGGTCTTAAAAACCGTTGAAGCAAGAAAAAGTATGATTTATTTGAACCAAATAATATAAATATACCCACATAAAGATTACAAAACTTTTGAGAAAAACTTCTGTGATTCTGTGTGGTCTCCCGTAGTTCCAATATGTACATAACATAACAATCCATGTCCTTATCATAAATTAAATAGGTACCACTACCATTAACGACGTAGGTGAGCCCTACTGACTTCTAAGATCGCAATCATGAGCCCCTTTCTTGGCTGCAGAATAACTTTAAAGTCACTTTAATGAGCTGTGAACTACCCTCGAGCCTATTAGATTAAATTATCGGTGCTGAACGGCAAAATAGGAAGCTCAGCATCAGCCTGGCACAAGAAATTAGGTAATTGGCGATTAATAATGGGATTGACTGATAGGCAATCTTGTAGCCGTAGGTATTAATAAACTGATAACTGACTTATGTGATTAATCCCCAATTTGTCATTTGCGACGGTTAAACAAGTTCAAGAAAGTGTTGTTTTGGTGTGTCATCCACCGACGGTTGGCAAGGTCATAAGCAACCGTTGGATGATTCACTCCTTATGAGTTTATTCCTTTTATTTCGAACGATGAAATGCCTCGCCTTATTGGGCATCTTGTACTTGATCGTTTTGTCTACGTCTTTGTTTTCTTTCCTGGTTTTTATATAAATATATAATATGTACGCGTTTATCTGCATATAGCCATAGCTTATAATACGGTACATAAGGTAAAGTAGGTACTAACTAAGTAGGTAACTAAAACGTAGGATATTAAACAAAGGTTTTGAGCTCAGTAGTACGTCTCTCCCACCCAGTTCTTTGTGTTCGCTTATACATAGGTCTTGGAAATTATATTTTTTCATTCGTCCCACGAGTCCTTTGTTTGATATGAAATAATTTATCCAGTTAAAGTGTGCCTCAAGCTCTGAAATGATTTCTTGCGAGCAATCACAAATTATATAAGCCATACGGATATGATATGGTAATATAATATGCAAACAGAAACATCCCCTTCTCTCCTCAAAATCATTCTGATCTGAAACTAGAGACTACTCTAGGTTGGTACTAACCAATCCACCGATCGTAATGTCTACATTCGTTGCCGCAATTTTACCAAGTAAACGACAACCTACTTTTCATTTCATGCAGCCGACTTGACTAAAGTCCAATCTCCAATCTGAAACTCATTATCAGAGGTGGCAGAGCGTCTACCGATGGCCTCCAATTAACTTTGGATTTGCCGTTAGATCTATAATGTTATTAAATTGACGCTAAGAGGTCCCCAGCTGGGGGAGGCGTTGATTAAAAGCTTAGACAACTGGAAGAGCAATAGCCCTTAAGAGCTCCACATAAATTCGAATACAATACCAAAGGCAGTGTAATTCCCGAACCAAGCCGCTTAATGGGCTGTAACGGGACGGAACTTTTAAATCGATTTGCTCGGCTACATTGTGTTGTATATCAGCACCGGCACAATGAAAAGTACCCACCCTGCGGTCAATATTGACATGTTCCATGTCGAGGCGTAAACAATGATATTGTTCGGCAAACTCGGCTACGTAAATGAAGACGTGAAGTCCCCACGGGAACGTGTTTCGCTACAATTTTCAGGGGTTGACGTGTGTGGAATGATGGAACTATATTTTCTAATAGCTTTCACACAGAATGTTGTGGGATTTGTTAATCAATAAGATTATAGATAATAATCATCTATCGGTTTTTGTTTGTTTATAAATGAAACGGTTTATTGTTGTCCATAACATACATTGAATATTATTAACGATAATCATCCTGTTCTACTAGCGTAATGGCTGTTCTTGGAATCTACCCTTGAAACAGGCACATACATACATACCTATTGATCTACACTAGGTCATAAACTAAGAGCATGCATGTCTTTTCTATATAATAGGTAATCAGTGAACTAATAAATAACACCTAGCACATTTTAATGTTATTGTAACGTCCGTTATCATATTTTCAGTAACTAGAGTAGAACATAAGATTTGTTACCTATATCAAAAGAAAAAAATATTGTCTATTTTCGTTTCGTTTGAATAGTTCTATGTCTCTAACCAACAAAGTATATTTCTGCTTCTTGTCTTCATGTTTCGCGAGAAATGGCAGAGAAAATAAAAGACTGTCCGCCTACGCTGCTTTCTATCGTTCGATCCAGGTAACCAGGTTGTTGCTTATTACCAGTAATGAAAGCTGTCTTGTGCGTTGTCCAGAAAAGGCAATGTCGACGTGGGTGTAGCAGGCGCAACATGAACGCCTACAGCCCAAAACGTCGCGTCGACCAAAATCGCAAACAGATGCATTTCATTGTCTGGAAAGTGTGAATAATGGCACTCAATTTATTTGCGTGGGCAATAACTTGAACGCAGTCGGTCAGGTCATCCAACTTGTACCTAGTTTAGCGGACGCGCTTCGTGGCTCGTAGAAATGCAACGCTGACACATGTTTGCTATAATTACAGAACGGGCGGTGGCCTTCACGAAGCGATGGGGGCTAATAATATTAAGTTGGGGACGAAAGTTTCTCTCCCCCTTTTAGTTTCCGTCTCGTAAACTTGATTACGAGACTTCCAAGTTCCCTCTTTCAGTGCTATAAAGAATTATGATTCGCTGAAGTAAGACGTAGTTTCAGGAGAAATTGGGCAATTGCAATATTTTCTTGGATGAGTCACATATTCTTCTACCCATTCAATGCGGCGATATCTTGTCTTATTTTTACCCGCGAGGGAACGGAGACGTTTAGGGTGATTATCTTGTATTTTTTAATCGTTCCAAAGCTCACTTGGATGTAAGTTGTTGTTAGTATACTCAACACTTGCACAGTGTGTTTAATTTGTAAGTTCACTGCCTACAACAAAGGTACGGAAAATATCAACTACCTGGGAGTTATTCTGATGCTTGTACTCTACAACCTTGTTAGGCTATACTGACGCAAAGTTCTTGGATTTCATGATTAATTTCAATTTTTATGATGCTGTAAATCTCCGACTACTACAGCTTTTAGTAGCTTTTTATTGTCTTTAGACCCTCGCCTCGCTTGTCTGACCTCGGGATTAATAAACCCCATTAGGTACCGTTGTACGTGGGTTCGCGTGTAAAAGTGTGTGCCTTTGTGAGTACAAAACAAACTAATCAATACCTAAAAGCTATTTAGAGAAGTATCAATTTTTGTTTTCATGTTTAATTCCGAGAAATGAAATTAATGATAATTAAACATAGCTACAAGTTTCCGAATAAAAATAAAATAACTATGCGTGTCATTTTAAACCTAGCTGCATCTATGCAAAATTACATTCTTATCCATAAAGTAGTTTCCTCGTGAAGAAGTAGGTAACATACATTCATCCATCCATCCAAACTTTCGCATTTCTTTTATTAGCAGGTATACTGATGTGAAATAAAATAAAAATGTTTTAGCTTCGTAACTGCGAACCTAATCCCCGATATCATGAGCAATCTCATCTTTTCGTAAGCACACACAGATCCAGAATTGGAAGGTGTCCAAAAAGGCCTAAAAAGGTTCTTTGCGCATGTCCTAACTTGTGCTGGGGTGAACAATCTATGCTTTGTATAACCTAGGAACAATGCGGTAGACAGCGATGTGAACGTAACGGAACCAGATGGAATGGAAGCAAGCCGACAATCACACAAAAAGTACCTATAGCATCTTTGGACTGTAACATGGATGGATAGGCCACCCTGAACATTGAGCGAATGAAAAGCCAAATATGGCCTTGGCTTTGAGATACAATCCTCGGTTTGTGCCGGCTCCCGTTTCATACATACTGCATTAGGTAGTCTTGGTGAAAGTAGGGTTCGAGTCGCAAGACAGATGGTCACCGAATGTAGATTTCCTCTCATCAATATTAACAGGCGCTTTTTATATGAACTGTTAGCTTTTAATCTAGGTTTGTCTTTAGGCTCTCAATAGCTTTTAGGGTCATAAATAGAAGCCATTCATTTTCATCTGATCTAATTTTGAAGATCATTACCATGCTGGTCTTTTGCAAACGTTTCTAGTGCCTGTGATCTAAGTAAAATAGTTCTGACTTTACCGTGAGTGGCTGTAAAGTCCTATGCAATTTGCTTGTGTAGCAATTGAATGTCCGACTCACTATGGTAACTATACCTACTTTATTGCATTTGACGACCTCTGTGCCGCGGCGGGCGAAGGTCCACCTGCGAAGCATGGTTTTATTCCCACCTCAGTACAAATATTTATACGATCTGCAAATAATTGTTCCGGGTGATTCCTGTATTTTCTATATTTAGTAAAAATATCTATTCATCAGTCATCTAGTACATAGTACCCATAATACAAGCTCTGCTTATCTTGTGGCTATATGATGTGTGGATAGTCCAGCATCAGCATTATTAATTACAGCTCCATGAGGACTTATATGTTGCTTTTTGGAATACTCTCGTCTAAAAGACATTTTGGCACCGCCGCCAGCTAATTCAATTGCAGATGCACTTAATTCGAATCCGTTACGAATAAATTAGGATACTTGGCGCGTTCTATTTCTTTAAATTGCCAGAGCCTGCTTTAATTGGTTTTGCAAACACCATCTTTAAAAGAAAATATCAAATGAAACGTTCGTAGACTTCGAAAATTAAGAAAACTTACGTGTAGTTTTTGAATGAAGAGAAATAAACAGCATACATTTAATTGCAAAATGGCATTCATTTGATTCGTTATTCAGACAGTTTTAAAATATTTTATACCTTTAGTACGATTTCGGTGGTCTTTTCTAAAATGCCTTGTACGTTTCTTCTGATTCTTAGGTAAGTTAGAATGATATATATTATTTATAGTTAAGTATGTATAAATTGTATCCTATTGTTTTTGCTCGATAATGGTTTTTATCAAATTTGCAAACATTGTAAAATTTAAAACTCCTCTAAAACTCCAACTAGCTTAGAAACATTTAACACTTTGAGTGCTGAAAACGCACGGTATGAGTTTTCTACAAGTGACTAATATGCGTAAATCCACACTAGCGAAGCGGCTGAGAAAATACAGATCTTTGTGACTCAGCAGAGCTGTAATATTTTTCGAACGAAACGCATGTGCGGCGCAACACAACCGCTGTGTAGAGCGGCAGCACGAATTTTTTAGGTAAAAAAAAAGATCGCAGTCGTCGAAAAAAAACCGCAGTCAAAGTGTTAAGTCATACTTCTTTTCGACGACATGACATTACAATCAGAATTATGAGGTACCTACCCGAGGCACTTTGATATGATAAGCGAGCTTGGACCTTTCATTGCTACAGTTGCGCCGTATTGCCGCCGTATCGATTTTAGCATTAAAATTCCAGTCGTTGCTGCAAAACAAGTTCTATTCCGCGTTTTGCGCCGGTTTTCCATCTAGCCTACCTTTTGTACCCACTTCTACGAAAACGTTTAAACTTTATCGAGACCCAATTCTACCTTTCTTTATCTGTACCCTAGAGAAAACCTCGGCTTTTTAATTAGCTAAGTGACTATTAGGAAAGATAAAACTTTCTGTTAACAAATAACAAAAGTTACCTATCACAATCACAACAAAGGCTATCTACCAGTCAGTATGTCTGCCGCATTGTGTAATAAATTATGATAATGTTGTTTGTTTTTCTTTGACTAATAAATATTAATCTCCATGAGAGTTCTTTGGCCGATAAAGTTACATTAAACTTTCTGTTGTGAATATCCATCTCAGATGATGACTCATGCCATCTTGTGTTAGCTTGGTATTTAGCTTACCATTATCCATTGGTTGGTAGTAAATGTTTTGACATAAGTTCCCGTTACCTCGTTACATTTTTTGCACACCCTAAAGCATTTATTGACGTGGTTTTTATCATCACCATCATCTCAGCCCGTTAATTGGGGCTGTAAGCGTTAGAGGTTTCTATTAATAATAAAGCCGGCCAAGCGCGGCCGACTCGCACATGGAGGGTTCTGTACCATCGTAAATAACTATTACGAAAAAGGAACCCTAAAAAATTGCATAAAGCCATCATGACATGACGCCGTCCACCCATCCAAGAGCTGACCGCGCCCGACATTGCTTTAATTTCTGTGATCAGTAGGTACCAAACTTGGTATAGACATTGGACCCCTTAACACTTTGACTGCGATCTTTTTTTTAACCTAAGCCATTCGTGCTGCCGCTCTACACAGCGATTGTGTTGCGCCGCACATGCGTTTCGTTCGAAAAATATTACGGCTGTGCTGAGTCACACAGATCTGTATTTTCTCAGCCGCTGCGCTAGTGTGGATTTACGCATATTAGTCACTTGTAGAAAACACATACCGTGTGATATCAGCAATCAAAGTGTTATGAGGGCGCAATGCGTGCCATTTACTCGTACTTAAAAGGGATAGGCATAGGATTTCGCGTTCAAAAGAGCGGGACAGAGCAATAGTTTTTGGAACAGCGTAAGCAAAAATCAAGTTATTGTTTATTTACAAAAAACTACACAACTTATGAAGAAACTGGTTGAAGGAATCAAATAATTAGTAATGACCTTCGAATCAAAAAATAAGTCATTTCAATAGACCGCAGCGTAGGGTTCCTAAAATCTAGATAAAACTATGTGCTTAACAGTGCACTTTCATGATTTTTTATCGTATTCGATTAATTTGTGATTTTACCACGCCTGGATCGACAACCAAACCCGTTCGGTTCGCCTCATAATGATTTAAATTATTTCATGTTATGTATGATCAAAAACAAATCAAACCATCTTTCCATCTCTACCATATTAAGATTTAAAATAAGAAGGTGGTCATTCAACCCTGGTTTATCTACTTTCTTAAACCTAATAGGGCTAATACATTATAATAATTTGGGAACTAATCGTTATGAATATTAATAATATCAGCGATAATTAATCTACCTTATAATTAGTCGTCCCGTGGGAGTTCCCCTAATACGCGTATACGTTACTTTGTTTACTGTTTAATTTCGTTCCAAAACACAATCTGTCCAATGCCGACAAAAAACGATGACAATGAAAATCCGTTCACTTCACAGCCTAGTGAAGTTTTATGTTGAGCGAAGAGCATTCGATTCGCAATCAACCGCGAATCTAGTACGGCTTCAGATAGTGTTTCATCCGTTGGTTGACCCCCAGTCATTGCGGTTTTTGGCTTCTCATTGGCGGCCAGCCGGCCACGCTCCCATTTACTGCTGGCCTCAATTTTCATTCCGTAGCTTCCTTTGATCTCGATCCTTTGTGTCCCTTTGTCTTACTAGACCTTATAATTATCGATTCTGCCGACCTTGAAATTCAGAGGGCTCAAGGTATTTCTGATTCATGATTTTCAGGCATTCGTGACTTAATTAAAATCTTGGATTCCTGACTAACTACAAAATATTCGTATTTAGTTCCATTCCGAAGCAAACGAGTCTACAGGCAGACACGTGAAAAAATTGTGCTTGCGACGAGGACCGATGTCTGGCCTTGATCGACCCGCCTGCGTGTGTTATTCTCTTTACAGCTTTTGTCAGCGACGGTCGTGCTTTCAGCCCATTAGATAGCATGAAGGGTTGGAGGTCCATACAGTACCTGTCGTTAGATAAAGGTTAAATCCAGGATACTCTACACACACGTTTACACTGTTAGGTCACTGTCACACAACATGTTCTATTAATATAACCAATCGTTGTTTAATGAACCGATATAAAATGTTTGTGATTGTTACTAAGATAGGAATTAAGATATTAACAAGTAAATTGCGTAGAAAATGAAGAGGGCCGATCTGAATGGGCTGTAAATAAAGAAGTTTACAAGAGAAGGGTCATTATAATATCTACCCTCGAGATCAACCCTCTGTATTGAAACTCATGCAGAATTGATGTTCCACAAACGGTTGTCTAGTCAGGGAGATTCACCCCTGTTTTATGGATGTGGTTTTGATGTTCTCTGTGTAAGCATTTGCCGAAATAGGTTTTGTAAAACTAGATCTTCAACATTTCCACCGCAGACTGACGTAGACTGGTATGTAATAATGGAAATATATCCCCACAATCGGCCTAAGACTCAAGCTATTCTCAAAACAATAGCAAGGCGCGTCTTGCATAGGATTTGAGATTTACCCATGGGATAAACATGATTATATGATCATATTATACCCATGATTTTGAACAACTAAGAAAACTAGACTAAATGGGTATCGGATACATAGTCGAAAACCGGACTTGCGTATGAAAAATCATGTCTGTTGTATGGAAGCCCCCATTAAATAATTGTTTTATTTAAATTCAATTACTTATTGCTCTTCGTTACAAATAACTAAAAGTTCTGCGAATATTTCACGTTGTCATCGGCCAAACATCTTCACAACCAACGGCACAAACATTCGCCTTTATAATATTAGTGGGACTAGTAGGATTATGAAATTTCCATTATAAAATGTCCGGAAAAGCTACGAAAAGTTACGTGATAAGAAATATTCTCTAGAATTAGTCTCGAGGTCAGAATCCTCCAAGTTTCTTCGGCAGATGTGCTAAAACTCTATTTACAATGCGGTTAGTAAGTAATGGCATTGTGGCAATCTGCTACTTTTCCGTTGATTCCTCCTCGCGTTTATCGCAAAACGTAGTGAAACTTTCATGGAGGAATAGGAGCTATAGTTTTATAGGCGTCTGAGTAAAATATATGAAACGTTTTTCAAGATGGTTTTTGCTTACTTGCGTGCGTATCTTTAACACCCCTGCTGCGGTCATCTAACCGTCTAGCTAGGGAAAGCATGTTCAGCAGTGGACGTACAATGAAGCCATTTATGTGTAGACATTTATTTAAAACCCCTTTTGACGAAATAGAAAAGTAATTAAGTTGAATGGAATATATATTTTGTATTATTGATGAAATTGTTTAATTAACTTGAATATCATTAAGAATCTTGCTCAAATTGTACAACATGTCTTTCCTTGTATATTTTTATTATAAACTTCTAATGTTATAATAATGGTGAATGAATACAATATACATTATGTGAGCTGATGAGGTTTGTTACGAACTTCTTAGCCAGGTGGTAACCATTCAAAATGACTGACTATCAACAAAAAAAATCACGATCTACTATTAGAAACAAATAAATAAAATAAATAATGATGGACAATCCACACAGCATTATCTAGCCCCATGGTAAGCAAAGCTTGTGTTATGGGTACTAGATAACTGATATACATAATACAATACATTACATAGATAGATATTTTTTTATTATACATAGAAAACGACCAGAACACCCGGAACAAATATCTGCAGATCGTACACACAATTGTTCCGAGGCGGGAATCGAACCCGCAACCTCCTGCGTCGCAGGCGGACCATCGCCCACCGCGTCACATCGGTCGTCCATAAATAATTAAACTGTGTTGAAAAATCTTAAAACAGACTTCAAATTCCTAGGGATTTACTTATCTAGCGCTGTATGGCAATGCTGAAGAGCTGCGCCATCAAAAAGTTTCTTGTTATTCCATTGCTGAAAGAAGATATTCATTTTGTGCCACAAAAGACCCATATTCACTCGAATGTTTTCGCCATTATGGCATTGATGGTGTGCGAAATTTGGGAAGTCGACTCTCTACTCAAATATTTATTCCAAGAAAAATATTTTGAATAATTGTGTCTCCTCGTCAATATTAATGACGCGACTTTTAATTTAAACGAGCGTGATTTCCATCTCAAAAAAAAAGTTCTCCGGACCTATTTATTTAGGAATATTATTAATGTCTGTCTGAAAATTGAAATGTCTGTTATGTCGCTGTTGCAGTAATCCTGTTTACCTACCAAATCTGTTTACGGTAATTTTACCAGCATACAAAGCTTCTCAAATTATGTGATGCACGTACACATCCACCCCCGTACATTGCGTACACATTTCATTATTCTGCGCGTACATGAGACACCAATCAAACTTCGCTCGACGGCCGACATAAGGAAAATATCCTGTGGGACGTAATCTAGGCTGGTGGAAAAAGGTCTGTTTTAGCAATGCCTGGATGAAAATCGATACTGTCGGCTGACGAACGCGCGCCGCTGCTGCCTTCGAGTAATACCTATAGGTACTCGATTCTAGAATAAGTACTGGATATTTTTTGTAAACAAAAAATAAAAAATACAGTAAATAATATATTAGCACACTGGTATCATCATCAGAGCAAATCGTAGAAGTTCGAAACAAAATTTGGTTTTGACAACTTTCGTTCATCATTTCATTCATTAGCTTTGGATCGTTTTCTTTAATTCCGTTAATTCTTGTAGAATTCATTGGGAGAAAAGTTGCCTTTTTCGGTGTGCGTGTGCGTTTTTGTAGTATTTCTTTAATATTTTAGTGGTAACCTTATTGTTATTTTCAGTTTATGTTGGATATTTTCATACATAAGTCTTTGTTTATAAAAAATATTTGGGATTCTACAATCATAGTTCGCCTCGGTCCGGGCTGATCCCGCACGTGACCCAACTTGTTGCCTTGAAGAAAGCTACGTTATTGTTCGCCGCAAATCTACCCGCAACATGCCTTTTACACAGGGTTACTCATAGCGGAATAATTACAATAACAGTTATGTGACCAGATCATCTACATACTTTATACAAGGTTTTATTGCGAATACGCGTTCAATTTCAATCGGTGGAAAAAAGTCCCACGTTACGCGCAGTCTTTCAAATCTTTCATTTCAATTTTTTTTAATATTTTCCAATATTCGTGATTAGTGACCTGCTCAAATAGAGTTTGCATATACTATACCACCGGGTTTTAAGGTTCTAGTACCTACTGTGAGACTTCAAAAGTTTTAATGTAGTAGTGACAAGACCCGCCGACAAACTTTTATTGAGGAAACTAATTTATCACCGCGACGATTATGATCTTTATTAGAGAGCGTCCCGCATTCTGGAAGGGAGGGTAGCAATATCAAGCCAAGATTCATGGCTTTTTGATGGAGTGTCGCAAATTGACTGAAAATGTACCTCGGAGTGTCGTTCTGTTTTTCGCCGTTACTCGATAAGAATGTTTTAAAGTATTCAATAGAGACGTTTCTGAAAGAGTAGCTTTGAGCTTTTTTATAACTTAAAAGATGTGTGCTACATCATAAATTGAATTATTTGCAGCGCGGGCTTTTTGTTATGAGTTATGGTGAACAGCTGACCGAGTACGTGGTATTCTAATGGGTGCATTAGCTATTCAACTTCAAAGTCAGCCAGGCGGACGCCTTGGCGCGCCCCCAGTTCCGTCGTCGGTATTTCCAACGTTTAGCCAGTCTTCCTAGTGCGTACACGATTTCCTCAGCCATGGACTCACTCTTGGAAATCCCAGTTAGTACCGCAGGGGGACGCACGGCCTAGGGGTTGTTGGCCGGGATCGATCCGTCGTCGCACCATGCCGGTACCGGCGCACGGATTACGACAAAACACCATCACCACTGCAGTCTCGGTCGTTCATCTCTCTTATTTTATTTCATGACCTGTTCTCCAACCAGACACGTTCATTTCGACTCAAGTGACGCAATGGGTCGTACGTAACACCGCCTTCTAAACTTGGGGTGAGGAAGAATATTACGCAAATGCTTCCATGGATTCGGATAGCCAAGTGGTGTTATCAAATCCATAAACGATTATTCCGAGTACGGAAATCAATCGGAAGCTGTTTGAGTGGCGAAACAAATTCAGCGTGGCTTTGCCGGCCGTTAATTGGCTGCGGGTGGTGGCGCCGAGACGGCGGCGGAACCTCCGCATGGTGCCTCCATCGCCACCCACCCCACGCTCCCGCCCGCCTCCACTACTCGGCGTTTTTATGAGCGAGAAGCCCGCCGAGACCCGCACGAGTCTGCGAGGCTCTTAAATTAGTGCGTCCTATGTGGCCTTAGTAACAGTGGTCGCTCCGACGAAGCTTGCTTCTCCAACACAAATACTTAAAAGACTAAAAGCCACAATATGTCTTTCAGAGGTTTTTCCAGTCCCGTCTTGTATTGAGGGCTTCTGAATTTCGTTCCTATCTTTAGTTTTGTTGATGTCAAGGTTAGAGAATTATTTAGCTAATAAACTTAGGATAAACTCATCTCAAGGAAGAATTCCCCTTTCCTTCCCCTCACAAAGAATTTGACAGAAGGTTATTGATGGCGTAGGTGACATTATTTTTCCATTTTGTAGGCTTATTTTCTCGTGTGGGTTATCAAGTTAGGGACGGTAGGTCTCGGGGTGGGTCCGCAGGGCGGGGGTGCGGCGCGGGGTGCCCCTATCGACCCGGCGTCCTCCGCCCCCCGGCGCGGTTCAGTTTCCGGGCGAGAGTCGCGCAGTCCGCCGGCCGCGACGCGACTCAGACACTCGTTAGATAGTTTATCCAAGTCATCACCATGCTGATAGGACTCGTGAGGGACTCTGTGATGCAGTGCTTCTGCCACTCATGCAGAGCACCCGTGCTTCCAGCAGGTTGGGCAGCGCTAACGCGAAACGCCGGCTGCGGCGTTCATCTGATAACGACCGGCGACCCTGCCGCTACATCCCCCCAGGACGAACGGCCAATACGCAAAATATCTATGAAATCTTTCCTTTATCTTTAGACAGAATCATCAGACAGGTGGTGCAGGCTTGAAGTAATAAAGCCATGTCATTTCGTTGCTATTCTACTGCGTAGTTTGGATGACAGATTTGTCCAATCTGCTGTTGCTCTCATATGATTTACCGCATCTGACTGCCGAAGCACAGGCAGGATATCATGGAACAAATATGTTTTGATAACCTTTTACTGAATATGTCGAATTTAACGCCGCCCCGCCGCCGGCCGGCACAGCATGGGCGGAGATGCCAGCGACCGGTGCCGATGGCAACCGAATCATCTGACATTTCTAGCACGTGAATACGCCATTGCTGTTGCATCGTGTGCCTGCTAGGATACTGAGCGATCGATGTACCGGTCCTTTCGGCACCAGCCAACTGCGGCAAGGATTTGATGCCCTATGACGTCACGATCATCCAGCTGTTCAATGGTTAAATCAAAATAGTCCGTTTGTTGTAGACCTGGTGGCACCGAAAGGATAAAGCAAATGATCCTTACAGGTTTTTTAACTTGTACGTATTTCTTTAATCAATCATTGCAAATATTATTTGCATTCAGTCTGGTTAACAACTTTTTGACCACCATTTTGTCTCTGTGAAGTTTCATTGAGTGAAGATCAATCAATCATCCAGCGTCCACCATTTTGTCTAGGTTTGTTCTATCGTATCATAAGAAGATCTCTCATTTAGAGTCAAAATTAGTAGGGATCTCCTAAAATTTTCTAAAAACTGGACGATAACTATTATAACATAATACTTAACTGAATTTTCGTTGTCATGAAATGAATATATTATATTGACTCCTTAATTTTTGGTACATTTTACGCTAAGTAGCCGTAAAAATATATCTAAACAGTTATATTTTATTAGGCGGGCGGATACGGCTAGGACCGAGTAGATGTTATGACTAAAGAACATAACGTTTTACCGCGGTTCTTGATATTAAAGTCGATGATCCTCCAAACGTAGATCGTAAAATTCAGCCTTGGCAGAGTCTGGTTCGACGCGTGTCTGCGAAATATCCAATATTTGTTCTTACATTACTTTATATATCGGTTATATCTTCGGTATCTTATTGCATTAATTGATCTACTGAGTCAGGACGTCAAAAAAAACCCTTCACATGTTCTTAAGCACCTGAAATACGGCTCGAAAGACCAATTGTCTCGTCATTTTGATGATTAATTTCATCGAACTTTTTAAATACTAATGGTGATGTAACCCCACAATAAACACAATTTATCATTCGAATCCTATTATGTCATTAAATGCCCATCATTTACGCTCACCGCATTTCAAGTGGTAGGTGTATTCGGATTAGCCGACAGCCGACACGCCATTTGTAAAGAGACATTGGGGAAATGGTTGAGATCATATAATTGTTTAGGGGTTGATTATGACACCGACCTTAATTGGCTCAACAAGTTTAAACCCCTATTCGGCGAAGGGAACATTCTATTAGCATTATCTTGTATTAGAAACAAGTTAACAAAATTTTCACCTGTTTTCAATTAGAACAACGTCCTTTCTTGGAAGTCCTACAGCTTTGGCCTGAATTATTCAAAAGTTTCTACCTATCAAAGGCTCCTAAATTATTCCAGGAACCCTGGAATTGGTTCTGCCTTAAGGTTTGAATAATGTTATAGATAACCGTAGCACGTGAACCGGATTTGTTCAAAAACGACCTTATGGGTATGTCACAATGATGCATTGCAGGTACCAACAATGTTCGCGTGTACGTGCCTCTTCCGCCGACCGCGTTCAGTTTGTTACATGGAAACCGGATACTTACCGGCGCCGTTAGTAAACTTAGTCGTTATCAAATTTTCTATATCCAACAAGAGCACCTACGTTTTTAATAACGTTAACTTCCACGTTGGACAGACTTATTTTCCCTTTGAATTAAAACGCTTGAAATGAGACTGCGCCCGAAATACATCACACCCATTTACTAATGAGGGTAGCTCGTAAAGCGGGGATGTATAAAGCGCCTCGTCTTCGCTCCGCTTTTCAGGAATACGACGTTGCATTGAATGTTTCCCTTGTGCAATTCTGCATGCATACCTTTGCCACCGCATTCGTCTAAAATAGTCTTTCGTGTCAATGTTCGTATTCCCTGAGGTAGTAAATTCGTTTTCAGCGCTCCCCTCGGTTTAAAGCCTTGCTTTTAATATTTTATCAGCTTTCACCTTGTCGTGCGGCGGCGCTGAGGGGGACCGAGCTCGACTTTTTCGACGAAACTGCCCGTTCCGTGTTCGATTGACTGTTATTATTTCACTTCATTGAATTTATTACTCCACTTTTAAAATGCTCGTTGCTTTTAATTGTTTACAGAAGGTTTAGTAACGAACTATCGTTGAATATCACGAAAGCTTCTCCATACCAATTGTTTTATTAAATCGTATTTTATTTATTCAACATTCAACGCTACCACTTATTTTTATTAACAGGAATAAAAAGTAGTTAAGTATTTTCAAATGACGAGTTCAAAGTTTGCAATGAGCATTCGACCGGAAACATTTCGAGTGGATCCCTGCATTTCCTCGGGCATGTTTGCGGTTGTGTAAACTGCTACAAGTTGGTGTGCATTGTGCAACACGGGTTTACCGCAGCGATTTGCCTTTGCCTTGCAGCAAATTACCTACAACTTTGTAACACACAAATTGGTATATTCAGTCAACATAATTCAACAGATGGAAACGCCTTGATGATGAATTATTATGGCTCGCACTGCCAAATTAATGTTGTTTGCCCTGACTAACGATAACGACCCAATCAGCGCGTTACAATTACAATTCGCTGACTATGACAGCAAATTTGTTATCTTACTAAATGTATGATCACAAGGTTTATAGTTTTTTAAAACACATCAAATTATGTTGTCAGGACGATGATGTTGTCGTTTTGCTTAGAAACCCCTTTTAGTTAGGTACGATAAACTTGTAAATTTTTATCTACGGAATAAAATATACTTTCGACAGCGACCTTACCAGTTTCCATCCATTATATTCCCCCAAGCGATCATAAATTTAAATCGGCAAGTCATAAAGCAGCTTAAAGCTGGATAGAAAATTCTGCATAGAATTAAAGTTTAAAAGTCTCAATATCGGTGGTCGCCGCATCGGCCGCCGTGTAAACCGGGGCTGAGCGTTGCCGTGAGGGATTATCCGTATTTGCGGAGAATTTTCCCCCATTTCCCTGCGCGGCTTCGCATTCCACTCACGTACCGGCCTCTCATCTTGCGATGTCGTGCCGTCGCGTTATTACCTCCCAACTATTACCCCGAAGACGATCGAACACGACTCGAACTCGAAATATCTAATGACTATTGACGACTCCGCGCGCTTCTTCCATTAGTTGGCTTGGCAGTTGTTCTAACTTTGAAACAACGAATTGATTGTGTCATGGTAGTCTATTATTTATTCATTGTCTATTTGATACTCGAAGCATACAAGATTCTGATGTTCACTAATAACAGTCATCTATTTCAATGGTTTTTTATCGGATCAATACTCTGTTTCAAAATTATTTTACTTACCTATGTGTATGGCTTCAGCGCATGCACTACATCTATTAAAGTTCGATTGTTATCATTTCATTCTATAGTAAGCATTGCTATCTCGGCCGGAATGGAACATGGCAGCTACCATTACCAGTTCCAATGTTTATTCCAGTCTGTCACAAATCGATACAATCGAGCACGCGACCGCTCGACGTGGATTCATTAAGGGGTCCACCACTGGTCCCCCGAATACTCGGAATAGTCTTCGAATAAATGTTAGTTCGGATGGATTGACCGCTGTAATCGCTTTCCGATTGTCTGCGTGCGTTGGACCTTGGGGATTTGGATCTTTGTCCGCTGTCTGTTTGGGTTGAGACTTGGGGTCATAGTTTATTAGGTTCGCTTGTTTTGTATTGCACATATTTGTAGCTGAACTGTTATTGCCGTCGATATACAAGTGTGACTTCGCTATCTTTAGATGGTGTTTGGAAAAGGATTAGTTTGATGATTGCGCACTGTTTGTAGCGCACTGCACAACAATCAGAATGGCAGATCCATGTACTTTTCATTACAATTTTGTGGTTTTTATAATCTCTGTTCTTCCAAGGCTCTCTCCACACAGCGATCTCGACACACCTTAACCTGACCACATCAGTCGAATATGAATACAAATCCTATTTCTTAATTTTTTGCGTATTGGTTAGTTCGTCTTCTGAGGCGTTGCGGGCGCGGGCTTCGCTGACGTCCTCGTTTCTTTCCAGCACATCGGCGGTCAGCACCCGTCAAGAAACCAGTCGGCAAGCCGCGAACGAAGCAACCAAAGAAAGTCAAATTTATCAGTAAGTTACTAATATACTGGTACTATCGTGTTTCATTTAGATGGATAACGGTATCGAGTCCAATTTGTAAAGGAATTCGATGAATAACACCGGTATCGTATTGATTTCGACCCGTGACAGTCACAGGGGCTAGCTACTTTTATTACGTCTCGATCCCGCAATTTTTCAGAGAAAATGATACCCTAAATGCCCTAAAACAACACTCGTAAAACATAACGAAGGAAGGTAACTGAACAAGGAATAAGTACTTTAACAAAAAGCTTTCTGGAAATGTGAAAACACGTAGTCCCCGATATCATTGTGGAAACTTTGAGACCGGTTTTTCTTTTAGTACGAAAGCCGTGCTTTGTGGGGTCAAGTACTTTCACCCCTTATAAGTGAGTTATTGTTGCTTGCCACGTATGCGGATCTCTACCTAGTTAGAGCAGATAGACGCTATTGTTTTGCGAAAGTACTCGTACCTTCTCGTAGATGTTCTGTGTAACGTAACACAGAATGAATGACTTACTGTGGCTCAATATGACTTCAGACAAAACGAATCTACTGAAATACCTATAAGATATGTCATCTATTTTGTGCTTAGGGCGTTTGATGAATCTAAGAAGTGCGCGAGTGCTTTTTACTACCTGTCTAAGGCGTTTGATTGTCTTATCAAACGCATGACATTCTGCGGGAAAAAATTAAATATTACGGCTAAACGGAAAGGAATTATTATGTGTACTAGACCTGGCATTCATAGACCTTTTTGCCGATAATACACACGTAGGAATGAAAGATAAGACTGAACGCAAACTAACAGAAAATGTAAGGTTCAATCCTCATTCAAAACACTTGCAATCCCCGTATAGGTTAACTGTATTTTCATGAAAGTTTAGCCTTGATGCGTCATCATTTAGCACAAACATAAGCTAACTTAGCTTGCAGAAACTTCAGAATAGGTTATCTAACCTATCGATCCACCACAAACTATTCTTAGAATCACAAATCCTCCATTCGTTATCGCCTCAGCTGATCCTTTTGGCAAGTTGCCTATTTTCGGTGTATTGTATTTGCGGTTCGACTGGCTGCGTTGCAGTGCAGTTTTGCATGCGAATATTCAGGATTTCATATTTGTGGGTGGTTCAATCCTCATAAATAAAAACTTCATTCATAATAGTCTCTGTCAACATACATTCCAATTAGCCATGATTGGAATTGCAGAGTCGAGTGTCATTCAAAAGTAATTTGCAAATGGGAACTGAAAATTGCTGGTGTATTACTCACCTGAACGTGTCTGTAGAGTGGCAACAGCCGCCGCAGAAAATGCATGTTATCGTGAATCACCCGGGGGTGGTCCGCCCGGGGGGTGCTGGCCACCTCCCGTACCCGTATAATTATTACTCCCGAATTCCTTCGTCCTTTAGAGACTAAGTTTACCCGACCTTGAGCGCTACGCTAATTTACGCAAGCCATTCATCCCCCTCATCCCGTCGGGTTTTTAAATTCCACCCCTAATGAAGACCCCTGTAATTAAATGAGTTTTCTAAGGTGTCCGCAGATTATTCTGCCGCTTAATTAGTGGATGTTGAATATTTAATGTATTTATAAAATAAGGGGAGGGTTCCCGAGTTAATAAATGGACTTTTTCGCTGCAAATGATACTTTCCGGGAAAATGTGCGAATAAATGACAATGAGATGCGATTAACCCACTGCCTTGTGTACACAGTACCCGGGTTAAGTGGGTTTGCTTTGTTTCAGCTGCTCACCCCTCCGTCATAATACTTGAAGCTTGCTGAATTTCTAGGAATTTTCCTAATTAGATTTCGAAGTAAAATACGTTTGTAAATTCTTTGCATAGAACTGCCTTCATTACTCTTATTTCAAAGGAAAATGTTAGCTTGTTCGTAGTCATGGCTTTTCATTTACGAAACAAAATATGCCTACCTACTTGGCAGCGAATATCCCTCCTAAGGTCACATTACAGGCATAAGTAACTAACGAGTTAATAAGTGTCGAAGACGGCAGCTTAACATCGTATCGTGTGCTTATTAGGGCAAAGCACAATTATGTGGTTCCGTGTGGCTGGCTTGTCTTAACTTAAGTCAATGCAAATAATTCTATCGTGCGTATGAGATTTGTATACCTAATCACTTGCAGAGGAACACTGGCGTAAGCCACCGCGGACTAGGTTCCACAAAACAAAATATAATTAAATTATATTGAATAATTTATGTTTATAATTTATTTATTTCCTTTAAGCCTTAAAAGCTACCCTGTTGATATTGTTAAACACTTTTCACGTCCACTTAGGTTTGATCGCAGATTATACATAGTTCTGTAATTTTAATGCTATGAATCGCGTGACAAATAACAATCGTGTAGTTTGGGAAAATAAAACGCCTACCTAGGCTACCCTAAAAATGATAATATTGTAAACCATCAAACCTTTTATACCATAACCTTTTATAAAAATCACATAACATTTTCACTGTTATTAATTCGGCATCGTCGCACTTCTAGAGTCTAGACTAGAAGATACCTTTACACTCTTGAAAAGGCTTTTTACTTTAAGGAGTTAAGGAGAGGGGCACGATTCGCGCGTTTATGCGAGATGTTCCCTCTATTTTTTCAGTCAGAACTATAAAATGCACCGTTTGTCTTCAGCCACTGAGATCCGCTGCCAAGAGATGTCGAAAGGCGGGCTGGCGTACGAGGTGATCCTGGCCGAGCCGGTCGGCGTGCCCGTCCCGCGGCGCGCCGACTCGCCAGAGAAGATCCCCTCCGTCGAGGAGATACAGGAGAAGCTGAAGGCAGCTGAGGAGAGGAGACGCGTAAGTTTACCTTTCTTTTCAGAATTCCGTATTTACAGGACAAACTGAAGACGAGACGACAGAAGAAAGGTGCTAGCTGAGGCAATGTGCAGAATCTTTTGTTGAATAACCTAGTCTTCTACTTTCCACTGGATTCTGCCCGCGGCCTAGATGAAGTTTTTCCTAAGAAACTTGCTAATTGTACCCTACCCCTTATAAAGTCAATAGTCATTCATCAGCATTCAGCAGTATTACATTACATTAAATTACCTACGTCAGTTCAATTGTAATGGGGCAAAAAAGGTATGCCAACTCTTTATAAAATCGGCAAACAAGAGTTATTTCCGTTCCTAGCCCTGATTCAAAACCTTCTTTACAGAGTCTAGAACAAAGCAAGATGGCGGTGATCGCACAGAAGATGGCAAAAATCGAGGAGGCTTCAAAGTTCCGCAGCGAGCAGACGAACAGCTTCATCACTGCCACCAAGGAGGCCTTAGACGCCAAGATGGAGACGCATGAGGAGAAACGCGAGGCCTACATCAGCGAGCTGCGAGCGAGGCTCAAGGATCACCTCGAGGGAGTCGAGAAGACCAGGTATTGTACTGCACTGCCTTTAAGTAAACTTTAAATATAAAAAAAGTAAAGTGACTAAGCTTTAAAAAGACACCTAAATCACTTCGCCAACTAGTTCTATTGTGAATATTCCCACATTTCTCACCTTAGGTACCTACAATAACTAGTTCATGGAACTGCATGGAAACCTTCCACCTGTGCTTTCACGAACGTTCCTGAAAGGGCAGCTCCTAGAAAAATCTGAAATTGGGGAAAAACTTTAAATATAAAAAAAGTAAAGTGACTAAGCTTTAAAAAGACACCTAAATCACTTCGCCAACTAGTTCTATTGTGAATATTCCCACATTTCTCACCTTAGGTACCTACAATAACTAGTTCACTATAATGAAATTATGACAAACAATAGAAAAACGATAACATGTTTTACAGGATTTACAGTTAGTTTGTGACATATAAACATTTAGGTGAGTCACTTGAAACGCAATTATAGTTCCTTCATCCGAGCTTAATTTGCCTGCGAGCGCGGGGTTATTGCACTTGTGCCACAGATTGGACCAGCCTACTTCCACTGCTTCTGCGTTACTTACGATGAATGCATTAATTTAATGAGAACAGAAAGACTGTTGTGATTGTGACACAACAATTGAATTCTTTTTATGTTATTATGAGCAGTATTATGATTTTGATCTTTAACCTATGATGTGACATAATTTTACAATAGTAGACTGATGCAATAAGTACCTAGATAGTAAGTATGAATAGACTGGATAGTGGAAAGGACTTTACCTCATATTGTGCTATGTCAATAACTCTGTTCTGGGACTGTAAGTACGAGTACATTAACACAACTTTTCATAAGCTTGAGGGCTAAATAATGTTTTTTTTATTTTATTTATTATAATATTTATAAGTATTAATACAACGGGTATTTTGGCACGGGATGACTCACATCATCGTCATCCCGTGACCACGACAGTGTGTAAACCTGTTGAAACGTCGGGAAAATAGGTAAATAAACGCGATAAATACCCGTTGTATTAATACTTATAAATATGTGTTCAGATCGCGTAAATTTAAAAGTATTTTTATTATAATATTTTCATTTAATATAATTGTAATTCTAAATTCGTTATATTGTTTGTATGTTAATTACATACAAACATTATTAATCAGTTTAATTGGCGATATCGCCGTTCTTATAATTAAATAAATAAGTCCTCAACACTTGATGTTGTAGCCCGTAGGGATATTTACTGGCGCTAATTAAGCTTATTTTCCTCAGGTTGACTCTGGAGCAGCAAACAGCCGAGGTGTACAAGGCGATTGAAGACAAGTTGACGACCGCCGCCGACAAACGCGACGAGAACATCAAGAAGATGCTGGAACGTCTCCGCGAACATGTAAGATAACGAACCCTTACCACGCCTACCCTCATTCTAAAACACAAAGCTCTATTTAAGGAAAATTTTCACAATAATAAGACTGCATTGATATCTTTCTCGCGACGACCTCTTGGCGCGGTGGGCGAAGGTCCGCCTGCGACGCAGGAGGTTGCGGGTTCGATTCCCGCCTCGGGACAATTGTTTGTACGATCTGCACACGATTGTGTACGGTCGTTATTTATGTATACTACAAAATATCACCCATAACCCAAACTCTGCTTAGCGGGGGGCTAGATGATGCTGTGTGTTTTTTTTTTATTTTTATTCTCTCACACCTGGTAAATAGTCAATAATAGCCAGTGATATTATCGGTTTCGGCATCCTCTACTGTAGCAGAGGTCCCACCTGCGCCACTGCTGTCAATTCTATTGTACGATTCTGCAAGGAAGCTATTCTCTTTCGCATGATAGCATGGAAACCTTCCACCTGTGCTTTCACGAACGTTCCTGAAAGGGCAGCTCCTAGAAAAATCTGAAATTGGGGAAAAAATATCAGGAACTGTTCTGGGTATTTTCTATGAAATAATATTCTAAAAAAGCTAAACGCTACTTTATATGGGCAGTGGCTATTTATAGAGTTTATTTTTCTATGGTCTAACGAATTAATGTTTTGTTTAGGAGGAGCAGGTCCGCAAGGTGCGCTCGGGCAACCAGGAGCGGTTCACGCAGCTCGAGAACTCCATCCAGGACAAGCTGAGCCTGGCCGCGCAGCGCCGCCTGCAGATCGAGCAGGAACAGATCGAGAAACTGCGCAACCATGTGAGTTATCTGATGAATGAAGAGCGCGTCTTAGGCGCGGGGGTTGATGGTTCAAATTCCAGCTTGAGATTTTTTATAAGTCTGAATTCAACGGGTATTTATCGCGTTTATTTGGAATGAATAGAATATAACATAGAATAGAATGCATTTATTTGTTATAACAAGACTTGCACAGAACATAATAAACTTAAACAAAGCGGAAACGTATTGGTAAGTGTGCTAGTCCAGTAACAAAATGGCTTTGCCTTTGTTACTGGACTTGCATTTACATGACCACGACAGTGTGTAAAGCCGCGTTGACACGATCAGAGCCAGCTCGGACCGAGTGAACTCGGATACCTACTCGGACGCAACTCGGATACCTACTCGGACGCAACTCGGATTGTAGCAACCTCTAATCCGAGCCCACTCGGACGACGGCGTGAGGTTGCTACAATCCGAGTTGCGTAAGAGTAGGTATCCGAGTTCACTCGGTCCGAGCTGGCTCTGATCGTGTCAACGCGGCTTAAACGTAAACCTGTTGAAAAGTGAAAAATAAATACCCGTTGTATTAATATGTATTTATATTGTTCAGAACGTATGTGTTCAGATCGCGTAAAAAAATATTTATTGAAAAATTGTAACAATTCGATTGTCATTCCAAGAATCTCACCCATATTTGCATGTTTTATTGTTGTTCATATGTATTGTATTCAGTATTTAATTTTCTATGGGTTTTTTTTCATAATAAAATTTTAGCTGTAGTGAGTTGTCTATGTTGTAAGTTGTTTTACATCTCGCATGTTTTTTGTTTATACGCCCATCATTTTGTTGATCATTAGAGCAATAAGGTCGAGGAGGTCCGCTCGGTCGCCACGGCCAAGATCGAGGAAATCTCCAAAGATATTGTGACTAAGCTCAGCGCGGCGGAGATCAAGCGCGAGCAGGAGATACAGAAGAAATTAGACTTTGTTAAGAAGGAGGTAGGTTTCATTTTATCATGTAATTAGTGTCATCCTTTTGTTTCTAAATCATTGCTTGATTTGTGTAATTTCTTAATTTTATGGAACTAAAGCCGGCCTCATGAACTGGAGATGTGCTGTGAAGCCAAGCAACAGAATATTTTCAACATAGCCCATAGATCTTTTCTATATTTTAATTTATTAATGGAGTTTAGTCACTCCCGTAAAAGATCAATTCTTTATATATAAAAACATGACAAAATACATAAACTCAACAAAAAAGATATAACGATAACGTTTGCCACACGACATTGCGTGGCAACCTCCATAAGCCTAATGGTTGCACTTCACACATTCCGCCGCTTAGCTATTTAGCACATTTAAAAAAAAAACACTATTTTCAAATCTTTGACTTTTAACCCAACAACAGACCCAGACCATGACGTGGAACCTTCTCGTAGTAAAATAAACGTGTTTATTCCATTACAGGAGCGACGCGCAGAGCTAGTGCGACAGAACAAAAGCGCCCGCGTCGAGAGCACCGCCTCCGCCGCCGCCACCGCCAACTCTGGCTAGACGCGCCGCGCGCAGCGCGCGGCGCCTGTCCGCGACTACCCGCATGCAGCCACCGCACTTACAACACACTACAGAACCTTGAACTGATGAAAATACTGTAAAGCCAAAAGAACCTAGCTGTAAAGACAGCCTAGTTCGCACTTAGTAAGAATTTTGCCGAGGAAAACATAATTTGAGGTCACGATCTGCTGAAAATTCTGTTTAGTCGTAGTATGCAGGTAGCAAGTGTTTTGCCGAGGAGCAAGTAACAAAGTCACGGTATGGTCCATTTTGTATTGACTGAACTGCTACTGTCGACTAAATAAATAAATGAACTAGGCTTATATGTATACACCTACGACTGGTAACCAATCCAGAACTAGAGAACAGATTAGGATGCTTCAATGCATTCACACTGTGTTCTAACAAACTTTATTTCTAAGTCAAATTGTGCTATAACTTTGCATAAATGATAAAATCCCTTGCAGTGACGCAGTGCGTAAACTAGGTTCAATTTGTTTCGGATACTGATAGGATAATGTGTGCGCTACATATGTTAAGCTGTTAAAAGAAAGGCTAGTCATCCAAAATCCTTTCATATTTTTGTCATTTGAGTGTGCGGGTAGATTGTTTCAGTCGTGAGCGGTGTTGCCATGCTTCGAACACCTGTCCAAAAGAATTGCAGTCTTGCGAGCAAGCTCGTAGGTTCAAAATTGAATGAAGGAATTGAGAGCTGACCAGACAGTGGTGAAAGACCAAGCTAAATGTCAGAAAGGAATTTATATTTCTAGTCGCTCTTGGAATGTATGGAAATCATAAATCACTATAGTTATTTTTTCTGACTAATTATAGTGAGGTATGAAGCTAGGTATAAGAATTTGACTGGTCTACTAGAACCTTCGTGGCGCCAAAGACGTCGGTGCTGCCAACTCATATTGTGTATTTGTGATGGGCTTATCACATCTCTGCACTGCCCTCACGATAACTGTTGCACCCGACCGCGCTTGTCACACTACTCTCCTCGTGATCATGCTTGCGTTTTGTGAATGTTTCAATGAGGCAAAACAGTAAATGCCCTATCTATCCTGTATTAAGTGGCCTATCTAACGTAACTAAATAATGTATTGTGATCTCAAAATACTTTCAGATTTGAAATTCTCTATTTTAAATTTGATAATAAATCCTAAGGTTTTAATGCCGAATATTTTTGCCCTTTGAATGAAATGTTCCGATAAGTTTTCCCATAAGGAACCCATGGAGAATGCTTTGGATGGTATCAGGTTCAAGCTCGCTGGACATGGCTCGAATTATATCCTTAATCGTTAGTTATAGACTTATATCATTATGTTTAATGTTTATCATACGCAACAGTATTTTTAGGAGGATATAATCTAAACTTAAGTTTCCTCTCACGTTCGTTTTTATCATCAATCGTTTTGCTATTGACTGTACAATATCAATTAGATATAGTCTGGCATTAATGATTTAATATCACGTTCATACATTCATTAATCGAAGTCATTTATCACGAAGAAAGTGGCGCCCTCATTGTTTTGTACTCATGCAAGCTGTATCCATATGTATTATTTAGGGTGTGTCGTGGGTTGTTTGTATATCGGAGTGGATCGCTTGCTCGGTGATAGGTAACATCCTCGTTAGATCCTACCTCGTCACAGTTTTGGATTGTGGCAAATTAAAATGGCAGCTTATCAGACTACCCTCAAATATCCACAAACCAAAGGTGCGATGCGGTATCTCGTCTACGCATTTATTAGTTCATTCATTCTTCCTTTATGATCTCAAAAGTAGGAAAACTATCGTTTAACGGGAAGTGCCTCGATACTCATGGCTAATGAATGATATCAATAAAATGTAACTTATAAAACTGACTATAGATTTTGTTAAATGGTAGACGGCGAGCGCCGGGCTTGGACCGCGCGAGTGTGGTTGGCGGGCACAGCCGCTTCTGTGATGTTTTGCTCTAAATGTAATGTAATGAGTATGACGATGTCGAATGTGTCGATAGCACAATGTGGAGCGGAGAGCGACTTACTGTCGTCGCCTGAAGACGCGGGGACACGTCGCTCGATGGGAAAGTTAGATATCCCGTATTTTATAGAATATTTTTGCCATTCATTGTCGGTCTGTTTTAACGTCGAAGATATGATAATAATTGTATATAGTATTACGAGATGTATCGTTGCTTTGCGGCGGGGCGAGTAGCTTGTCTGCTTGTTACTAACGCTGCTAACATAAGGACCTAGGTGTAAGTTACTAGCTTGATTCTCGGTGAAGAAGTGAAAACCTCTGACCAATTGCCTTGGGTATTGTGTAGCCTTTTAGATTCTCACGATCGAGACAAATCATGTATTGCGATGCATGCAACATTATTCGCTTCAGATATTATATTTTGGTTTACTCTTTATCTTTAATCTTTGCGTATTGTTAGTAATTTCTATCCTATATGGTGTTATTATAGTAATTATGTGATTTGATTATTATTATTATGATATGCTTCAGTTTGTGAGGTATAAAATGCTGTTTGAAGTGCAGGCATCTTTTGTAGTTTCATTGTCGTATTAAATAAAGTCATAAATACTAATAAATGGTTTGTTTTATTTTTGGTCCCCTGTAGTTAGTTTTATTGCTAGGAAAGTCTTACAGTTGTCGCTCATAGTAAGTAGGTAGGAACAAAGTAGACTATTAGGTTAAATAAGGATTGACGTTATGAAATAGAAACAGGACCTTCACACCAGTCCACAGCTGGACACTACTGTCAAATGTGTATGTTGCTTGGTCAAGGCACACGCCGGACGGAGATGTGTAGCTATAGCACCCTATCGCGCCACGCTGCGGGTCGTCGCGGCCTGGCAGATGTTTAATAAGATTTTTAAGAATTTCCTTTCAATGTACTTCTGTCGTAAACAGAATCTGACTTTAAACGAACAAGGGAAATTAACATACATACAAGTCGTACTATGAATCAAAAGAAGTTGTTTCGAAGTTTCATGGGTTGGGTTCATAGAAAACTACATTCCTAACTACCTGCCCGCTACTGCTATCCAACATACCGCGAAACGCAGTAAATATGATGAGATCAGTGGTAAATACTTGTATAGCAAACCAATAAATATTTGAATTTCCCGCCACCCGTAGTTCATTCCTTCAAACGCTTCGTACACCTGCTAACTTAGTGAAAGCATCCAGCTTGTGTTATGGGTACCTGGTAACTATTATACATATATAACTGGTATACATTACATAGAATAATACTTTTAATTATAAGTACCATAGAACACGATAGCTCTATGAGTTCAGGCGAAAATGTGCATATTTATATAATAATAAGCATAGAAGAGCCATTGTCTTAGTCAGTTTTATAAGTTACATTATAGAATGCTTTTTCCTTGTTCTTAAATCAGCCAAACATTTTAGGGAATTCTCAGAAAATTCGATACCGGTAATTCTCGAGGCCAAGCCCTACTATCAACCTTTATTATAATTTATAGTTCCCAAATACAAATACGAGACATAGGTACAATACGTTTCCAAATTTCCAGTAGCATGTCGGTAGCATTTTATATTTGTTGGAAATATGTCATAGTTGCATGGCTGTCAGTGTAGTTTCGAAGGCGATGTCAAAATAAAAATGGCCGACGTTCGTCGCGTTCGTTTCGTTTCGTTTTCCCGTCAACAACTTTACATTGCTCGGCTTGCATCGTGTGATAGTAATTTTGCGATTTTATTTTTGCTGTTTTAGTGTATTTTTCAGGTCAAGTGATTTTACTCTCTGTAATATTTACAACCACGACAGGAAGTAATCAACTAAAAAGCTTAGCTATGGAGCCAGCCAAGGAATACAAAAGAAAAAAGGATAGGACCGGTGATGACGACGAAAAACGCAGAGAAAAGAAGTCAAAAAGACCCCGCTCCAAATCTAGATCACCTCCAGTGCCCCGCGAGAAAGATTCCAGACGTAAACGCAAGCATTCTAGGTCAAAATCACCCGACAAATCGGTCAAGCAAGAAAAAGAAAATGATAGCTCCAAAAACTTTAAATCGGAACCCCCATCGAGAAAGGTTAAAGAAAATGACATGCTGAATACGCGGACTGGTGGCGCGTACATTCCACCTGCTCGCTTGCGGATGATGCAAGCTCAAATTACTGACAAATCCTCCATCGCTTACCAGAGACTTGCTTGGGAAGCCCTGAAGAAGTCTATCCACGGACACATTAACAAAATCAACGTAGGCAACATCGGTATCATTATCAAAGAACTGTTGAAGGAAAACATAGTGAGAGGCAGGGGTTTGCTGTGTCGGTCAGTTATCCAAGCTCAAGCTGCTTCACCTACCTTCACCAACGTCTATGCCGCGTTGGTAGCTGCAGTTAACTCTCGTTTTCCCAATATTGGAGAGCTATTGCTAAAACGGCTTGTAATACAGTTCAAAAGAGGATTCAAGAGAAACGATAAGGCTATATGCATATCAGCAGCCTCGTTCATTGCTCATTTGGTGAACCAGCGCGTCGCACACGAGATCTTAGCACTAGAACTCCTGACTTTACTAGTAGAGACTCCATCCGATGATTCGGTGGAAGTTGCAATAGCTTTCCTCAAAGAATGCGGTCAGAAGCTTACTGAAGTGTCATCGAAAGGTGTAAATGCTATATTTGAGATGCTTAGGAACATTCTGCATGAGGGTCAACTGGATAAGAGAGTCCAGTACATGATTGAGGTGATGTTCCAAGTGTGGAAGGATGGGTTTAAGGACCACCCAGCTCTGCTTGAGGAATTGGAGCTGGTGCCAGAGGAAGAGCAATTCACACATTTGCTGATGTTGGATGATGCTACTGATGCACAGGATATCTTGAGTAAGTATTTTTATATTATCCAGTATCTATTAATTATTTAGTATGATAAACCTACACAATATAACTTCTGAGACTATTGTTATGTTCCTATTTTATTTTGCCATTTATTTCTATTTTCTACCTACCATTAACTTTTTCTTTCTAGTTGCTTTGTTTTTTATACTGAAATTTGTGTTTTTTCACCTGAATGTGCAGCCTAGTATCAGACTTAAACTAAACACTTTAGTTTTTGTTCCCAGATGTATTCAAACATGATGAGAAATATGAAGAAAATGAACAGAAATACAAAACCTTGAGCAAGGAGATCCTTGGCTCTGATGCAGACTCTGATGAAGGTTCCGGAGAAAGTGGATCTGAGGAGTCTGATGATGAGGATGACGAGGAAACAACAGAACAGAAAGAGATGACCATTATTGATAATACAGAGACTAACTTAGTAGCGTTACGTAGAACAATATACCTGACAATTAACTCCAGTTTGGACTTTGAAGAATGTGCTCATAAACTTATGAAGATGCAACTCAAACCTGGGCAGGAGGTGGAGCTCTGTCACATGTTCCTTGACTGCTGTGCTGAGCAGAGAACCTACGAGAAGTTCTATGGTTTGCTAGCACAGCGCTTCTGCAATCTCAACCGTATCTACATTGGACCATTTGAAGAGATCTTCAAGGATTCCTACAGCACAGCTCACAGGCTCGATACCAACAGGTTGAGGAATGTCAGCAAGTTCTTTGCCCACCTGCTGTTCACTGACTCGATCAGCTGGGAGGTGCTGGAATGTGTGAAGCTTAATGAGGAAGACACAACCAGCTCCAGTCGTATCTACATCAAGATCCTCTTCCAAGAGCTGGCTGAATACATGGGGCTGAAGAAACTGAATGACAGACTCAAAGACCCGTAAGTTACTATTGATCTTCCAAATCTGTAAATTTTTAAATGCTGGTAGAAGTAACTTGTCTTTTTCTTTTTCAGGACTCTGCAAGGCGCCTTCCAAGGCGTGTTTCCGCGGGATAATCCGAAAAACACGAGGTTTTCGATCAACTTTTTCACAACTATCGGTCTTGGTGGTCTCACTGATGACTTAAGGGAGCATTTGAAACAAATGCCAAAGGTACATTGAATTATTTACTTGCTTCTGCACCCGACTTCATACGCGTTTTTTCGTTATAAAAAGTGAAAAAAGTAGACTATAAATTAATCCAGATATGTATATCTGTATCCATCTATACTCCGTAGTCTAATGTTTGAGTATAGTTTTTATAATTTTTTATTATATATTTATTATTACTACCTGTATTCCAGAATGTTGCACCACCTCCAGAGATTAACCTGGAAAGCGGATCCAGCTCAGATTCTAGTTCCAGCAGCAGTTCTAGTGACTCTTCTGATTCCAGCAGCTCTGGTAAATATTTATTACATTAGAACTAAATAATAACAGTTACAAATTATACATCTTTTGCCAATAAAAAACTTATCTTATTTGTTGTTGTCATCAGATTCCGAGGAAGATTCCAGTAAAAAGAAAAAGAAGGACAAGAAGAAATCTAATAAAGAAAAGAAAGAAAAAACACCGAAAACTACAGAGGAACCGGGGCAACCTAAAGAGAAAGAGAGGTGGGGACACGACGGCTTCTACGATAATTACGGCAAAGACGCGCGACGACACGAACAAACCCACGAACGTGACAAGGACAACTTCGTCATACCTCAAATGCCGAGGCGAAATGATAAAAGAAACGATGATAGTCGTGACCAAAGAAATAACAACGAAGATAGACGCAATGATAGAGACAGGCGAAGTGATGATGAACGACTCAGGAGAGACAGGGATGACGAGCGAAACGATCGAAGCCGCGACAGGGACGATCGTAGCCGTAAGAACAAAGATGATGACAGGCGAGATGCAGAAAGAAAGACCAGAAATGACAGAGGAGAGAATTCTAGTGATGAGAAGAAAGATAGAGAAAGGAATTCCAGAGTTGAAAGAGACGATAGAGAAAAACATTCAAGAGGTGACAAAGAAAAGAGCTCCCGAGAGGTGAGAGCAGATAGAGAAAGGAACTCTAGAGCTGAAAAGGAAGACAGAGAGAGGGACTCAAGAAGTGACAAAGAAAATAGTTCCAGAGATGTGAGAGAAGCAAAAGAAACAAACTCTAGAGCTGAAAAGGAAGACAAACGTTCCAGAGATGACAAAGAAAGAAACTCGAGAACTGAAAAGGAGGGCAGAGAGAGGGAATCAAGAGTTGACAAAGAAAAAAGCTCTAGAGACGTTAGGGAAGAAACAGAAAACTCCAGAGCTGAAGATGAAGACAGAGAAAGACGCAAAAATACCAGTAGAGATGAAAGACGTAAAGAGAAACGCGATAAGAAAAGTAGGAGAAAAGATATAGAACATAAAAGCGAGAAATACGACAAAAGAGGAGACAAAGATCGCAGAACCGATAAAATTAAATATAGAGAAGGGAGCGATGATCGCGAAAAAGACCGATACACAGAAATTGAGGAAATTCGCCGTACCGGAAACAAAGAGAACCGAATGGAAGGAACAACCAGAATAGAAATAAACGGCGAATACAAGAAAATCGAACGCGGCCCCAATAAAGATCGTAATAAAATGAAAATCAAAGAAAAAGAAAGTGATTCCGACACCAGCGATTCTGATAGCAGTAGCAGCAGCAGCAGTAGTAGCGGGGAAGATGGTAAGAGTCAAGATGACGGCTGGGACATTAGAGGAGCTAGTATCAGAAAAGAGATTGTGGGTCGTTACTGGGATTTGCCAAAGGATAGAAAACGCGAGACGGTTGAGAGAAGCCCGCCAAGAGAAAGTAGGAGGCATCGCTAGAATATAGATTATAGAATATTGTAACTAGATTATGAATTTTGGGTATATAATTATGCTACCTGTGATTATGATGACCATGGTTAAAACCCCCGAAAGCCAAATTTAGAAGAAAACGGTATGTTTTCAACAGATTCGTCAGGTTTCTTTACTAAAAGCAAATTATCCGAGATGCTTCCATAGACCTAAAATTCTTCGGCATAGGCGACGATAGAATTCGCAATGAGTGTACCCACAGCTTGTGGCTTATCCGTTGACAATCTATCAATGATTACTACTCGTATTTAAGTGGTACTTTATTTTGTAAATATCATGATTCTTGTTTATAATTAAGTTAATTGATTAAATGAGTTGAATTTTAAACTAAAGGGCGATTTATTTATTTTCAACGCTATGGACCTGGCTTACCACCAAGCCTACCCCTGATAGTAGGCTGCCAGGACCACGTGCCATGCGCATGTTTTGCATTAAAGTTAGGTAGGTCTCAGCAGGGACCAAACAACGTATGTACTTGCCATTTCCCTGTGGTTCAAATTCACGTAAATGAGAAGTTGTTGCCAATGACATTTACCTACTATCTAATTTTAACCATACTTTTGGTCTTAACACCTCAACTATTTGGTCCTTATTTAGTCTGCCTAATAAAATAAAGTGTTATCAATTTTCAAGTTCCTCCTTCCCTTACTCCAAAGAGAATACAATAACTACGTAAGACCTTATTACTCTTTGTTCAACCGTGTGGATCTTACGTACGTAGTTATTGTCAAAGATAATGTATTTCTATTTGTTATTGTATTGAAAAAATAGAGAAAAGTCACGATCTAATAAACTCATTATTTTAGACTAATTTGGAGCTAAGTGCTAAAAATGTCGACTAGAGATAAAAAGTCTGGGAGTAAAACAGCAGTTAAAAGCAAAAAGGGAACATCAAAGAGTTCAAAGATGACAATTAGTAAAAGTGGTCTAGTGGTGGGCGAGTCGGACAGCCAAATGGGGACAGGCGAGCATACGATTGATGAGCCATACCGCCCGTTCATCAAAGCAGCCTCGGACCTGATGAAACCAGTCACTTCAGAGGGCAAGCTGGCTGTGCAGATTTCAGCTCCTTCCTACTTCTTTTCTCTTAGAGTGGGTATTTGCAAACATTTGATTTTAGTTAGTAATATCGCTGGCTCTTGAACACGGAATTTCCTAAGGCACTAAGGCTGCGTTTCCAACAGAGATGTGCGAGGTAGCTGAGCGGTGCGAGGATTTTCGCCCGCGTCTTTCCCTAGGACACACAATCTTTTCCCTTATTTTTAACTCGAAAAACCTCGCTCCGCGGGCCCGTTTTCACCAGAGCTGGTGTATGAGCTAGGTAAATGAAGTGGTTCTATTGTTTGTTAAAAACACATCCTCGCTACGGTGGAAACGCAACCTAAATGTTTTTTGTAAACTGTAATAGGTACGTGTCGGTAGCAGTGGCGTAGCGTGGGGGGCCTCGGGCGGCGGAAAGGGGTGGCAGGAAACGCCATATTACCTAATTAGGAAAATGTAAAAAATACTTGATAATAATACAGATAATCGCAACCGCACGTCTCGCCGCCGCCGCCGCGCTGCGCTGACGCACATGCCCGGAGGTGCCATGCCGCCCCGCCGCCAAATTTAAGGAAAACCACAACATTTTCGCGGCTCGCTCCGTTCGCCGGCATTGCCTTCTTTTACTTGTCCAGTCAAGTGATATTAAGATACCTATAAGATATTTTATCAAATACAAAAATTTCATGATGAGGATAATGACTCTTTCATCGCTTCGCTCGCCGATGATGAACAGGTCTCGCTGCCGCCCCAGGTACTATGACAGGATGGGATGACAATGACAACTCACACACACAGCTAGATCATCAAAATTTTCGCGACTCGCTTTGCTTGCTGTAGATTGTAAGGCAGGGTCTTTTGTCCTCCTATTTTGTGTGTGTTTTGTTTAGTCGCCAAAAATTTATAAACCAATTTAAAAAGACTGTGTTTGACATTCTGCCAAAATAATTTCGCGAATGAGCCACGACAATACATAGGTAAGCTAGCCAAACTAGGTAATTATGTTTATGTTCAGGAAAACGAAGCGCCTCCGTTCAAGAAGCCAGCGCGCGCCGCGGTGCCCAAACTGCTGATAGGATCCATCATGAGCGAGGAGGACGTCGTCGTCATGATAGCGATGGGAGACGAGGATAAGGAGCGCGGCCTAAAAAAGTTTATAGGTTTCTTGATATCTTTGTAGCTACATTAACTGACCAGTCCGGGCGCTGCAAGGGAGGTGAGCGCCCGTCGCCGCTTCGTCGTTGCACAACCAACAATGCTGAACAATGAACATGCGTCATCGGCACGCTATGTGATAATGATGAAGCCACATAATATAGAATCTGTTGGTAATCTGTGGATAAAGTGTAGGTTGAAGGGACGAACGACCCATAACTAGGTAGGTACATACGAAGGGCCTTTGTTGTGCTTCGGGCAAAGGACCTGGTACTGGGTACGTGGTCTATTTGAGTAGGTAGAGTACCTACCTAGATATCAACCTACTCCAACGAACCAGCCGTCTCCTGGGTCTTAGTTGACGATTGTCCCACAACCAAGGCGGTTGCGTAGCGGTGCGTCATGAATGACTCATGACGCACCGTTACGCCATGAGTCATGACACCCAAATCCCTTCGCAACAGGTAACTTCCTAGTCGAAAAGAAAATAATCGAGAACCACAACCTCTCCGAGAAGCGGTTCCTCACCAGCCTACTGAAGGAGACCCTCAGGTACGCGGCGCAGCGCGACTTCTCCGCGTTCCACCTGTCGGTCCTGATCACCATCTACCTGGCCTCGCACATGTTCTACAAGAACTACTACTGGCTGGCGCCGGCCACGCTCTGGGACTATTTCAAGGAGTTGATGATACGGCATACTATTGAGGTAATGAAAGTTAATGTAATTTCCTATCTAAAAAAGACTATATTTTTTACCGATTGTCGGGGACAACCGGTTCCCATCCCCACCACCAGAGCCGCAGACGTCAGCCGCCCGACGACGCTGCGAACGACAGCGTCAACTCGCGCCTCATTCACATCGAGCCACCGATCAATATACACGTATTTTCTCTTCAATACAGCATTTAAATGTATACAGTCCACTCTTCTTTAATTTACATATACCTTAAGATTCGAAGATTACACAAACACCTACTTTAAAAAGGAGGAGGTTGTCAATTTGACTGTATTTTTTGTTACGATGAGGTCCTCATAACTTTCGACTGGATGAACCGATTTTGATGATTCTTTTTTTTTATTTGAAAGCTGGTGCTTCCCTTGTGGTCCCATTTGAACTTGGTCCGGTTCTGACAATGACAACTATGAGAAAACCATATAAGTGTTAAATTTGGATTGAGTTTTGACCTTTGTATGTGCGTGACAAATGGACGAATAACTCAATATCACGCCAACCGATTTCGATGATTCGTTTTTTAAAGTTTTATTCATTAGTTAAGTATGAAGTTAGTTTATAGTTTTTTAAAACGCCAAATTCTAATCCAAGAAAAAAACCCTGCGAAGAATAACATAATTTTACTATTTCCCAGGACTCGCCTGACGGCCAAGAGGTGTTCGATCCAGGAGAGTGCTACGACATCATGACGCACTTCCACACGATCTACTTCACGAACCTGCCGCTTGTGCATATCCTCACGTTCGGCGTCTATCGCTTCAAGCTGCTGTGGCCGTTCAAGAAGAAGTAAACAGCTATGGCTGATGGACAGTTCAAGTGTCAAGAAATGTTTTGTTACGAATTTTCAAAGAGTATGTATTCTGAGAACAATGAGATATGTTGTGGTGTTTTGCGGCACCGTAGTTCTGATTATGTTTAAAAGATCATGTTATTAAAGGTTAATTACCTACCTACTTTAAGACTTTAAATTATACTTTGGAATGAGGATGTTTTACTAAAAGTAGGCATTCATGATGTCTCCTAGAATATACCCTTACAGTGAGCTCACACCGAGAGGAGACGCGACTGAGCGAACTCTAAGAGTGATTCAAAACACAACTTTATTTACAAAAGATACACATTTTATTGACATAATACAAAAACTACCCACGGTGGCGGCCGGCGGGGCGCCCCGCGCGGTGTAAAACGATGCGCGCTTTTACGCCGCGCGTACACACTTTTTATGATAGTGATTCAATTAAAACTTAATTTACTACATGTATAAAAAGTTACAAATTTTATTGAACTACTATGATCCTCGCGGGCCGAAATGCACCGCGCTGCGTCTACAATTTCCTTTTACTGTACTTCTCTCCTAAAGAGTCAAAAAAGGGATTTGTCGTAAATAGAATCTGACCTAAACAGAATCTGACTTTAAACCAACAAGTTGCCTTGGGCCGCGTCGCGTCTCAATGTGAGCTGACCCTTGCGCCAAAGATAGATAGGTACTAAACGAATACATAGCACTTTTGATTTCATATGAATTTATTATTTTTTGTCAGCAATAGATACCTTCAGTTGCTCTTTTAGATGTTGTGGCAGTTTGTTCTTCCTTCTTTTCTTAACACCACCTTCACTAACAGTTTTCCCTGGCCCTTCAGTTGGTGCATTTTGAGCTGGTTTCTTTTTCTTCTTCTTCTTGCAAGACAGTGGATTAGGATTATGAACTTTTTTCTTCTTTATGGGTAGCTTCTTTTCTTCTGCAGGCTCTTCAACTCCTAAAGCTTTTTTCATGCTTTTCAGAGCTTCATTCTGAGTTTCACTGATGAATATGTGGGGGTCAGCTTCAAGAGTCTGTCCAGCTTTAGCATAACTAACCTGAGAAGGTTTTTCGAGAGTCGGTGACTTGTTGTGAAGGTACAAAAGTGGAACACCAGCCTTTTCTCTTAATTTATCTTGTAAATCCCTGTCTTGTGAAGCTAAGATGTAATGCTTTTCATTTCTTTTCCCAATCATAGACCTGATGCAATTTGATCCAGAGATTGGTTCCTTGTGTCCACATTCATGGATACCAAACTGTTTGAGAATGGTTAGGGCTCCATGAGTCTTTTTGGCAACTTTTTCAGTTTCTATGATTATGCAGCGGGTTGTCAGTAACTTTGCTTGTCCATTGAGGTATTTAGGCAACTGTTCTCTTACATTTATCTGCTCCTGAAAGTAAAGATAGATCTTTTTAGTTCCAGATAAATTTTTGATCTGGCACCAAGTGACTATGTTCATAATATCATTTATTGTGATTTTGTGCATACACATAACTGTTCTTAGGTGTAGTATCTTAATGGGTACACAATAAAACGCATAAAAACCCTGTCAGGACAGTACACTTTTTGTTCTTGTTAGATTGCAATATAATGCATTAGTTGAACTAGAACTAGCAAAATAATGGATATTGGGATGAGTTGAGTACAGGAGCTAAACAGTGAAGAATACCTAGTTTAAATTACTGCTTGCAGGCTCAGGGAAGTTTTCCTGCCAGCGCATACTCTGTTCCTTTAGAGTGAGGTGAGAGTCTACGCTGTCCGCCTCGGGGTCGGGCAGTTCCTCCAGGGGAACCAGGATGTCCTCGTGCGGCAGCTGCTCGGCCCGCCACTCATCATCCACGATGTCGATCAGTCTGCCGTTACGACGGAACTTACTATCCATTCTGTTACAAAATAATGATTGTAAGATAAAGAACGCGCGTAATGTCTCTACATTTGATGAGCAAGCAGTAATCGAAACTAAGTCTTCACCACCTTTTCCTGCGGGTTAGGGGGAAAATAATGGTAAGACTTACTTTGAAAGCAGCAAAACAGAATGTGCCGTCAAGAAGAACCTGGTATGGCTCGTGAAAGCCAAAATTGTTGTAATAAAACTTTAGATATTTTTGAACTTTCTTGTATCTAGTTATTTTCATCTTGTAAGATGTGGTACAAACCTAATTCTCAAATTATTCTGAAGATAAAATTTACAATTCACGTGCTCTAGTTTGCTTTAAAATAAAAACAACACAACAAATGGTTGGTTGGTTTAGTTGAAATTTGACTTGACAGCCAGCCAGAAATTACATCACTATTTCACTGTGTCCGTCACTTCACTGGTGGGTTGTTTTTCTACGCAGCTATTTTCACAGAGAATAGCAATAATGAGAAAAGTGATATAGACATTTTTTTACCTTTTAAACGCGGTGACATCATTATGACAGTTGTCATAGACAATTCTTGATGAAACGTCTTCTCATCTCGTTCTCTCGCTCGCTTCCATGTTTGTTCGTGGTCATTTTGCATTTCTCTGCTAGATTTTCCAGTTTAGCACAATATTACTGATTTATATTCATTACAGAGTGTAATTAATGTTATATTCCGTGACACGGCGACCTCGAGAGGATTTGTCGCCTGAGAAAAAGTGTAAAACGAACATCTAATATCAGGGAGGGTACGTCTTTCACATCCTTACAATCAAGTAAATGCGTCATTTTATCGAATATTGTCGGCATCATCCGCAAAACAAGATAATTTAGCGTAGAGGCAGGCTCAGTAGGTGACTCTAGACGTAATACAAGTTGCAAATGTGCTCATTGTGTGGTTTTGTGACATCCAGCTGATTGGATTGAGGGCGTCGAACGGTGGGCCTCCTGTCGAGAGGCGAGCTACGGCCAGATACGGTTAGTCATCACCACAACAGACACGTTTCGGTGTTCGCTCGATAAACTGATTATAAAAAAATGAAATTTTAGGACTCTGAAACTGCGTCGGAACTTTCGATAAGGTGTCGATGTGGATTCCTTTGTGGGCCGCGATTCAGTCGGTTGATAACGTTGTTCTTGTTTACCGTTTTTACTTCAGCTAATTTCTATAGTCTTTGTCCATTCTCAAGGTGGAAGTTAATCTGGCTGTGAACAAGAGCTCAGTGTGTTGTGATCAGGTGTCCATGGTGTCTAATTGTGTTTTTGTGGGCCTTCTAGCAGGTGAGTTGCAAAAACTAGAAATATGCATGAAAACTACTTGTTCTACTTTGCATACATGTGCTAGAGTGCACTTACAAAATGTTATTGTGTAAACACACAAGTGTGGTTGATAAAGAATATTTTTTTTATAAAAAGTTTTGTGTTCCTAATACACAAACTTTTCAATTTGTATTAATGGGCAGTTTCTTACCTTGAGGTGGTTTTAATAAATAAAATATTTCATTTTACATGTACATATGTGCTGTAGGTATAGGTACTAGAGATAAAATCATAGAAAATTAACAAAGTACAACTCTCACATCTAATTGAAACAGATCAAAAACTAGATAATAAACTTTGATAAGGTATCACTTTCATTATTATCAGTGAATGTTTTGTGAAGTATTATACTTAGGTGGAATACATAGATAAGACAATTATTTACAGTGCTGTAAAGCACAGAGAGTTTTTTTCAGAAACTGCTTCGTTCTGGTAGTGTAACAACATAATGGTATGTGAAACAACCACAAAACATTATGTCGAAGCTAGAATTAGCTGCCTTGTAAAAAGGACCCTGTGCCCAAAATAGTAAGCTTATAGTTCTGGGGTAAAGTATATGGTTCGAGTAACTTGTTAGCTACTTGTCATACTTTATTCAATCTTTCTTCTCTCAATGTTCTCAGTGTGAATAACTGTTTTGTTATTTATGTGAAACAACCACAAAACACTATGTCCAAGCTAGAATTGATAGCTGGCTTGTAAAAAGGACCCTGTGCCCAAAACATTAAGCTTATAGTTCTCGGGCAAAGTATATGGTTTGAGTAAGTTGGAAGCTCCTTCTCATACATTATTTAATCTTTGAATGTTCTCAGTGTGAATAACTGTTTGTGTGTTGTTACAGTTTTTATTCCATCAACACCCAAAACTAGTCCACTGTTGAACAATGGCCACACCCTGATAAAAACCTTATTTGCTCTTAACAGCAGAGGAGTAATTCCATAATCCTCCTGTAAAGAGTAAAAATATTTTTACTAAAAGATTTTTACTTGTTACTTCTTCATATGACTATTATTTGTTTATGATAAGATAAATCACAATATTTATCCTGTGTTCAATTTCAATTGATTAAAATAAAATTTTATAAATAAACGCCTTCCTCAGAGATTATTTAAAACTAGTAGTAGTACAATTAAAACTAATTTGCTTAGTACAATTTAAAACTAATTTGCTTTTTATACCCAACAACCACTAAAGCTGGTCAGAGTTTGCACAATTAAAAACCATTATTATGAACCTAATAGTAAAAAGTAAAAGTAAAAAATCATTTATTTCTTTAGGCTTACAAAATAAGCACTTAGAGAAGTCATATTTTATATATAAATTATTATCAAATAAAATTATTTTACTGTTCACTTCAATTTTTATATTAGTAATAGCTCTACTGCTTTCTGCTAATATATATATGTATTAAACCATTGTTCATGCAATTAATCTCTCTTGGAAGATTTGTTTACATATTCTTATCAGAGATATTCTTTGTTGAAATGCTTGAAAGGTTTCTTAGAATTTCTTTGTTACTTTATATACCTGTGTTACCTACCTTTCTGAGTTAATTGTTCTAAATAAATGCAAATGCAGATGTAACATGAAGAGTCCTTGTTAGACAAGATATATTTCATCTTGGATTAATATGGTCAAGAGAGAGATTGAATAGACCAAATTCAGTATACCTACTTACACATGGTATTTCTTGACATTTTTTATCAAATAATAAAATAAGTAAAACTTCCTCTTGTTGCTTAATGAGCAAATGGTGTTAATGATTGATTGGTTGATTGCCAGATATAGGTAATATTGAATTGGTTGAATCAGTCTAAATTTATAGCAGTTACAGGAAATCCCAAGCTCTGAAATTATTTGTGTAGGAAGCACACAACATTATCCTATTCCTTATCTACAAATTTTTATTGTTTACGCTTGCTTTGTAGCTGTAGGTATTCTTTATTGGGTATCTGAATGTCTCTCTTTATATGTAACAGGCAATACACAAAGCCAGGCACATGGTTTGCAAGCATTATCTCTGGTGCCCTTGAGTATTATGCAACTGGCAACTGCAACATCCAAAATTGCCTCACTTTGCATCTTTTGAAGAAATATTAAATTTTGAAACAAACTGTGGAAGAAATATAATATATTGTGTGTCTTTTTAGTTGAAAAATGTTTCAGTTTATTATTTTATTGCATTTAAAAAATATTACAGAGCTCTCCAAGCATTTAGATGGGGTATGGCAATTGATTTTCATTTAGGACTTAAGATTTAATATAGTAGGATACAAAATTACCGAGATTTTTTGTTCTGATATTATGTTTAGCTATAGTTACCTACCTAATTACATAGGTTTTACGCATCTACCTTTCTAAATGTACGCCTAAAGAAATAAACGTTGAAATAAAATAATGATATTTTATTTTCACAAATAAACACTAAGCTTCTTGAAAATAATATTCATAATGCTTTTATAAAGCTTACTTTGGTCGATCAATACAACGCGAATTCACGTAAAATTTTGATTAAATATAACGGCATTTAAAATATAACCAAAAACTTGGTCCAGACATGGCCAACAATCGTCCAATCCAGAAAAGATCAGAGAAAAGACAGCACTGAAAAATCTCTTCGAGGTAATAACCCCGTCTACCCTGCACCTACTGAGCTGTTCTATGCAACTGCCAAGCATTCCTACTCCACTGCTTCAGAGTTATACTAAGGTTATGGTCGTCGCTTGTCGACGCAGATCACCTGACACGAAACGTCGGTGCAGATCGCCCAATTAGAATCACAGTTAAAACTAGCTGGTCCTTCCAGGCGATGGCGACAAACAGGAGCGGTACAGCTGCGCGGCCGAACGGCGCTCCTCAGACCAAGGTGTGCCAGTTCAAGCTGGTGCTCCTCGGGGAGTCCGCCGTGGGGAAGTCTTCTCTAGTGCTGCGCTTCGTCAAGGGACAGTTCCACGAGTACCAGGAGAGCACCATCGGCGCGGCCTTCCTCACGCAGACCGTGTGCCTCGATGATACCACCGTGAAGTTCGAGATTTGGGACACTGCTGGACAAGAGAGGTAAGCTTTTAGAGTTTTCAGTGCTCGGGTGATACAAGATTGAGGATAAAAATACGTTCAAAAAGGACCTTGCTATTAAAGATAATAATGTATTATGTTTCTTGGAAGTTAAATGACCTGAGCAAATTAAAGATTTCTTTACTCATATTAAGCTTTAAGACGACTACGCTAACTAGCAAAAAAAGTAGAATCTTAGAATTAGATGGACTGGAACAAGAATTTTGCTATTTCATGTACAGATAAACGGACGATTTGCGTAGCCAATAGTTGAATGACAGATAACGTACGAGAATATTTACCTTGTTCGGACGAAGAAAATGTTATCGTCTCGTCTAAATATTTGTTCCTTTATTGTCTGGTGGAGAAAGTGCATGGTTGTGTTTTGTAGGCAAGTCGCCAATAAACTGCAACATCCGTCGAGCCTTTTATCAATGTCAAGGGGACACTTTATTATACTTACTTTTATCTGTATTTTTAGTCGGAAAATTGTTGGTTTCGTCGCTTTGAAATGCTGTACTTTACGAACACTTCGATAAGATACTAACTAAATTAAAATCTTTATCGTTTGGGTCATCTGATAATTTCCAATTCGAGCGTACAAATAAGATTCCAACATTTTGACAAAAGCTTAAAATCGTATACGAGTGCGTCAAATGAATGTGCTGTAGACCCTATCAAAAAGGTCCTAACGGTAGAGCCTCTTTTGTTATGAGATTAAAATCAGAAAATTGGTGCACAAGGCTATATTAACGTAAAAAATATGTTAAAAACCACACTTTTTCGGATCAATTCAAAGACAAAGTTACTTGGATCATAATTTAAAAGTTTAAATGTTTATCCATCTGAATTATGAATTTCAGGTGGACACATTTTATCTTTTACATTACACAACTACATACGTCCAATTTAAATTTAAAAAATATCGCTGCTCATGTGAAATGCGTTGCTCAAGTTTGTGTTTTAGATGTAAGTTATAACCTTGCTGTTACCTTGTTGTTTTCAGTTATTGTTATGATAAGTTGATTTTAAGTTTTCATTCAGAATCTTTAATTACTAACTAACTAAATTTAACATAAATCTTGGATCTAAATCGGAGTATAGTGTTTTATTATTACAATACAATACGTTTCCATGACTTGAGTACTTTGAAGTGGCTCGCAGTATTGAATGGAGCGACGTATAAGCCTATTAGTTTTCTAAAGCTGTCGGCGGCGCCTACGTCACGAGCAAGAGAGAATCATACCATAGTCTGATCAATACGCGCTATGTATGACATAAGGAAAGGCTCTTGATTCTAACGTTCTTTATTTGACTGATACTGTACAATTATTTCAAAGAACGCCTTTGGAATTTCCTCTGTTTATTTATGTTATACTCAGTTGTTGTATGTAGGTATCGGTAGGATTCCCCGCGTCGTGTTTATTTATATAAATTATGTTATAAATCTAGCTAGACTAACGTTATACATAGTTCCTACACCTACATAGAGGGTAGTTCGTTTGTAATAGACTAATAGGTAATATCCAAATTTATTAAAAATTTGATAACACGACGAATTCTGTGGCGCGGTGGGCGAAGGTCCGCCTGCCACGCAGGAGATTGCGGGTTTTCTGGATTGAGTCCTGGGTGTTCTGGACGTTATCTATGTAATGTATTAAGTATATCAGTCATCTAGTACCCATAACACAAGCTCTGCTTAGCTTGGGGTTAGATGATGCTGTGTGGATTGTCCAGCATTATTTATTTTATTTAACAAAGTTGTCAAGTCCTTTGCTTCCATTATGAGCATCTAGACTGGATAAATGACATTTACCGAAAGTCAATGCTATAATAATATGGCGGAAAACGCTATGTTGATACGTTATCAGGGCACGCGGCAGCGTGACCAAGGCAAGTTCAAGCAAAGGAACGCGCCGAGTGTATCATTACACGAACCACTTGGTGCCACTTTTGACCCTTCTATAACTCAAAACCTCTTTAACGTAAACACATAAAACTACGTGTGTTGAATTATATCCATAAGGACATGTAGAAGCCCAAATTTCATGAAGCTAGCTCAAACGGTTACAAAGATATGAAGGTCGAAAAGTCGTAAAAATTCACATTGACTGACTGACATACATATAGTACCTAATTCTAACCTACTTCCAGATGACCTAGAAGGATGAAATTTGGAATCCAGCTCGGTAATTGTGTGTAAGCGTAGGAAAAAATAAAAAAATAAAAAAAAGTCAAAAAATAAGTGATGTTAGCAACGACGACCTTATGTCAATGAAATAAGGTTTAAATTCGAATAGAATCCGCATTGCATAGAATAAGCAATAGTACTAACGTCTCCGATTGCGCAATAGAATACAGTGTAGTTGTTAGGGACCGGCAAATAATAGATTCTGTTTTCGAAGTAACTACATATTTTTACTACCTCACACTAGATGTCACTAGTGTAACACGTACTAAGAATTATTTTATTCACAAAATTAATTTTCCAGCAAAAATAACTGTTTTGGTTAATTGTTGTCGGTTGGTTGCCCTATCATTTTCTATGGTTGCAAAATGCTTCAAACGAATACCTATATATTTTTCAGCTATTAATTTAATCAGAAGAATAATATGATTATCAGTATTATCAGCAAGAACAAATATTCGTATATTTCGTCGGAGTCCAGTCTTGTCTATTAATTTTTGTGATCCATTGCTGTCTTACATTATCTTGAGATGGAAATCTAGAACATAATTGCAATAATAGGTGGGCTTCAATTTCATTAAATTTACTAAACAACTACTATTATAGTAGTTGTCTCACGGAGGGAAAGTACTTTCAATATAGAATATTTATTATAAAACATTCCATAGGTGCATTCCATACATGCTATGTTTCAACATAGCCGTGGGACATTCAGTAAAATAATTGGATTCTAAATACGGCCCTGGCCCTGTTTTTCTTTATAAGTTAATGGTTGACGATAGATGGCGGCTTGTTTAAAAATGACTATAAAAACTAAAAAATTAAAATTTTGGGGACTAAAAAGTCTTTAGGAACTTAAGTTGAAGTAATTTCAGTACATATGATTATTAAAATATATTAACACTGAGCCCTACGTACCTATAAATGTTTATTTCCCGTGATATAAAGTATCGCCATCTATTGTCAAGTAGAATTATATTTGGAAACGCCGAGTCGCAATGGAAATGTTCGAGAACTTTTAAAATATGATGCGGTATTCAGAAAAATCCAAAATGAATTATATTGGTCAGTTGTGTAGTTGAACAAATTTCAGTACATTTGATTATTAAAATATATTATTACTGAGCCCTACGTAGGTTTATTTCCCATGATACAAAGTGTCGCCATCTATTGTCAAGTAGAATTATATTTGGAAACGCCGAGTCAATACCTGCCTAGTTTTCTTTACAAAAAGTAATGATATCCCACCAAAAACATAAATGTAAAATAGGAGAGCCAAGTTCAATGCAAAAATTATGATTGGCTGTGGGCTTCGCGGCAAAAAGAATTGATATCTGAATGAGTGCCAAGTCAAATCTATGTGGGTTAGATTTGACTTGGCCAGTTTTTATCAGAATTAAAACGTTGAATAACTTTATAAAATGACTGATGTAATGAAAACTGGCCAAGTCAAATCTAACCTACATAGATTTGACTTGGCACTCATTCAGATATCAATTCTTTTTGCCGCGAAGCCCACAGCCAATCATAATTTTTGCATTGAACTTGGCTCTCCTATTTTACATTTATGTTTTTGGTGGAATTAATAAAATACGCGAGCGAGCGAAGCCGCTGGCAGAGCATATAGTATACTATACTAACGTACGGCAGGCAAGCTCGTAGTATTTGATAAACTAGTTGATAATTAAACTTATACCTCTGCCTTACTTGTTATGGACACAGCGAGAAGTGCCGACCTGTTCTACAAAGATAATGTGGCAGGTTTATCTGTGGGACACTGCGCTGTAAGTTAATGCTTAATGATAAATGTCTTTATAAATATGCCACATAAATAATATCGATAAATAGGTACGGATATAAATAACATTGACCGATACTACTAATTATTTAAACAGTTTTTTCTTTTAGTTGGGTATTTTTTGACAAACAATTTTCCAAATTTTTACATTCTTTTATCAAATCAAATCAAATCATTTATTTGCTGAACACATTATTATAGGTACAAGTCAGGTCTTATAACTAGAGTAGTGTCACATGTATTCAACCCGCAAGCAGGTGTGCAAATATTAATATTATATTACAATTTAATATTATCACTGTGATTTAAGGTAGTCAACAATTAAAATAATCAAGTAAAATAAATTTAAGGTACATTCTAAAATAAACAGTTAACTTTAAGATTTACAATCATTGTCAAACATAATAAATTTTTCTACTTAAGATTAATATATTCATTTATACTATAGAAACATTTGTCAAGCAGCCACTTATTCAATTTTAGTTTAAATAAATTGCCATTGAGGTCTTTAATAGGTTCTGGTAACTTATTAAAGATAGTAATGCACATATTAAATACATTTTTTTCATAAATCCGCTTGTGGCATTGCGGTTTGTAAATCAAATTATCAAATTTTGCTCTTTTCTGTCGAGTGATAATATCCTTACGTTTGGCAAAGTGTTGTGGGTAGGATTTTACAAACATGCATATGTCTCTAATGTACATTTTTAGACAAATATGATTGAGTAATTTTTTGTAGATTTTCATCAATGATCAATTAGTTTCAAAGTTGATAAATGTAATAAAACCCTTTACCAAATCTTTCTGTTGTGATTTGCTTACAAACATTGAACATTGAATTTGGCTGTAGTTATTAGTTTTCTTTCCCATGAAAGCGTTCGACCGCAGTTATAAAAGGTACCAATGAATGCAGAATGTCGCTCCAGACGGGACGGGGAACTAGACGAGTTAATTAGCACCGTGGGTGGAACCTGGACCGCACTAGCACAGGACTTGTTAGGTATTCTGTGAACGGACAGGATGCGATCACTCGACTCTTGTAGACAAGTAGACATGTTGAAATCTATTCAATTTGAAGCATACGTTGTTGATTCGCTTTATGGAATTTTCGCTATGGGTAGTCTTGGATCAACTTATAAGCCATTTCGCTGTAATACTGCGTTTGTTTCGCATGTATCTTACCATCATCATCAGTCTATGGCAGTCCACTGCTGGGCATAGGCCTCCCCCAATGAGCTCCCGCAGGTCGTCATCCCACCTGGTCGGAGGGCGTCCTACACTACGTTTACCCAGTCGTGGTCTCCACTCAAGAACATGTATCTTATGGCAGTCGACAATTTATATTCCGCTACTCGAACGGCGGTAAAATGATATGTATATTAATATATAATGATGAAAAATCGACATAAGCCACACAGTATCATTATAGCTCCAAGCTAAGCAGGGCTTGTGTGATTGGATGTGTGATTGCTATCGTCAGCTAAGAAGTAACATTCCCATAACTATTGATTTAAATTATAACTTCATGGACTTCATGCTTAATGTTCGATGATAATCAAATCAAATGAAAAAGAAAAACTACCAAGACATAATACCATCTTCAGAAATGGCGTTGTTAACATAAGTTATCATAATATTAATTAATTATTCCACGCGATTAAGCCGCATGTAAACTTATTATAAAATTTAATTTGCTTAAACTGTTTTTACAGTGGCTTTACCACAGGAAAGATGCCGTTAGACCAGCCAATGGGTCGGAGTAGGCTACGAAAAATTAAATTATAAATAAAACAAAATAAAAATAAAAAGTATTTATTTCAAGCAGTATATAACAAATTACACAAAACCTTAAAAACTAATAGGATTGCTGGAAAGGTGGCGTTCACAGTATTATTCAACAATAGTGTTTATAATAATAAATAATGCTAGACAATCCACACAGCATCATCTAGCCCCAAGCAGAGGTTGTGTTAATACTTTTCAAACTATTTATCATGGTTATTAACACAAAAGAAAAAATCAAATCATGGTAAACATCCCGTTTTAAATGACTTAAGAGCTTGTGTTATAAATATTCAATGTTTATATTTTGTCCGCAGGTACCACAGTTTAGCGCCGATGTACTACAGAGGTGCGCAAGCGGCGATCGTCGTGTACGACATCACCAATCAGGTAAGCGCGCGTTTTTGTGCCCTCCGAGGACTCACAGAGCACAGTAACTGTGCTGTGCCCATGAGTCAACGATTGAGACCGGAACAAGGAAATACAATCATTGAGATGGATCGCCTGTGATATTACTGGAGATGATGAATGATACTGATGAATGGAGATGTTTTTTTTTTTTTAAATTTGGATCTGTTCTCCCAAGATCATTTTCCTGTAGCGATTAAGAGGTAACAAACATCCACTGTATCTGTTTTATTGGGTGTCCAATAACGAGTTAGGTACTTACCTATTGTATTGTGTATCAGATATAAACGGCTAGTTCTTGCTCTTATAAATAAATGTATCTGTATGTAATCACTATTATTCGTTCTTAAAGAAAGAAAACTTGAAAAACTTTCATTGAAATTGGAAAATGTCTATTGATTAAATTTTTGCAAATAAAAATGAAGTCTGAAAGAAATACCAAAAATTACATAAATGATAAGTATGTAACATAATGTCCAGGACAGTCTATCAGTCACGTTCAAAACTGATTATACATATTCATGATAAAACATTTTTGAATTAATGAGACTTACCTACTCGAGTTATAAATATCAAGGTCGTTATATACTTGTATACTTCATTAATTCATAAGACACGGTAAGCAAAAATAAGTAAAAAGGTAATTTGAGAACGACTTTCTAAAAGTATATATATATAGACTTTGTAAAAGTATAGTAGTAGTAAATATAAAACGGCAAATTCAACAGAAAGACATTAACAAACAAAAGAGATAAGATGCCAGTGTTTTTGCTCTTTATAACAATACGACTCAAACCAGATTTTTTTGTTGTGAACTTTGAAATGTTTAGGCAATTACCGGACCAGAATACATTTTGATGTCTAATATTATAAATGCGAAAGTATATCTGTTTCTTATATTGCACCACTAAACGGAGCATAGCTAATGAAATTTAGCAATGAAGTTTTATCCTGGATAGATTAAGTCTCCAAAAATAATACGTTAACATGATGAAAGTTTAGATTGAATTTTTTTATTAATAATTTAAAAAAAACTAATCCTGGACACGAATCATCATCTAGCCCAGTAGGTGTTTTAGATTTTATAATATTTCACTCTAAAAATCTCGTCTCGCAAAGTACTTAATCAAATTAAAGACGTCATTAAAATTCTTAGAATAACCACAGGAAAATCAATGATATAATTAAAATAAACTCTCTTGTACTTATAAGGTTGCGATAGAGCACGGTCTGATGGCGAAGCCTGTGACATGTCGAACGATGTGCAGGTAACGTTAGTTATCAATAGTAGGCGAGGCAACGTTTTCCTTGAGCTGACGTAGTTGGGTCGAGCTTGGCTGGTACACTCGTGACGTGCAATAAACTCTCTTGTACTTATAAGGTTGCGATAGAGCACGGCCTGATTGGGCGAAGCCTGTGACATGTCGAACGATGTGCACGTAACGTTAGTTAACAATAGTAGGCGAGGCAACGTTTTCCTTGAGCTGACGTAGTTGGGTCGAGCTTGGCTGGTACACTCGTGACGTGCAATAAACCTCAGTCCCGATCCATTTGACGATAGTATCGAGACCTGATCGTGGCGTCTCATGTTTCATAGGTTTTGGTACAGCGCCTTGCCAGTGGTTGACTTATCAGTTATTATCACTATGGTTCTCTTATATCCTTACTAAGGTCTGCCCGCGGCTAGCACGCGTTTTCTATGGAAACGTTTTAAGGATATTCGTATCCCATGGAACTAATTTATGGTATGAAAAGTAGGCCTGGAATAAAACATAGGCTATTTCAGCCTATGTTTTATTCCAGGCCTAGAGTTACCTTTATGCAAAATTTCAGCCCGGTCCGGTCAGTAGAAAACTACTTTTTTCTAAACATCCAATCATCTAAACATCCAAACTATCGCATTTATAATAGTGTGATAAAAGGTACCGAGAATGCCCTTTAAAAATAAAATAAATAATTCTGGATAATCCACACAACATCATCTAGCCCCAAGCTAATCAGAGCTTGTGTTATGGGTACTAGATGACTGATACACATAATATAATAGCTATACAACTAAAAAAAACTATACATACATAGCTTTTTTTACTCTCGAAGTTTTTCGCACATTACGTGCTTTTCTTATTTATAGCGGTATTTGGATACCAATCTCGCTGTGATTGGTGAAATATAATAAGTGATTCAACTGTTTACCCCAGTCTGTGGTAACGGTAGGCGACCTCCGACCGAGCGAGGTCATAATTTAGGCTATGCTACATGGCCAGTAGCAGAAAGGACGCCAGTGTTTACACTGCCTAGTGCTAAATAACGCCACTCGACTGTTTCTCGGCTTTATATCGCTTTTTTGCGGGTTGGTGTGATCCTAATCACTTTATAGTCACGATAGGTAAACACGGCATGGCCTAGGCTGGACCTACTTGATTCTAGAATCTAAGGTATTTGTTGTAAACAAAGACATATTTCCGAATACCTGAGATGGTTTTTACTCTTTAACAGACTTCGAAAAAAGTGGAGGTTCTATGTTCAGCTGTAAGTATATTTTTTTATGTATGTCCGTCGATGTCTGTCATTTATGGACCAATTTGGATGATTATTTTACCGTTGTATAGAGGATGATCTTAACATTCACTTAAACGAGGTATTATTATTTATTGAGGTGAGTAATTTCACGATATACGAGGTATTTATCCCGCAAAAAATGAAAAACTATTTAATACTAAGAAATTCGAAATCGCTTTACGGTTAAAAAAAATAAGTAAGCCATTTACTAAGTATGAATCTTTGTTAAATCAAACGTTGAATCAATTGTCGTTTTGGAGTTTAACACTTTGGCTGCGATTTTTTTTCGACGACAGCGATCTTTTTTTTATCCTAAAAAATTCGTGCTGCCGCTCTACACAGCAGCGGTTGTGTTGCGCCGCACATGCGTTTCGTTCGAAAAATATTACGGCTTTGCTGAGTTACACAGATCTGTATTTTCTCAGCCGCTGCGCTAGTGTGGATTTACGCATATTAGTTACTTGTTGAAAACACATACCGTGATTTCAGCAGTCAAAGTGTTAAAGATATAATGCAATGAATATTTAATTTACAATTAATTCGTAGTTTATTTTAGCGAGGCAACTTACAATGTGCGCACATCTAGATACTTGTAAATGCAGAAATCACAAAATCACGTCACTTTCCACCCACTTTAACTTAAACTGATAACAATACAAAACAACAAGGTAACACAGCGAGGTACCTCTAAAAACAAGAACAATAACTTCATCAACGCATAATTGCACTCGCGCAGCGTTTTCAAAATCTAATTTTTGACGACCGATGTGGCGCGGTGGGCGAAGGTCCGCCTGCGACGCAGGAGCTTGCGGGTTCGATTCCCACCTCGAAACAATTGTGTGTACGATCTGCAGATATTTGTTCCGGGTGTTCTGGTCGTTTTCTATGTATAATAAAAAATATCTATCTATGTAATGTATTGTATTATGTATATCAGTTATCTAGTACCCATAACACAAGCTTTGCTTACCATGGTGCTAGATAATGCTGTGTGGATTGTCCAGCATTATTTATTTATTTATTTTAATTAGCAGGTGCTAATTATATTAAAAAAACGGCCAATCCACTATTGACATGAACTGATGAATGATGAGATTTGATGCTGATGACACACTGCAATGAAATGATGAATGAAAGTCATAACTTAGATATAAGTTACTGTGCATAAATAAAACTTGAGCCAAACATCCACGATTTTGCTCCGATGATACACGCATAATTATGACAATATTTTCAACAAACATTTATTTGGTTTGTTAACAGAAAATATCTAGGTTTCTGGAACCTAGTATAAATATATTATGATTTTAATGTAGAATTGTTTTAAATATGTTCATAATAAAAACAAATTGTGGTAATGCTTTAAATGTTTTTTAAGGCATTAGGCGAATAGCTCAGTAAAACGCAATAGGTTATATTGAGTCAATACAACGCTTTATTTCATTTATTTTTGCTTGCATCTCATTCATTCTTAGGTCTAAGGCTCTAGACAGACGGACCGCATTTCATCTGCAATCCAACCGCAAATTGCAGTTCATTTGCAGTTTGAATGCAGTCGGCGTGCAGTTCACGTGAACTGCACGCGGACTGCAAATGAAATGCTAAGTAAACGGTTACTTATAGTGGCACTAGGCTTAAGCTTCGGTCATACTATTGAAACATTTCATGCGAATATGTCTGGTAATATTTGTGTATACTAATATTACTAGACAAATTCACACAGCATCATTTCGCACAATCGGCCCCGAAATGAGCAGAGCTTGTGTAACGTGTACCAGATGACGGATACTGATAATAATGTTGTACTTAAAATAAAGGTCAGTGTTTCGAGCATGTCAGTGTATTCTGCCTTCTTCATACGGTGTCTATTCAAGCGCCTTATGAAGATTCCCTGCATTTGAAACCAGCCGTTCTTTTAATGTCACACTACATCGCATTTGCATTGGTGTGGTGTGACACCTATCCTAGGGGCGTTTTTCACTCCGTTAGGCAGCATTAAAGTAAAAAAAAATTTCGTGTTTGTAAAATCGTAGTACAAAAATTTATTCCCTTGGGGTCTAGAATGACACCCTTTCGGCTTATTACACATCTTTCGTGGCACCCTGTATAACACACATTTTATAAGAATAGTGAATATAATAATAAATAAAATGGAAATCATACAGTTAATGAACGAAGCGGCAAGAGAGAGTTATCATTATCAGCGAGCGACGCCCCCTCACCGCCGTCTGCTAATAACGCTTATCAGATAAACGTAGTGTAATTAGTACTTTTGACAATCTTGTGATGCTCCTTTTGTCAAATGTTATTCACACCTCAGGATACAGGTTCGCCAGTCTTTACCTAGTTACCCTCACTGCTGCTAGGAACTGTAAGATTTTCTTCAGAGTGATGACTCTTAGCTCGTCCGGGCTTTGCCGATTAATGCTTTTGCATCAGTGATCTGCACTCTCCTAACAAATGAAGAGGCGTTTCCTCCGCCTCGTCACAGTCAACAGGATGACATGGTTTGAAATAAATAAATCCTAGGCAATTATGATGATGCCAACTGTAAGAATAATGTTATTTCTCTCTCTAATCTTCTATTTATGGAATTCATGTTGAAAATTGCGGCGATTTTAATACTGCCAACCACCTTAACCGATCACACTCTTAAACCGTCTTTCATTTAAAAGTCTGATATAATTCGTCTATGGAAAAGAAAATAACACAAAGCAATCGTCAGAAAGTATTTCACTACCTGCGTAGATATGTGACGCGAGCGAGGCGTTGTGTAGGCGCTAGCCGGTACCGATGGGTCTTCGCTTGGAGTTCAAGGGCTGCAGACACCGCCACAGATAACGACATTATCTGCCTTGTAGCGCTATGTATATATGTAATGTATTTATACGTGGTGCGGAGGAAATGCTGCGAATAGATACATTATCAAAACTATTATTTGTGTTAACGGTTATTGCAATTTGATAAAGCGTTCTAATGATTTATTTGTCGAGCTAGATTTGGTTTCGTTCAGAGTTGATGTATATCACAAAAAACCTGTTTCGATCGTTTTATTGTTAATCCTTCTCGAATGTCACAAAAGAGTGTCTTACCGTACGGAATTTTAATCTAAAATTGTACAGAATGCTTAAGACTTTCTCATAACATCAAAGGACTTAAGAAAACTGGAAGTAAGGGAAGTCTTTAAACGCAGTGAAACGACGCTGGCTATAAATAAACATTCAAGCATTTACATTTTGACGCGGGCGCTCCGCATTATCCTATTCAATGGGAACTAACCGGGACAAATGCGTCATAGGACATTTTAATAACCATATGGAATAAAAACCATCGACCGTGGGGCGCTGGGTTTCCCCCCTATCATTCCATTATACATTCTTCTAAAAAATCACGTCATGTATTGTGCGTGCGCCTTATCATGGGTCAGGTCAGGATGTGATAACAGTTAAATCCCAGTTTTAACAGATGTTGATCCCAAATGTAGTGACAACTAAAACTTTATCCAAAATATTATTATTTGGGATTTTATTTAATTTCTTAGAGATTACACCGATTATCACCGTAAGCCCTCACACTAAATATAACAAAAACTGATAGTGAATACCAAGCCTCATAGTCGTTAACCTCAGTAATCTGTAATTATCTGTATCTGGTGTACAGTAAAGTATGTTTGTATTGTATTGTATTGTATTGTAGTCTGAACCTTTTCCATTACCATTCTAGGACACATTCGGTCGCGCCAAGAACTGGGTAAAAGAGCTTCAGCGGCAAGCATCTCCGTCGATAGTGATCGCTCTAGCGGGCAACAAGAGCGACCTGGCGGCCAAGCGCATGGTGGAGTTCGAGGAGGCGCAGGCCTACGCGGACGAGAACGGACTGCTCTTTATGGAGACCAGCGCCAAGACCGCTATGAACGTCAACGATATATTCTTAGCTATTGGTGAGCTGACACTTTTTATTATACCTACTACTGGCTACTTTGACTGTAGCTTATGGGATAGCTGTAAATTCTTCAAGGTAGATAATACATGAAATAAATTTATTTCCAAAAATTGTCTGTAGAGGTTAACAGAGTATTTAAAACTAATTACGTTATATCATGTATACATTTAAATTTACCTGTAAGTTTTTACTACCCTAAACCTTAGTGGTGAATATGCATCGACTCCTCGCTCAAAGTAAAACGTGCGTTTATACGCGAGGGCTACTCTGCCTCACAGACCCCGGAGTGGGACTTAAAGGACATTGGTATAGTTGGTACATAGGTAGATAGATAAAGCATTTATATGCTACTGCAGTACACAATACAAACGAGACCCGTCAAGTGCGAGTGTGTCTCGCGCGCGCGTCAAGGGTTTAGAACTTTTGTCAATTAGGTACCAGTGAGAGACTGCGTGGGGATTAGGGGCATTAAGCGCCATGATATAAAAGCCAATTAGGCGCTTATCAGAGGAGGCCTGCATAGGCTGTTGAGCTTGAGACTTCGCTATTTAATGAATATCGAAAAACAGTGTTATTCTAAATAAATTGTTATTGAATGAACGTTTTATTTCAGCGAACAAGTTACCAAAGAGCGAAGGCGGCGGCGCGGCGGGCGGCGCGGGCGCGCGGCGCCTGGCCGACGCTGACCAGCCGCGCGCCTCCTCCTGCTGCAAGTGATGCACGCCGCACGCACAGGTGACACTCATACTCTCTCTCTCTCTCCGTCTCTCCCTCTATCTCTGTTCCTTCCCTTCACACATACGTCCGCTTCTGTACAAGCGTCCTCCAACTCAAATTAAAGAGGTTTTGCTGCAGGTTGATTTTGGCAGGTGAGGTGTCAAAAATATACCGACTAAAGCTGCAGCTTTTCCTCTGGTAGGTTCCTTAAGTCGGCTCTTACGACGTCCATGGACTAAGTTGAAGGGGTCGTCTTGTGACCTTACGTTACTCATACGACACATAAAACTTTCCCAGTGTACACCCCTGAGCTACACCATTACTATTTATAGTTGAAAAGCGAAGTATTTACAGAATCATTACTGCTTGAATAAGGCTTAATTTTGTAATGTAACTATTATAGATGATCGTGACAAGGTATTGAAGAGTCAATAGAATTCTAATCGAGTTAGTTGTATCAAAGATCAACGACCCACCATGTTGTAAGCTTTAGAAGAATCCAGTAATAAGTTGTTTACAATGTTTTGTTTTTGTTTCAGAATCAATCGCTTGACGGTGATGGCGCGCGCGCAGGTTGAGGTATGTACTGTAGAATATCGGCATCGTCCCCGGCCGCGGCGCATAGCGGCTGCCCCGCGACACGGCACTGTGGACTTAGAAACAAGACACATACAGCTCACAATCGAATATCCATGCAAACAGAATCAGACTGCGTTTAAATATTGACTTTTATCCCTGCTTTTGGCGATATCTTCCTGAATTCAAGGGACATCCTGTCCGTCTATACTGTCGGCAGTGTAGCTACATAGATGCGTAGGATGCCTCTTGAAACTTAGAAGACATTGGCGAAAGCAGGAAAGTCAAGTTCCTTTTAGTATCCTGTTTATTCCGTCTTTTTTACCTGTTCTGGTAGTTATTGTAGAATTCACGCTGGTTCCATCCTGACTTTGTTTCAAAGTTAGTGAGAGTTAAGCTTGTGCTTGTTTTTTTATATTTTGTTAGAATCTAATTCGAGCAATAAATAAATATTTAAGTCGCCCTGCAATCTACGAAGTTAACAAATAGCTATTTATGTTTTCTTTGTAACATGTCAGTCTTATATCCCCAAATCATGCTCTCTCGTTTCTACGTCCACAATCGTCACCAATTACAATATAATTATTAAAAAAAAAGCTAATTATAAAATTGATAACTAGTTCTAAACTTATTTGTAATTGTAATAAAATATGTAAAAGATTATTATATAATTTGGTTTATATTCTGTTATAGGCAGTTGGCACTTCCCGTAGTTGATACTACTTACGAGATTCTTGTTTATTTAGCAGTAACGTGTCGTTGCAAGCTTTTGTTAATATATGAATACGCGATAGTTTGGGAATTAAAATATATAATAGATTGACCTTAACACAATAAATATTAAATCGATTTTACAAAGTGCGGCGCCTTAGATACTGATTTAGATAGACCGCGGGTTTCGTTACTTCAAAATTTTGGTGAAGGTGCATTTAAAACATAATTTCGTTACGTGTATTTAGTTTAGTGTAATCAGTTTCATTTGCGCATTATAATATATTGGGAGACGAAAACAATTCTGTCGACATCATTTGATCATCACTATCATCGTTCATGTCACGTGGTTCTGCTCTAGCCTGGACGCTTTCCATCACGACTAGTTAGTAATTTCGTTATTTCAATGTCTCCCTTCTCTTGAATCATTCGTTGAATATCTCAGTACACGCTGCGTTAAAACGTTTGTGGAAGCTATCGTTTAAAACTCACTTGATGTCTTTATGTGTATTGCTTTCACGAAATTTATATACACAAGCGCTGCAACCTAGCGTGTACTGACAGCTAATCTTTAGTTCAACTTTAATCTATCATCCTAATTGTTAATAAGTTCACATGTCTCATGTAATATTAATTGCAATATAAGGATTCGTCCTGTATAATTATGTATGTATATTATTTGTATGATAATTTTAGATGTCTTTAACATGACTGTATCGTCACTTTTGAAAATGTATCGCATTCCATGGAGTCGTTCGGTGGAGCAAGACAAGTCTGTCATAGAAGAATAGACAAGTTGCTAGGAACTCGTAATTTTTCTATTCTTTGAGGTATTCGATGTTTAACTTACACCAGCAGCTTCATAAAGGGAGCTGACTAGCCGCATTTGATTTAATTGCTTTGTGCATTTGATTAGATAACCAGTAGGCTTAAAAGGGACCTTTATTTTTTCCGAATTGTGTGTCAAATGTGGCTGGTCAGTGGCCATTGCCCTCGTAGCCTTCAATGAATTGTTACATCAAAGCGGAGAATGTAAACAAAACAACCTACCTCATCGTAAATGAAAGAATCACGAAATGAAGCGATTTCTGAGGTGCTTGCTTTGAGGTTAGGCACTGGCGAAATGTACGTTCAACATTGTTTGTGTTACGGTAACCTGTATAGAATCTAGACTATTATCTCTGTAGATATATGTACATGGTCCGCTTTGATGTACAGCTAGTTGCGTGAGCCAGGATTCTTTAATTAGTTTTTAAAGCTTATGTCACTTTTCCTTAGCTTTATTTTATATATCGAGCGATATGAAACGTGGAACATCAGAACGAAATGGATCAAGTCCTAGCTCTGCTTAAACACGTATTTTACAAAACATCGAGAACTTTCTTCGTATTGAAATTTCAATGAAATTATTTTGTTATTGTATATTGATAACAGGATTTACGTTATACCTTTGTTATAATTTTTTTCTCTGTAAGTTGTGAAATCAAACAGCGTACCGTGACGGTGCACATTTTAGACCCTTTTGTCCGTTTCCTTGACGAAATTATGTGTTATGCTTCACATTGTTGTTTTGTTAGGTATATTCAATTGTATATTTGGTCTACTATTCTGACGCCTCCACACGCGAGCCTAACCATTCGGCCCAGACGTGATAAAAGAGAAACGGTCGGATTAAGACTAATTACGCTCTTCTCACGTTGTTGTTTAGGCTGTTAGGATTGCATAATAGCAGCCAATGCTTTGGCCTAAGCGTGTATAGGTGGCATTACATAGTCGACCAAATATTACATTTTATATGTGAATAGCAAATTGTAAATTATATTTCTTTCTACTTACTACTTAACTAAAATGTAACTGAAGGGAGCGGATCCATGTTGTTTTGCAATAGTATGTTACAACCATGTCGCATTACACGCTAGCGAAGGACGCCGAACAAGGTCATATTGTATGTTTTTGTATTGTGTAAATATTTTGGATTTATTAAGATTATTATATTGAATAAAAAAATATTGTAAATTTTCGAGACTTTTATTTTTTAACAATAGGTACATAAAAGAAACCATAGGATTGATAGATGGTCGAGTGTTGGCCTGTTGGATCAACAACAGAGTTCCCAACACCAACAATGGTCCTTCAGAGTCTGCTAATAGAATGTAAGTCTGGTTCAATAAACTTAACTAATTCGTAGGCTGCTTGATCTTAGACTCGACAGCACTAAAACCCGTATTATGAACGCTTGCTCAGTCATAGATCTATGCTTCAGTTACACTTGTCTGTCATAAAAGACGCAAGCATAGGTCACCGATGACTGAGCAAGGTTTTATAAGTGAGTCATGCATGAGTCTAGGCGCTACTCACGCTTGACTACTACTTGATTACTATGTATATTTTAATGCCAAAATAGTTTTCTCCAAAAACGAGGTGATGTTTCAAAAGAAACTACCTGTACGTGAACCTCTGGTTATGGGTGCCCCCATACTGTCCCAGTCTCAAAAAAAAACATTGTATAGGTCCTCTAGTACCCTCTATTTCAAAAGCAGCTGAGCCCTTGATAAATCATTGGGAACCAAATTACATGCATTTTCATTCCCATCATATTTTTATTCAAATTATGCAAATGTACAAGTTTATAATAGATGTCAACAGCAGTGGAGGTATAGAAACCTAAATAATAGCAAAACACTGATTTGACCTTGAAAACTTACACAACTTAGGAAACGAACACGATTTTTGTTCGACTTTTGAGACAACGCCAAAACGAAGGCGTAATTCTGCTGTTTGGCTTACGTGGACTATCCACTGATTTTCAGTTAAACAGATAGGAAAGTGAGGTACAATACTATTATTAGAATAAATAAAAGTCGACGTATAATAAATTAATTTATTTCATCCCGTTTAGAATTGCATTTACATTAGACAATACACTATTCTAATAAAAGTTACATTTTGGTCTATTAAGTACAGACAGTAAAAATGCGACTTTATGGCACATCAAATAAGATTCAAGATCGCTCAAAGGCGTAGATTTGAGTAGAATACCAAAGTTAGTTTTCTACGTTATTATTTTATGTTAACAAGTTATTTATTTTATAAATAGATTATTTCAATGTCCACTCAGCCTTATCGAAGGCAAATATATTTTTCATAAATGCTCAGATTATTGCTTTATTTGAACACGTTATTTTCTTTGTAGGATGACTAGCAGGTACCAAGTGTTTCTAGAATTGTGCCGACATGATATAATACTGAGGCCTCTTAAGGACTACCTCCATAAGCGAGTGTAATGCTAGCGTCGCCTCGTGTCTATTGACCTATAAAACGTATAAGCTGGCGCCGACTTTATCCTGTGAATGTAGTCACTTAAAGATTCCGTCCACCATATTCGAATTTACAATCTACATTATCAGTTCTTTTCTAGACCCTACCCACTTAAGTTATAGGTATTCGTGTATAATTAGGCTCTTATTACGCAGTACTAAAAAGTAAGCAGCAACCAACTTAGTAGAAAGTATAGCGAAGTGGAAGACTTGGTAACTTACGTATGTAAAAAGCAAGATGACATAGACTTAGAAAGTACTTACAATTATATAAATATAGCAAACAGAAAAGTAAGAAAATAATGCGACAATTCACACAGCATCATCTAGGCCTAAGCTAAGCAGAGCTGGTGTTATGGGTACATAATCAATGTTATTGAAAATTAAGGGTTTTAAACGGCCGCGTTATTTACCGCTTACATTAAAAAAAATATTGAAAATTTATTACTAAATTAACTTAAAAGTGAAAACAGATTGATAACGTCAGATAATTAAAGTAATACTCATCTCATACATATTAGAAAAACAATTAATAAACATGAAAAACTTCAACATATCTAAAAACAAAAGTAACTTAGAACTTTTGTTTGATTTCAACCTCTAAGTGCCTTTTGCCAGGTCAGGGCACGGTCGCCGTGGACCTACACTAAGTTCAACCAGTTGAACTAATTGCACCAAAAAATTGCAGCATTTCAACTTTCATATTTATTTGTAAGAGTTGAAATATCTGGACAACTTGTTGAACTTAGTGGAACAGGTCGTGGTAAGTAGTAATGTATGAGCTAAATAGACAGCCTTCATATGCCACGGCGACCGTGCCATAACCGTGTGTCGCCGGTCTCCCACATTTCTACATTACACTGTATGAAAGAGACGGTTCCGGGCGCGACTGTGACTGCAGACCGACCATACTAATTAGGCTATTGTGTCTGTCTGTTCGAGACCGAGACAACAGACCTCGACGAGAGACAGAACCGGCCTAGACCAGTCTCGGTCTCCTGGGAGTGCTTGCTGTGCGTGTTTTAAACTCATCAAAGTATTGCCCCATCACATCACTCCCTACAGCACATAAGGTGCCCCATCATATTATTGCCTACAGTTTATAATCGAAGTGTTGCCCCATCATACTACTGCCTACAGTTCATCATCGAAGTGTTGCCCCATCATATCACTGCCTACAGTTCATCATAAACGTTGCCTCATCATATCACTGCCTACAGTTCATCATCATAAACGTTGCCTCATCATATCACTGCCTACAGTTCATCATCGAAGTGTTGCCCCATCATATCGTTCCCGTAGTCCGTGGCCTCGCTGCCCACGAACACGGTGTGGTGCTCGAGGATCTCCGCGAACGACAGCGTGTCGCTGTGGTCGTCGTCGGCGTGAGCGAATAGGTGGTCCACTTCTTCTTGCGCGATCTCGCTGTGGACAGTTACTTCTGGTTAATACAATACAATTATTAACACCAAATCAAAACTAAAGAGAGTTTTGATTTGGTGTTCAATATACAAGACAGGAAAAAAACAAATACAGAATGTGTTGTACAGTGGGCGGCCTTATCGCTATGAGCGATCTCTACCAGGCAACCCTTGGACGGGGTGTAGTGTTATACAGAATAAAAACATAAAATGTTATCAATCAGTCATGAGCGTGTTTGTGTAAGAATTCAGCAAACGGTGAGTAAACACGTCGAAAATCAATAAAAAGATCAATACATACGTAGGTACGTACGTACCACCGTAGAAACAGTCAGGTTTATAGTCTCCGTGAGCAATAAAAGGAGGTTATCATTGCAAAACCTATGTTACCTGGGCACGAAATCAGCACGGTTGCATGATTGTTAGAATTTTTTACCATTTTCTTTTTAAGCTTTTTTTTTTTTTTATTTAGCCTGTTTCGTCCCACTGCTGGGCAAAGGCCTCCCCCAAATCTTTCCACTCAGTGCTTTTTAAGCTTATTAAATTAATAACATCTATATGAGATCACAATTGAAATTATTATTATTATCTATTGATTTATTGTTTATTTGTAATTTTGTGTACCTGCTAACCATTCTAAATTTTTTTTTTACCGTTTTACTAACAAAATGTATGTTAGTCAGAATAAATAAATTTTCAATTTCAAAAGGTAAAAACTTGGAAACTTCAGATACCTACTATTTAATAAATTACAAACACCTATCCCACAGAATCTTCTTTATCAATAAAGAAGTGAAGTTTAGACCCTTTTTGGCCCCGTTTTAGCTTGTACTCAGGAGGACATTAAAAATAATTTTAAATTCTATAATAAATCACAATATGGATATATAATAAGTCTGAATCAATAAACGAATTTAATTTAATTTAATTTAATTAACAATCTGAAGGAAATCCTAGTGGACAGGGCATACTACAGTTTAGAAGACTTCCTAAATGACAAATTAGATGACGCCAATGTCGCTGATCCACACTTATTATATTTATAACATTTATTGTAATAAAATTTTGATTTGAATCATATACTGCTGTGTGTGTGTGATTTTGAACTATTTTGTATTTTTCTTGTTATTTCGTTATGTTTTTTTTTTGTTACTTGTGTATTATTTGACATATAAGAATATTGTTATTAATAAAGAACTGAACTGTCTATCTTTGTAACTACTGATCCTATTTTGAAAAGTTTTCAATATTCTTCATTTTCCGTAAAATAGCTACATATCCCTTGAGCTTACCCAAGCTCAAGGTTATGAAGAAGTTATAACCCCAGCCAAACCGCCCATTCTAAACCTAAAATACACTCTGTTGCCGCGTCGTATTATACGAAATTTACATTACTATAGTAGTTTTGAGATTTTTCTTTTAATAAATATTTATTGCTTATAATTTATATCTGAAATTTGACTCCAAGCAAGTGAGTTTTCGTTTTTTATCTGGTGGTTGTTTATAAAAAACTAGCCCCGAAGTATCGCCCTCATGGAAATCTATGGTTCAAATAGTAGTTTATAAACCTTCCTCTTGAATCACTATATCTATTAAAAAAAACCGTATCAAAATCCGTTTAGGTACCTACCTAATCGAACTTCCTGCGTGCCAGACGTCCACACTTCCTTCCCACGCAATATGTATGTCCTCTATACTTAGCTATAGGCATACTCGGTTGAACAAGGTTGACCCCTACGAATGTAAGTTTAAAAGATCTAAGCATGCATAGGGACAGACAGCGGGAAGCGACTTTGTTTTATACTATGTATGTAGTGATCTACATCGAGTTAAGCTGGTGTAGTGTAATAGTGAACATACTTGTTATCGGGCACGACCCAGGCTTTGACCTCGTCCTTGTCGAGGATCCCGTCCTGGTCGAGGTCGAACTCGTGGTCGAACCGCTCCTTCTCCGCGACCAGCCAGGCTTGGTCCTGTTGTACTCCTGGGAAAATAATAAAATATATAGCTAGAACAAGGTTTTAGCATTAACCACTCGTATAAACTAAACAAACAACAAAACTACTGGTTCACAAAAACGTGTTATAAATTTAGTCTTTTTTATATTTTATGTATGCTAGTTGTGAGGTATATATTACTATGGACCGTAGAATAACTTAAATAAGATCTGTTATTTTTCTACGGTCTGAAATAAATGATTTATTATTATTATAACTTGCATTCGATTTCTCAATAAATAATGGGCCCTCCTTGCGGAGGACCGAAGAAGTGGAAGAAGGGGAGGGAGGCTTTTCTTTCTCTTCGCCCAGCAGTGGGACGCTCTGGATTAATATAATAATAATTATACAGATCCAAAAGGCGGTACTCCTGGACTCGGCACGCATCGTCAGGAAGTTCCTCTCTCTACAGCCCTAGTCATCGGCCGCTTGAGCCTAGCTCCGCGGTTGGTGATATACTGATCTACCGTTGTGATATAATTTTTACGGTAGAATAGTTTTATAATATTTTGTGTGTAAATAAATTATGTGAAATAATAATCTTTACTTTATATTATAAAGAGGAAAGGTTTGACTTTTCGTTTGTTTGTATTGAATAGGCTCCGAAAGTACTGGACCGATTTGAAAAATTCACCGTTGGGAAGCTACACTATCCCCGGTGACCATAGGCTACATTATCTTAATATATAAAAATCTATTGCTATTCGTTAGTCTCGCTAAAACTCGAGAACGGCTGGGCTGATTTAGCTGATTTTGGTTTTGAAATGTTTTTCGTAGTCCAGGGAAGGATTAAACGGTGAGAAAACATGGTAAAATTGCGCAGAAATTTCCACGCGGGTGAAGCCGCGGGGCGCAGCTAGTGTTTTATAAATGTGAAATTCGAATATAACGCGGTTGAAACCGAGGGAAACAGCTAGTATAATAATAATAGTGTATGTATCAGCTGAAGACAGGGCGCTATGGCGCTCATTGGGGAGGCCTACATATGTCCAGCAGTGGACTGCTATGCGATATATGATGTATCAGTAGCATCAAGACAGCTGAAAATGAAATGCTCTCTTGATCTCCTGGCTTCTCTAATAAATGCGCATATTTAGTGATCACTGACGGGTTTATTCACTACGCGACCATAGCTCGTCTCTACAGTGTGCAGCGCCCTGATTCATGCCCTATTCTAATTGCTTTAATTCATGCGTATTCACGTTTTACGGCCCTTTTAATAAAGATAAATGGACATTGAACTGAACACGAATTAAATTATCAAAACACATTTTAGTTTTAAAGCTTCCGTCAGCAGAAAATTCATAATTTAATTGAAATAGTTTGTATTCGAATGCAATTATAAACAAAAATCGTGGGACATGTAAGATAATGCATTGTCGAAGTTTGTGTTTTAATTGTTAGTGATAATGATAACCTTTTTGTTTTCTGTTATAATTATCAGTTATTTTTATCATGGACGAATAAAATGTCATCTATGTTTTTATTAATTTGATCTAAATGTGTGTATTTTGTTTAACACCACGTGGTATAATTAGCAGCCGCCTTGCAGCGAGTAACAATTACTTGGATCACGTGGTTGTTTGCGCCTTTGTGGTGCAGGTAGCATTTTGAAAATACCACATGTATGAAAAACATTTTAGTTTTTCATACATGTGGTATTTTCGGCAATGCTTATGGCTAGCCTTTTAATTGATTTATAATTCAACTTCGTTAATTTAATTAATTCATACTCATGAATGTCATTATTGACATAAAATATCTATATTTTAAATCTGACTATAGTTTATAACATGGGTGTGATGAGAAGGCGTAGGTTCGACCCTACACCTTCCAATACGGTATCGAATCCACCTATTATTAAACAAATCGCATCACTGTTAAACCGAGTTCGTATTACGTGTCGTGTTGAAGGAAATCAAATGACGCCTAGGCACGAAGATCTAAAATTGAAATTTAGATTCTAGAGATGATTTAGATCTATACTAATATTATACAGAGGAAAGGTTTAATTTTTTGTTTGTTTGTTTGTAATAGGCTCTGAAACTACTGGCTTTCACCGTTCGGAAGCTACATTATCCCCGGTGAACATAGGCTATATTATATTTCAAAAAAGATAGGAATCCGTACTAAAACCGGGCGAAGCCGGGAAGGTCCGCTAGTATAATTACAAAACTTTTTCCCTGTCTTGTTCAGGGAAAAAGTTATTTTCGAAAAGGACATTTTCCGGTTTGTATATTGTATATGTTTTTTGATCAATCCCAGAAAAGTAATATAAAAAAACTATAATACTTTCGTTGGTATAGAATAGAACTTTTGCCTGATTTATATAATGTGGCTGAAATATAATATCATAGAACCAATTATTATAAATGCTAATTAAACTCTGTCGGCTACTTAACGCCGGAGCGGCTGAACAGATAATGAAGGCTAGGGGATGAATAATACATGTATAATAAATGACATAGTTACTACTTTTTATCCGGGAACATTTTTAAATATGGCTTGTGTTGGAGGAACGAATAAAGTGGTAATAATTGTGATCGCCACTTTATTCGTTCAGCCCTGAAGCTGCAGCGTTCATAGTTCGCCACTAACCCTTGCAGCTGCTACGAACTGTAGGATCTTCATCGGGGTAAAGTCTCGTAGCTCGCCTAGGCTATGCAAGTGCTTGCCTAGGTGCTACATTTTTGCATCAGTGCTCACTCGTGCGAAGCCTTGGGCAGGAGCTTGTTATCAATAAAACTAGTGTAATGCCCTTACCCCGGTCCCCCACGAACTCTTTGAAGTCTATCTTGCCGTCTCTGTTGGTGTCCTTCTCCCTCAGCGTCTGTTTCACCAGGAACACGTGCATCACGCTGTGCTCCTCCGGGTTTGTGAACACCTGCCAATAAACACATCCGTTACATCTATAGCTTTTTATAAAAGTTTCATTGATTGTTTGTTATACTCACAACACTACTGTAATAATTTAACTGTAATAAGTACTGAAATGTGTGAATATGTGTGTACTATCTTCTGCCGGCGGCTTCGCGTGCAATTACTGGGAGTAAAAAATTGCCTAGGTATATGTTATTCCAGGTGTAGATCTCTATATGCGAAACTGCTCGATCCTACGGCGACTTTTGTAGCGATGATGACGCGCGTTATTTAAACACGCGACGGCGGCATCGCCCTGTATGTATTGTATTAAACCGCGACTGTATCGATGCGAACGCACGTAAGCAATGCTACAAAAAGTCGTCGTGGGCGAGCTCTCTAAACATTCGAGTTTATAATATTACTAGGTAGGATGTAAGTACTTTTGGGTTTAGAATGTCTCGGATAACATTTAGTCAGCCTTTTATCCGAGAGAGTGTATGCGAAGCCACGGGCTGCCTGTGTTGGAATTCAATATGGCTGAGAGTTAGAGTTGATTTTAAGCTGAGCGGAACTGCTAAAAGCTTGGGTAAAATACAAAATAAGATATTTTTACCGAAAACTCCTGAAAATCAAGTTTCTGATCTCCGTCCTGGTCGGCGGCCGCCCACATTTCTCTCTCCTCTTGCAACAGCTGAAAGAAATACGTTTTGCTTCATACAAGTTGTCACAGAACACTTAAGTAGAATAGTTAGAATAACAATATTTCGAAGATACAAGCGGACGCGACGAAAAACGGTTTTATGATGGCGGAATATCTGTTAACTCACATATAATAATCACATATATAAGTATTTAATTTACAAAACACATTCCTATGTAATTATAATATACATAAGAAGTTTATTCAAAGGAATGAGAGAAGTCGAAAGGTAATGACGAAAATTAGGTATCGTTCTATCAAATCAATAACTCGTGCCTCAGAATGTGTTCTTTTGAAGAAATAACGCGAACATATCTTCGGGCACCTTGTAGAAAGTCATAAAAGATTATTTCCTTAGTTACGCAGATCGCAGATGTTCAGCGTTAGTCACGCGAAGTGTTATTATTTAAACTGGTTTATGTTTACATAGCTATTGTACTGCTACCGTATAATATTGAAATAAAATGAATGGCATACTTTTACCTGTCGCTGAAATAATAATTTATTTTATCAATCATCTTGAATAGAATGAGGCTAGAGGAATTTTTTTTCGATCCGAATAAAGAGATGACGCTTAAGTTTGAAATTAATGGTGTTTTACAACCTTACAGAATACTAAGAGAGGGACAATGAATTCACCTCGATAATGAGCAAGTTAGCTATGTTTTGTCATATAAGTCTTGTTAGCTTTATCTTACATTATTGTACGTCTTTTAAGAATAAGCTGTAAACACATGCACGTCCATATTTAAACATGTACAACAGTTTAACAATAAATATTTCTGTATTCGGGCATAGACGCCGTGGCACCCCGGCATCCAGGAGATAGGGTCCTTAGCGGAACAGCACGAGAAGCTGTCATTTTCAATCACAATCTGTTTCTTCCCGACTTAATACGAATGTTGCGTAGGTCTGAATACGCCTTTATACAGAAGTAATTGGTCGATGTCTGGTGTTGAGTAATCTACAGGTTTCATTATGGTTTTTTGTTATGTTAAGGTCAATCGACGACCGATGGCGCGGTGGACGAAGGTCCGCCTGCGACGCAGGAGGTTGCGGGTTCGATTCCCGCCTCGGAACAATTGTGTGCACGATCTGCAGATATTTGTTCCGGGTGTTCTGGTCGTTTTCTATGTATAATAAAAAATATCTATCTATATAATGTATTGTATTATGTATATCAGTTATCTAGTACCCATAACACAAGCTCTGCTTACCATGGGGCTAGATAATGCTGTGTGAATTGTCCAGCATTATATATAATCCTAGGTGTAATCATGTTTTACAAAAGATCATCATCATCAAACTGTTAACATTTTTGTAAAATAATATGCTGGACAATTCTCACAGCAACATCTAGCCCCAAGCTAAGCAGAGCTTGTGCTGATATTATACATTTTACAATATAGATTGATATTTATTTATTACACAGATGACTTAGGTCGCATCAGTTTGGTTGAGAACGAACTGTTCAGGCATATACAAAAGTTTGCGTCTGAATAGACCTATTCGGGAGCAGCCGCCCTGGCATACTGTACTCCGGGACCTCTGTACAATAACTTAACTATACAAATGCGAGGTATACTAAATGTTTATACGACGTAACTTTTGCTTATATTTTGTATAATTTTAGTAGTTAATGGTTTAAAAGTGTTAGTGTAATTATAAATGGTATTTTTATCAAAAGACTTTTAAAGGCGTCTTTAGCCTATTGAGTTATCTAGACGCAGAGCCATCTAGCAAGACGTTGAAATTGAAGCCTGTTGAGTTAATAATAATTTGGCCTTGTTCTTAGTTAGGTTCTAAATAGTGTTTAAAAATCTACGCTTGTATAACTTTGAAAAACAAAAAAAAATATTCAAAAGATAATAAAAGTAACTCACCATCCCTGAGTCGGCCTGCTCATCCGGGCCGATATCCTCCTCGGAGTCGACTCCGAAGGCGTCCCGCACGTACTCCTGCCACGTGACCACAGCGTCGTGGTTGTCGTCAACCTCACTCATGCGTTCTTGAGCCTCTTCAACTGATAGCCGACTAGAAAACAGAATCTGAGATCTTTTATCATTTACAACTACTACTCGCACGCTACGCACGCGGGAGCAGTCGCCCCGCGACCGCTCCCGCGTGGAAATCTATGTGTCAATTCCTTCCTCTTCAATCACTATCTATTTAAAAAAACCGCATCAAAATCGGTTGCGTGGTTTAAAGATCTAAGCATACATAGGGACAGACAGACAGCGGGAGCGACTTTGTTTTATACTACGTAGTGATGCACTATTGGTCTTTGCCACCTCAAAAATTAAAGGCTGATCTAAAATCATTATAAGGATTCAACTCTCCTACTCCTAAGCTTTTGCAGCATTATAAATCTTTTGGCACAGATAATAGTGATGATTGCAATATTATATAAGCACCAAAGTATTCAGCATGAAATCCATTTTGATTGGTGCTGGTTATCAGTAAGGCAGATTGTTGATGACTATGATCATTTGTGTAGGAATTCATCTGTTTATGCTAGAGGATTATTTTCTTTATCTGTTAAATAAAAATAGTTCTATAAATTCCTCACAAATGAAAGGAAAAATAATGCACTAGCTTATGCTCCAAATTCCTTGTAGCAGCAGGATGATACAGGAGTTAAAATTAGATTTAGATAAGCCAAGATTGCCTTATCTTAATGCTTTTATCTATCTACACATCCCAACAGGAAGCTGTTTGAGATGCCAAGTCTAGATATGCTACTATTTAGCAGCAAGTAATAAAGTCCTTTATATCAAAAAATATTTTTTTGTTACAATACATGTTTAAGATAGCTATGCTAAAGCTTGAAATAACACTATGTAGTCTTTTAATTTTATAGAAACTGAACGAGATGAAGTAAAAGAGAAAATAATTATTACCTTGCTTTTCTGAATAACTGGCATTGGTCATTGATGTATAAAAAATTAAATCAGAATATTCACCTAAATGAGTTCAAGATCCAGCGCTTGAGCTCCTCACGGTCCACCTCCTCGTCTCCGTTGAGGTCCATCTTGGGCAGCAGCAGCGCCAGCCGCTCCCTGGACTCCTCTGGAGACAGCTTGTCGAACTCCTCGGCCTCCTTCACACTCCCTATAGTCATGTAATACGTCACTATGATCACAAGCAGGAGACAAGGCGAGAGAGTTATAAAAGCGCGCAGGAGCGACATAGCGCGCGGCTACAACGTTCCTTATCAACTAAGAACATTGCAAAACCGACTAGAGTAATAACAAAGATAATAAACAGCCGGTATTGGCGTTCGACACCTACCGAGGATAGCTTCGTGGTCGAACTCGTAGTTATGTTCTCCGTCACTTCCGTAGTGGTCGCCGTCGCGCGGCCGGTAGCTGCCGTCCAGCTCGCGCTCCTGCGTGTCCAGGCTGTGCAGGTGAGCCGCCCCCAATGCACAAGATATCACCAAATTGTAACTCACAAAAATCAATAGCAAATATCGTAAACCCATTTTATCAAACAGCCAATTAACGGAACAATTCTATCGCATTCACCGCACGATATTCTAATAATCTTTTAATAGAAATTTCCCAATAAAGAACAACCGTAAAATAGGAAAATTCATAAGCCTATTTTCTGTCACATCACACAAACAAAAATTAATTTTATTCGTCATTCATTCATTACGTTAGTCAGTCTGGCTGTGACAGAGACGGCAGCACCGCGGCATGACAATGACAGACAGGAAAAGGGGATCACTTCACTAAACTCGGATCGTTTGGTTATATATATAATACCTGTATTCTTTTTATATTTTTATATCGCTATCTAATTCTTATCCTTATCCCACCCTTCCCGTAGGTCTAGGAGGTAGTCTTTACACAATAGAGCTCAGTGGAAAGACTCCTCTTCTCAACACAGTTTGAGAAGAAGACTTTCCACTCTCGACGTTATTTAATTTTTCTTCATCAATGATGAGCTTAGGTTCAAAGCTTTATTTTAAGTTTCGACCTTCAAGCCTTCAAGCTTCTAAGACGGTGATGGCGGGAACGTTATGGAAAGAAAACTCCGTACCTACACAGTGTACCTACCTATTAAAATAAGTAGGTAGTTACTGTGGTACCTACTAACAACTACTTCTATGCGGGTAATTTATGATTTCCTTCTTTCGCTTAAAGAAGTCCTTGACCATGCACACGCCATAAGAATAGGTTAGCTGTTGAATTAAAATCACAGTCTTTAGACTCTAAAACTGTTTACTTTAGTAGGTAACTTGAGTAGGTAGGTGTAAGGACATGCAGGTAAATAAAACATTAAAAAAACCCTATCTATACGCACCAAAACAAATATTAATAAAACTGGGCTAATTCCTTCAAACACACAGTACAGCAAAGATAAACTAAAAAGACAAGTTACATTGTTAGGTAAAAGTTGTTGTATTGTTCGAAGGTCGAACAATACTTATAATTGAATGGAATGTAATGCAGTCATTTAAGCAGGTTATTAGCGGCTGCGAGGATGACCCTGACTCTCCGAGTGGCTGCATGTCCGGGGCAGGCGGCTAGGAACTCCGACAGATGTTTACGGAGCTCGTTCACCACCCGCGGCACGTGGCGGCGGGTGTCCAGGTGGTGCGAGTCCAGATGCATGATGGCGTCTTCTAGGTATCTGTAGAAGCGGCTTTATTGTAAGGATGGCCTGAATAAATTATCGCATTGTGCCCTAACTGTTTATTTAAGTACCTAGCTAAGTCCGTTTATTTTGCCATAACTTGGTTGTTAGCGTAGATTTTTTCTATTTTTATTCTAGTGCAAAAGGTAGGTAAGTACCTATACTATAATTACTTTACCTGACCAAGTAGGTAAGTGGGAACGAAGTGCCCAAAACTGTTTATGTTTGCAATTTTTTGACCTAAGTACCTACACAAACACATGCAGAAAAATGAGCTTTTGTTACATAATAATATGATCTATCTAATAGGTGTATAATTTCCCTGTTCAATGCATTTTATAGAGATTTCTAGAGTTATGATTATGAATTATCAAAATTTCGATATACCTTGTGGCTAAAACCGCTTGCCCTGTCCTAGCTATTATAGGTAGGTAGGTAGGTACTCGTCTCGTAGAACCGCCAGAGCAAGCTTGGTGTGTAAAGTTACCTGCACTTCAGTTGAGTTTCATGCTCCATATCCGTGCTGAGCTGCTGCATCAGGGACATCAGCACGTGCTGGCGCAGCTGGCAGCGCGGGATGAAGGCTCGGCCCCCCGCGCGCCGGCACGCAGACATTACCAGAGACAAGTCTGACGCACTCAGGGCTCGCTCGAAGGCCGCGTTTACCTCGCCGTTTTCGATTTGCTTTTCTATTTCAATATAAATCTGAGGGAAGGGGAGAAACCTATAGGACTTATAATAATCATTAAAAAAAGCTAGGACAATTGACACCGCATCTTGATATTATTTATGTAATTATTATTCAAATAAAACCTCGTCCTAAACTAAGAAGAGCTTGTGTTATCCGGGAGGGTGCGTGCGATCTGCACTGGTCGCATCTCGCATGGTAGGTACGCACTTATGGACCTGCGCTACGCTGCACTTTCAGCCATCATCATCGCAACTAGCAACCCACCCATTACTGAAATCGTCAGTAGTATATCTACCAATTGATAACTAGTAGGTGATTCAACTTATTACGAAGTGTTAAATTGGGGATAGCCCTGCATAGGGTTAACAGCAACATAATAACTTGCCCTTGTGCTTGCCTTGTGATCTGAGAGAATTCAGCCGCCTTGTTCGCCGGTTGCTAGTTAGAGGTTTGCTAGCTAGAGAGGTAACGATACGAAACGAAAAACGCCAATCAACGGTTTATCAAAAATATTCCTCACATGATTCGGCGGCAGTGGTGTGCTGGTACGTGAGAAGACAAAGTTTGGAATCTTCGGTAGCTCCTGTACAGGTTCCTCGGGAAGCTTGAAGATGTCCAGCACCTTTTGCCTCCATTGCTTCAGTTCTTTGCTTAGTAAACTAGAACAATGTGGAATATGTGATCAGATATAATAGAATTGGTTCATAATGCTATGCTAGGTGGCTATATAAAGTAAACTGTATAGCCACCTCGCATTTAACTTTAAATTTATGTTGCAATGCCTTTGCAGGGTGCATGTTGGACTACTGTTATATTATTTTAAGACCTATTGTACATGTGTACACACATGTCTGCAATAAACCATTGAGTATTGAGTACCTACCTATTGATATAGAAACCCCGGCCCCAACGCAAACGGAAGGGTGTTAAAATTTTAACCCATTCAATGCTTCAAGTTTTTAATTTCTTTTCATCACTCCTTTTTTTTTGGGTTTTAAATATTTAATTACTCAAAAAAAAATTTAATAATTACATTACTTAAAAAATTCTAAGTACAGATTGCCAGCAACGCATATGGCGCATAATGGCGGCGCGTTGCTGGCACAAACCAAAAAATGTGTAAAACGCGAGGAGTGCGTTGCCGGAGCTGAATGGGTTAACCCTCTAAATCCCAGTGAAGGACAAAAGTCTCAAATGATTTTCTCCAAAGTTAAAAGTTAAAATTTTATCAAAAAAACGGTGAGGACAGAATTGGTAAATTTTTCGTGAAGCCCTCTTACAAAACCTTTGATTCAAATTCATTTATTGTACATGTTATAAAACATTTATAGAAGTTGTTTTATGTAATGGGATGTCACAATGTATTCTGTGACAAATGTACTATTATATGCTACTATTATACAACAATTTACTTGTTATAAAATAAACAACTTTGTTCGAATTACTTACTCTTCAACAGTGAACCTGAGCGTGTTGACAAGCTTCATGCGAGGATCAGAAGCCGCTTCCAGCAGCGTCTTGTGCCGCTTCATGGCTTGGGTCAGGGATCTCCTCATCTTGGACACCGACTTGGAAAGGCATTCCGTATATTCATCCACTGGAAAAGACCAACCAAATTATTGTTTATTCGAATTAACAACTCACTCACCACTAACTTCAATAATCGGCTCAATAATCACACTAATAACTATAATATTTGCGAAAGTTTGTAGATACATATTCACGAAGACACCTCTGAGCGGATCGGGTTGATATCACTACAGAAAGAGTGATTTAAGTGGAATGTTTATAAACTATAGATTTCTACGAGGACGAACCTGCGGGGCGCAGCTTGTTTTGCATATAGGTATTATTATGTAGGTACATTTGGAATAAAATATTGGTCACTTTTCCCTCGGAATAAACACACACAAGGCCGCGGAAAGCTAGTCAATTATACTCAAAATTATCGCCGTACAGTGCATAAAAGTGTCCTCCACGGTCCAGGTGACATGCTGCAGCAGCCTGCGGTGCGAGTGCTGCAGGAGTGGCAGGTACAGCGCGGAGATGTCGCGCGACAGGCGGCTGTCGACCACCTCCCGCACGGACGCGGCCGTGGCTTGCACCATGCGCTCTTTCAGATCCTGGAACGGAAGGTGCTTTAAGATTTTGAAAATGTACCTACGCAGCAAGCAGCGTGCGATTCATTTACAAGTTGAAGAAAGATGACGCTACAACATATGTACACAGACGCAATCGTAGGCGTAAGTAGTAGGGACCTAGAAAGAGAAGGTACCTACTAGCACAGTATAGGAAAAAATAGATGTTCACCTCACTCTGCAGGAAGCTCATGAGGATATCCCGTAGCTCGCTGTCCACGGCGGCGCCCTGGCGACCCTCGATGGCCTCCATCCGACACTTAGCTCGGCTGTTCTCTGCGGGCGCAGGGATTAACTCCCTGAAATTAACTAGCTATAGGAAGAAATGGAAGTTCACCTCACTCTGTAGGAAGCTGATGAGGACATCCCGTAGCTCGCTGTCCACGGCGCCCTGGCGACCCTCGATGGCCTCCAGCAGACACCTGGCTCGGCTGTTCTCTGCGGGTTCGGGGATTGGCGCGCTGAAATCATACATTTGCTGAAAGGAGATGTATACCTACCTAGTACCTACCATACTAACCGTATACCTAAATCGCCAGTAATATGCAGTTGGTACAGTACCTAGGCAGGATTATACGAACGTGATCTAGAAGTGAGCACGGCTTTTTACCTACTAAAATGGGAGTAGGTAGGTATACTGAAATAGGTTTCGTTTGTAGATAGAATCATGAATGTTGATGAAACTGAGACGTGAGATAACATCATGAATGGTAAGTCTCATCTCATAACGTGGGTTTATATCTTTATTTATTAATGGAGTTTTGTCACAAAGTGAACTCCACGTGGGTTTATCCATTATACTTTTAAAATTTTAAACAAACCTTTGTCCACTATTAGTTTTCTTGAGCAGTTCGCTTATGATCTCATTCTGTTCTAAATCAGCGTTGTTCACGAAGGTGCGGGATTTGTTTATTTCCTCCTTCATGGTGTTGAGGAGACGGCATTGCTCCATGAACATATCTGAGTTAAATAGATATAGATAGATAGAATATACTTATTGCACAATTGTACATAGGGGAGCATAATGCTAGATAACATTCTCTACCTGCTAACCTTTGGGTAGTGTAGACAACAATTTGTAGGTAGGTAGTGCTAGTTTGTAGTGGTATTGATACTGTAGATACCTACATAATGGGTAGATTAATTTGATAAGAACTTAGAAGACAACCTTAGCAGACCGTTGTCGGTATCTCTATCAATTAACCAGTTGAAGTAATCTTTGATACGTCTTCTAAGGGCGCAGGTACCTACCCGCTTTTGTTTATAAAAAGATGTGCCCTCCTGCTATTAGCGTAACATATTTATAATTTGTCCATCAGAGAAGGTATAGGCCCATTCGCTATATAACTATAATATCTATGAAATTATGGAATAATTATTACCGAGTTAAGAACCCCCATTTAAATATAATATTGCATTAATCATTTCGAACTAAACAATGTCGAAATTATGCGTGACCTAGGCGTGAAATTGAAATTCGAACCCCGATCCTCGATCTTGAATATAGTGAAGAAAAGTTTTATGATAGGTGACTTGATCTAGCTACTATGATTTGATAAAATAAACACTTACTAAAGACTTCACGTCAAACATCACAAAAATAAGGCTCTGAATCAGTAGTTCGTCCTATCATAGAATAAGGAAGCACGAACATTATCTAAATAATTACAAATTTAATAGTGTTTGGGTGTCTCGTCCCTGGTGTGTGGATTACATGGCTTAGCATAAGGTAGAATAAATATTATTTTAAGTAGGTAGGTATACGATTTAGCGAGGAGTATAAAACGAATCTGTCCTAACCAGAATCTGACTTTAAACGAACAAGGGGTGCTACCTACCACTAAGCAGGTCGATCTTCTGCTGTATAACATCCAGGTCTCCATCTAGGGTCCGCTCGATGCCGCTGTCCGACCTGCCCTCGTCCGCCTCGATGTCGGACACCGGTGTGCTCTCTGAAGAGTCGCTCATGATGCTGCTTTTAAAACAATATCGTTGTAAGCGTTTTACTTTCAAGTCTACGAGTCTTACTTAAGTATAGGTATATACCTACTATAAGGGCCTTGGCCTAACCATTTAGGTACCTATGTTTAAAACTATCATGGTTATTAACACTAAAGTCATTCAAAACGGGATATTTACTATGATTTGATTTTTGCTGCGCCGAAATAATGGATGACATGACTTTAGCGACCGACGACGACTTTTCTAATTATTTTGATGCAGCGGGAACCGAATATCATATTTTAATGGCATGCATACAAACCAAAAAAAATAAAAATGGCTCGAGGCGAGTACTAGTAAAAATCCGAATAAACTAATAAAAAAGTAACTTAGCAGTTAGGTTACAAAAATATTTGCTCAAAGTTTACCTGAATCGATGGCCGTTTTCCTTAGGAACATTCACAGCATACAAATCACACAGGGATTGAGATCTTTTCATAATACCTATCGCTATTCACTTTAATTCATATTTTTGTTCAACCAAGCGACGCGCGGTGATGCCATGACAATGGACTTTGGGTTTCAATTTGAGGGTAGTTTCGTATTTATGCAATGGACGTCAATTAAACGTAAAATGCTTGTAATGCAACTACCTACCCTCACCTTCGATTTGTTGGTTTACTTTGAAATGAAACAACATTGGAAATCAAAATAAAATTGTATTTTAGATATTTTCTTATGCAGTTCTAGCGACATACTAAACAAGAAAAATAATAAAAGTGGTCAAAAATAAAAGAGAAAATAAATCATGGAATGAGAAACTATTCAAAAACGAGGTTCATGAAGCAATACTGAACATAGTTTGTTGATGATGATGTAAGAAATTACCTAAACTCAATCCATTCTCATGAAACATTGTTTGTAAACAAATCGCAACACAGAAATACAAAATTCTCGTTTTGTCGTAGAGTTTGAGATATAATTGTCTTTCCTAAACATTGTAGAAAAGAGTAGGTAAGAAGTGGAAACAATAACTAGGTAACACAATTTAATTACTGTATAAGATCTTATCCAAAAACATTATAATTGAACTTCCTTTTAAATTTTTACACAATATCTGTTAATTTGACATTGGTACAATACAATATTCAATCATTTTTCCCATTGAGGAAGCCCATTAGAAATATAACAATTTCTAAATGTTTTTCCTCTTTACATTACATAACGAACAGGAACATTACACTCTATTGAAGTAAGTATCTTAGCATTAACTCCTAGTACAAGGCAAACTTGACATATTGGCAGTGTTTATTTATTTATTAATCCAGGACTTTACTTACCGAATTACATAAAAACATGTTACAGTTATACTATTTAAGGACAGAACTAGCAAATGGCTTAATAGTTGTCAAGATCTATGGACATTAAAATAACTTGGTTGGCAATCATATTAAATTTGCTTTTGAAGTAAACAAGCCCAATTCAAATACTATCATCTTTTATCATACAGCTTGATAACTATATACGTTTCCAATATTCAACCTCTTTCTATGTTTGCCTATCGGTAATTAATGTAATTAAATATAAACTTGTTCAGACAAGTTTATATTTAATTACACACAATATTCAAAATCTATTAGATAGCGAAGATTAATTTGATGTTGGGAATGGCTATTATAAAATATTGCACCACTAATGTGTCAATGAATGTCAGTTTTAATATAATTCTATAGATAAGGACCATATTTACACGGGTTTTTCAAGCACGCGCTTTTTTAATGCGCCTTTGAAAAACCAATTGGTCGGATACATCCGTACCGTACACATCCAAACGCGCCTGAAAAGGTACGAGAAGCGCGTTTGAATTAGGACCAATCGAACTAGATGATTTTTAAAAGGCATGTTACCAAAGCGCGTTCTTCAGAACGCGTAACGTATATGTACTTGATTTTAGGATCGGATTCAGATCACAAACAACTAAGTTGGCTGGGCTATAGTAACCAAAGAACATATTTCAGATCATATAGATATGAAAATTGAGTATCATAGCTATTGGCCTACTTACAGGTATCCGATACAATGTACTTTATACATAAATACAAACAAACATACTAACAAACAGTCTTTTTAAAAGCCAGTATCGTTCTTGCAAAAAATGGATTCAATCCCTCATATATTTTTATCATATCGTTTAGTACAAGTGGCGCCCTCCATCGAATACTGATATGTGGGATATCAATATAGACTCTATATTTAAACAGAGCCCATTCTCGTAAAAACGAAATCAAAGTTCGCAAATCGCAAGCGGCATAAGAATTTGTTTAGCACGAAAAAAAATCAGAAACTTCGGTTTTCGTTTTCCGAGTAAGCCCCTAGGATAAGAGCGTCACTTATGCTCACTTACAATGCTGTTTGGTGCTTTCATCAATTCCTTTTGAAAATACAATAAATCCGTAGTTAACATTGTAAGGTGGACTGTCTTTTACCCAAAAATAAATTGAATACTCACTATAGGCACAGATAATATGCAACTAAACCAAATCAATTGATAACACCAATATGTATATGAAGTTCGATCTGGCATCCACCCTCGGCTTAGCACACATATTTTGTGGGAAAATTTTGATACCCAGTCGCACGTTGGTACCGCGACCAAAGCAACGGGCGGTCGCGCGAGAGAATTGCGGCGAATACGCCTATTCTCAACAAGCTTTCTGGCTTACAGAAAAAGCTCATAGACACGTCAAATTTTTTACGAAATTTACTACCAAATAAATAGTCAATATTGAAACAACATTATTGTCAGAAATAAAGTAATAATAAATTCTCTTCGCTTTAAAATTGGTTGAAGTTAACGTCAACTTACTGTTTTTGTGGTAGACAATCAACCTTATTGGACTTTTAACGACACTTCAAATCCTACAAACTTTGCAGTGTTTTTGATAAGGGAGCATAAGGCTTATCAAAAACGCGCACATTTCAACACGTCCCGCCATTAACGTTTAAGCACGTCAAACAAATAAAAATAATATAGATACGCGCTGAGCGCATCAAAGTCTGTACAGTTCCTATCCTACATACTAACAACTAGTGTGTGATTTTGACATGAGACAGACCTTCATCACAAATCAGCTATGTAGTAAACACTATTTTATGGTAATTTTAAAGATTATAAGCTAATAATTAACATAGTTAAAAAAAAAGTTTTTTTCATCAGTTAATATATGACACATTAACTGAGGTTCGTAATTTGCGGTTATCCGCAACAGGATTGAGTAAAAGGCCTTGCAACGCAATGAAGTTACATCACCTGTGACCTAGCTCTTACAACAGCGGAGGGCGGTTCGCAGTCACGCGGATGAGCAGTGTGGGCAGTGGCTGATAAGAGAGATGTACATATAAGAAAGGAAAACTTACAAAATCTTTAAAATTACCACAAAACACTATAGTCAAATCACTGTAACACATCACTTATTGTCCCTTTAGTCTCTTCCATCAGGCGGTCCCCTTGAGAGGTCCTCCAGACGGGCCCCTAAAGCTCTGCACTCATACATCCGATGCTGCTACCGCGAGCACAAAATTATGCATTCAAATATGGGCTCGATAGTGCAGATCTATTTTACAGTCACAAACGATTGGTCCGCGAGCTGTCTATCATCTGATGCCATATGAAATGCATCTAAACATTACGAGTTAAAGCGCACATTTGAATGTACATTTTGTGCGATGCGGTAGGTATCGGATCGCCCCAGATCTCCGACAACCTTTTAGCAGGCAGTCGGAGAAGAGGCAATCCGAGAAAAAGCAGCCCGGGAAGAGGCAGTCTATCTATCCAGTGTATCAGACGGTGCCCTTGAGCAGCGAGTCCGCCGCCATCAGCAGCATGCGGAAGTGCCGTGCGCGCGCGTGCTGCGGCTGCGCGTTCAGGAAGGACATGATCTGCTTTTGCAACGCGCGCACCACGCCGGGAAGGTGCTCGCGGGTCACGGGGTTCGATGTGTCGAGATTCATCACTGCTTCTTCTAGGTATCTGTGGGTGGAATTTCATTTTAAAGCGTTTTATCTTCGGGTGATAATGATTTGCCTAGTGTCGTGAAGAATAATGGCAATTTAAATATGTATTATGATGTCATATTATTGGGTTGATTATTCCAGCACACCAAATTTACAAATATGCATTCAAATTCATATCATTTACTGTGATTTTATGCATACAGGTAATAGTTCTTAAGTGTAATATCTTAGTCGGTATACAATGTATAAAAATCCTGTCAGGGCACACAAGGTAGTAACTTTAGCTTTTCAAGGTGTTTAACGGAATTATCACTGCATTACGTCAACATCATTGGAGCTATAAAAACCTAGATAAATGTGCACAACCTATTTCTGATACATTTGACCTCGCATTACACTTTCGAAACAAATACTATTTTTTGTTCGGCTTTTGCGACAACGTTTATAACGCCTGGTTTGCTTGCAGTGGCATGTAATTGTACCGTTTGAGGCCCGCGGCAAATTCATCGGATGCACCCCCCAAAGTTGGAGGCCAGTGGCATTTTGGCAACTTGCCACCCTGTAGTTACGCCACGGTTTGCTTGCATTTATAAGGTGAAAAGCTAATATGAGTGGAGTTTAAGATCACCTATGTTTAAGTTCAGTATCCCTCGTCATATCAGCCCCGAGCTGCTGCACCAGCGACAGCAGTACATTCTGCTTCAGCTTGCAGGGCGGGCCGAAGACTTGCGGCGGATCGGCCGTGCGGCACGCGCACATCACCAGCGCCAGGTCCGACGCGTTCAGGGCCAGCTGGAAGGCACCGTTGATGTCTCCGCCGCTTAGCAGCGACTGGATCTGGGCTGATTGGATCTGCGGGAAATTAAAGTGATGTAGTTAGAAGCACTTTAGATATCAGTAATATTTATTCACATAAGACATGGTACATAATACATTGGTGGAATAACACAGTAGAGCTGCATATCTTGCCCGAATACAGGCACGTGTCTATTAAAATCAATAAAATAAAATTAAATGTCACTAATTAAATCAAAATAAACGCCAATATAAATAAAGATAGATAGGGTTTTTGTAATTATAGTACAGAAGCCGTCACACTTGGGGGGGTTCATCTAATAAGAAATTAACATTTTTGACAGTTTTCAATTAAAATCTAGCAGAAATTCTTAACTTGAGACGGGCTTAAATCTGAGTTGCGTTTGAGTATATGGTTAGTTAGTTAGTTCTGTCTAGCTAGATTTATTTTTACTCACTAAACAAGTTTACACTTTACTTCTTTTTTCATATAATTACATTTTCTAAATGATTTTAATGACCGTGGGAATACTAATAATAATATACTTTTATGGATTCTGATAAAATATTTTCAGATTACTTTAATTCCTAGCCATGATGAGTGTCCACGAATCTACACAAGTGACAGTTACAATGATTTGATTATAGCTAATAAACTTAGCGAGTCCAGTAAGTAGCCGGTGCATTTTAAAGATTCAAATGTGAAAAATGAATCAAAATGTTTGTGATAAACTTGTTCTAAATAAACACTTCTAATGTACTTGGCAATGGATTCTTGTGAATAGTAGTGGTACATAAGTTATCAATATTAATACTTGTAGAAGGAAAGGCAAAGATTCTTGAATACAGTTCCTTGGTGAGATACGGTGGGGTCTCTGAAAAGAAGCGGTGTTGTTGACTTCTCTTTCTAACATAATGCCTAATCTTGCTTTTAACACTTTGACTGCGATTTTTTATGGACGACTGCGATCTTTTTTTTAACCTAAAAAATCGTGCTGCCGCTCTACACAGCGGTTGTGAGGCGCCGCACATGCGTTTCGTTCGAAAAATATTACGGCTGTGCTGAGTCACACAGATCTGTATTTTCTCAGCCGCTGCGCTAGTGTGGATTTACACATATTAGTAGAAAACACATACCGTGTGATTTCAGCAATCAAAGTGTTAACAGACTTAATAAAAAAGAGCAGTTTCTAAAGTCATCTTTCAGATTTAATTCTTGTCAAAGCTCTTGGCTTCGATGAATTGATTAAATAAATAAAATACCTCAAAAAATATCCTAAATTCAAAATCGGAGGGCGTCCTACACTAAGTTTACCGAGTTGTAGTCTCCACTCAATAACATGTTTCCTGTCTTGTGTATCTGTTTTTATATGGTGTGCAATAAAGAGTTATTGTATTTTGAATCAAAAAACATCATAAAAATTAATAAAATCATTAAGCTGCACTAACCTGTCTATCCGCCACTGATGGCGTGGAGGGTGAATGTGCTCGAGACATCTGCATGGCCACCGAGCGCGCCTGCTCCCGCCACCACGTCATCTCTTTCTCCAGGACACTGTAACAATATTAATAACTATTGGGTTGATGCTTCTAAAATCATCTTACTCAAGAAAACAACGAGGTATCATTATTATTATTATATTAGCCCGGGGTGTCCCACTGCAGGGCAAAGGCCTCCCTCCTTTAGGTATCATATCAACTAAAAAAAAACTTCAAACGCGTAGCGAAACGGGTTTCAATTCCAGTTCAAAAACGGACAAGAGACTTTAATGATCAAACAAAAACCAATACTTTTCGAATGTCTGTGATTTGTTTCGATGAGTTTTGGTTTTGCAACTACAGTAGAATCTCGATTATCCAAACGCTGACTTAGTTTATCCAAAAGTTGGCGTTGGCGCTAATTTGTTGAAAAAATATTGTAAATCCTGGCGAAATTAAATAATGCTAGAGATGCGTTACTACGTGCACCCTACGTAGTAACGCATCTCTAGTTGTTCCTTTGTACAAAGTACAATGTCATTTAGGGCGAGAGCTAGTTAACTTTCTATATTTATAGTTTAGCAAAACCCTACGTGTATTCGTGATATTTATTATTATACGTGAGTACTATGTTCCGCATTCAATCTTCATGTTAGATTTAGGCCTTATGAATAAACCAGCGTTAGAATTAAAACATTTCCTATTCGTTGGTACCTCTAACATCCTGTTTTATATCACAACGTTAATAATATGTATGTCAAATTTTAATACACCGATTTTATGTGAAAAGATGTTATTTTTGTCTGATCTTGTACCAAAGTACCCACATTACGATTATCCGAACTATTCTCGGTCCGAATTAGTTCAGATAATCGAGGTTTACTGTACTTTGTTTACAAAAAAATATAGGAATATATATAAATAGTGATGGACAATTCACACAGCAATATCTAGCCCCAAGCTAAGCAGAGCTTGTGTTATGGGTACTAGATAACTGATATAAATATTACAATTCAAAGATAGATAATTTTTTTTATACATTGAAAAACGACCAGAACATCCAACCTCCTGGGTCGACATTCGCCTACCGCGCCACAGAGGTCGTCCGAATGGTCCGAAATGGTTCCTATTTACCTGTGTGCAGCGTCCCTGAGCGATTGCGAGAGCGACTGTGTGAGTGACTGTGTGAGGGACTGTGTGAGCTGGTGGTGGTGCGCGGCGTGCGGCGTGGCGGCGGCGGCCGCGGCCAGCATCTCCGCGTGCCGGTCCAGCGCTCCGCGGAGCGAGGCTGCGGCCGCCGCGCCGCCGCGCTCCGCCGCCGCGCGCGCTGCCGTCTCCGTGTGCACTGCGACTGGAATAATACAGAATTAATATTACTCACGATCAGCGACATAATGACGATGTCGCTAAATTCGCCGTGTGACCAATAATTACAAAACTACTTGTATACGTTTACTAGACGTGATTGATTAGAACTAAATTTAAATATGACTAATTGAACCAATTGGATTTTTTTGACGTCACGAATTTTTGCCTAAATCAAAAGAACGAACCAGACATGAAGACATTTGAACTGATTTGAACTTTACAGAGCAGAGATTACAGTCTAGATCTAGGCGATGTCTCCTCTCACAGATATTTTGTAGCAACACACACACACACACACACAACATCTCACAGATAATCTTGTAGGTTTACTTCAGTCAGAACAAAGATTCCAGGAGAAGTCTTTTCTCAGAGGCTAATGACTTTTTGAGTCGCAGAACTCACTACAGAAGTAAATTAACATATCAGGGAACTTAATGAATCAATGCACCATAACAAAATATTTTTTTGTAATTATCTGCATCTGGTGTACAATAAAATATTTTCGTATTGTATTGTACGGTACATTAAATATACAGAGAGTTGTGAATACGTACATTCTTTACATCCATTCTGGAAGGCGTGGTTCAGCTGTCGGAATATCTGTCCGTGCGACTTCTCCATGACGGGCATCACGGTGTCGAACAGCGCGGCGCGGAACGACTCCTTCACCATGTCCGACACAGAGGACGCAATGGAGGTGCTGAGCCGCTCTGTGATGCTCTGAGGGAAAGTTGATATGTAGATTAATTATTTGATGTACCCCTCGTGCTACTACTACTTCAAAAAACTGGCTCAAGACCATCTGTGTCCTTTCTCCTTTCCTTAAATATATTATAATAATAACTTGTAACTACTTGTCTTGTATGAAAACAATGATTAAAAGACAGTACCAATTCATCATTACTTTTTTCTGGACCTTGATAAAAAAAATGACATTGCATCCGGACCCCAATTAAAACTACTTACCGACCCCTGCTCTAACACAATAACCCCAGGTCATTTGTGAAAGAAAGAGCGCATAATTTTGACAGCAGCGGTCACAATATCTACAAACCAATATTTCTGAATGTTTAGATACATTACCTTGCTATTAGCTAGTTTCTCTATATTGTCTCTCAGCAGATGGTCGGTCGCGGTGAGTTTGGTCGCCAGTTCGTGTTGCAAGGCGGCTGCTAAAGGCTCCAACGCTCTGGCGGCGCCGACGCCGGCGGCCGAGGCGGCGCGAGCGCTCGCGGCTTCGCCCACTCGACTGATGCGCTCCCAACTGTGGGTACAAAAATAGATATTTATTATTATTTCCTTTGTTGTCGCTTGGGTATCACTGCGGCCATGATAGGCCTATTATTGTGGTAGCCACTTTGTTAGTGTTTAGCCTCGAAGCCGCGGCGTTCACAATTCGTAGACCTTGCAGCTGCCATGAACTGTAGGATTTTCTTTGGGGTGAAGTCTCGTAGCTCGTCTGGGCTATGCAGGTGCTTGAAACTTATCGGAGGCATGCAGTAAAAACTAGAACTTGTAGTATCTACCTCCTCCTTCGCATCCTCTGTTGCAACATGCATCCCCTAATAAAAGGGGTTTGCCACACATACCAAGCCTAGCGGGCGGATAGGTTTTCGCAGTTATGGTGTTAAAGATACACAGAAGCTGTTCTTGCTCTCTGTTAGGTTCTCTAACGACATCCACAATGGCTGAGTTCGCAGTGTCGATTCTTAGGCCGCAATCGCCACGGTAAAAGTTTTTATGCCAGTTTTCTACAATAGTTTTGTTAGTCCAAGTACTCACCCCACTTGCAAGGCGTTTTCGATGGCCTGTGTGGTGCTGAGCTGGTGTTGATGTAGCGCCGAGTCCAGCATGTCTCGTGGACTCTGTGTCGCTTCACGGAGTAAACGGAGCTCCATACTTTGCTGCTCTAGTAGATCTATACACAATAATCAACATTTGATTAATTTTTTAATAATAAATAATGCATGACAATCCACACAGCATCATCTAGAGTTATATAGCATGTGTTATGGGTACACCCACCCGCAACCTCCTGCGTTGCAGGCGGACCTTCGCCCAACGCGCCACAAAGGTCGTCAATATTTAATTATAAAACAAATTTTGTTTCACTCTGGGCTAGACATAGTGTTTCTAACTTCAAATCATAGAAGAGCTACGACTCGAGTCACGTGATATTGCTCCGAGCTCTGCAGTTCAAAGGAATTGTTATAAGCTTAGTTTAGGATAGATCGTCGGGGTGGGATAGATTGTCCTCACCAGTCTGTCAAGCTTGGATTCAAGCATGTCAAGGCTGGCGCGCTCTATCCGCGCTAGGTCCACTATAGTACAGGGCCACTCAGTGCCGTGGCCGATCTGTTGAGAGCCTGACGCCCGAGTACTCAAACGCGTCTCAGATTTAAGCTCATCTCGACTTTTTGACAGTGTTCAATGCTTAAATCTGGGATGCGTTTGAGTATTCGGGCGTCAGAGTGCTGATGTGTTGTTCTCACCTGTCAGTCTGTCAAGCTTGGATTCAAGCATGTCAAGCCTGGCGCGCTCTATCCGCGGCTCGTCGCTCGTCGTCCGCTCCAGTGCAGGGCCGCTCAGTGCCGTGGCCGACGTGTTGAGAGACTGGCCGCTGGATTTGTCGCTCGACGCTTTCCTTTGGTTCGCTTCCGTTATTTGTGCGATTGATATCGGCGGCCACGATGTTTCGCTTGCTGAAAAGATAAATTAAATGAGTTATCTGATACCCACAACACAACCTCTACTTTCTTGTCAAGTTTCGTGTCTTTAATGTCCAGCATTAAATCTAAAGCGAGGATGTTAATTATACTATGTTACTTTGTTAATTTTACGAAATAGGCTAAAAAGTAAGTAAGTTTAAGTTATCATAGATAGCCCTTGTAATACATACTGCTATGTGTGAGTTTGTGTGGTTTGGCCGTGGTGTCCGCGAACAAGTCGTTCTGGAACAGCGGCTCGGTGCCGTTCGGTATGGGCGGCGGCACCGGCTTCGGCTCCAGCACCGGATCCTCGCACAGGATCGCTTCATCCTACAAACAGATAAAAAAATGCTGGACAATCCACACAGTATCGTAGCCCCATCTATGCAGAGCTTGTGTTATGGGTACTATATAATAATAATAATGACCTCTGTCACAGAGGTCGTCAAAAGAAGATAAAAGCCAATAAAGCGCATATGAGGAGAAGGCCAGCGTCCAGCAGTTGACCAATACAGGCTGTTCAGGTAAGGTTAAGGGCCGACGCGGCACATCACAGCTAATTACAATAACTAGTACAGGCTGATGATGAGCAGTACATACAATGTGGTCCGTGTAGAAGTCATCGTCTTCGTTGTGCGACATGATCTCCTGCACCTCGCGGCTGGGGCTGGACCCGCCGGACGTCAGCTTGCTGATGCCGAGACCCTCCGTACACACGGCTGTAATCAAATAAATTAATAAATTAATGCTGGACAATCCACACAGCATCATCTAGCCCCAAGTTAAGCAGAGCTTGTGTTGGGTACTAGATGACTGATGTATTTAATGAAAATTGTTTATTTGTATATAAATATGTTAACTCTACATGCTAGATAGTTGTTAGGACATCCTTTTATGTATGTTAGTATACTTGTGCCAGGATGTCCTGCTCTTCCATATAAATACTGCGTCGAGAAAAGCTTTCTTCGAGTCATGTGCTTTGAGAACCTTGCAGGCTTCTCAAGAGCTGTTCGTTAATTGGCTGTTCTGGTCTTCCTGGGAGATAGCTTCGTGTGGCTCCAGGAGCACCCAGGGCACAGGACGCCGTATTTTTTACCGGGGGTCTCGTGAGCGAGTCCGTTAAGGTGTACGTGGCCAGAGTTGTCCGCACGATCGTACGTTCTGGGCGCCAGCTGGACCACAAACTCGACGCGTGGTATGTATTAGTTTCTCACCTGAGGTGGAGCTGCGAGATTTGACAGTGAGGTCGGGCGTGACGGGCATTGGCAGCTCGTCTTCTTCGCGCTTGCCGGGAGAGCTGGGGAAATGAGGAGTTTACACAGTTCAATACCTAGTATGTAATATAGTCAGTATAATAATAGTTTATTGCATTATATAATGTTGTTACTAAGGAGTTTTTAAAGCTGGCTTATTAAAACAATTAAATAAACATAAAGAACACTTTAAGAAATTTCCTTAACACTTTGACTGCGATTTTTTATCGACGACTGCGATCTTTTTTTAACCAGAAAAATTCGTGCTGCCGCTTTACACAGCGGTTGTGTTGCGCCGCACATGCGTTTCGTTCGAAAAATATTACGGCTGTGCTGAGTCACACAGATCTGTATTTTCTCAGCCGCTACGCTAGTGTGGATATACGCATATTAGTCACACTGTAGAAAACACATACAGTGTGATTTCAGCACTCAAAGTGTTAAGTGGCTATAGTAAAAAATGCTGTCTGCTTGCTACGAGCTGAGATTTTTACGCCTCTACACAAAATAAAATATTATATGAAGTATTTATTGACTAACCTGAACGCGTCCGGTGTCATGAGGTTCAGTTGCGGCGCGCCCGGGGGAGAATCCGCCCGCGGTACCAGCATACTGTTCGATTGAGGCTGGTGGGAAAGGATGTCTTATGAACAGGATAATAAGACTCAAAACTGTATAACATTTTCAAGAAGCGAGGCGCAACTGGGAAATACATATTTTATACCAGACTGTTTTTTATTTAGTCACATGAGTTTAATGTGTTTTAATTTGTTTTTTTTTAAGTTGTAATTTCTTTTTTGTTTGTGCTAAGTAAATCGTATTCTATTTAATTGGAGTATGGGTTTGATTCTAGCCGCAGCATAAATGATTGTACGTATCTGCTATGTAGTATTTACTGCGACATAGCTGCAAAAGGATGTGAAGTGAAGGAAGTGCGCAGGACATATTAAAGTCTACAAGTGTGTGTGCACTCTATTTCACTTTCATAATCCTATGAGATGGCTCAGCGACACGACCAGTAAGGGTACCACGCTATTAACACATAACGTAACGCGGGTTATCCACGTTATTACGTAAATTTGAGCGTGAATAACGCCTTTTCATGCGTTATTTACCTAAAAATGCCATTATACAATATACACGTTGTTTTTGTAATTTAAGTGTGATAACGTCTTTTCACGCGTTATTTGCGTTAAAATTAACGTTGATAATGCGCGTTACGTTATGTGTTACATAGCGTGGTGGCCTTGCAGGGAGAGATCAGAGGCAGTGCCCTCGGCTTGACGTGCTTGGTGTAACACACACACAACAACTTCCTAACTGCAGGCCAGTACTGGGTGCATTACCACTACGCCACGGAGGTCGTTACCTGCGCTCGGAGCAGCAAGCTCTTCAGCTGCTCTGTCTGCTGCTGCAGAATGCTGGAGGCGAGCGCTGGAGACTCCTCCACCGCCTGCGTGTGAAGGTCTTCCAGTGTTGATTCTGACATTGCTATGAGAAACGGTGCTCATTAGAACTGATGTAGAATTAGGATTAATTTTGTTACAGATTGTATTTTTTTTTTTATATTACCTGATTCGTCCCATGGCTGGGCTAAGGCCCCCCCAAATCATTCCACTGAGTGCGGTCACGCGCATAATTATTATTAAATTTTAATTTGTTTTTAGTTTATATAATTTGCTAGCTCGAATATGTACACTTTAATTGTTTTACTTTTGTATTACTTTATGTGTATTACTTTTGAAATAAACATATTGATTGAATTGAATTTATTACTAGATCTTTCAGTGAAGCAGGCACATTGGAACGTTCTGCCTGCTAAAAGATTTATCTCAAGCCACAACCACGTTACAAAACCAATCGTCGTGCCGCGCGGAAAATGTCATGTGGCATAACATATTTTTTTAGGGTATTTTAATGTTTTCTGTGTTTGTTTTTTCTTTGTATTTTTTAAAATGTGTCACTCTTTATGGACTGTGTATGTTAACTTTGGACTGTGTCTGACTGAAATAAATGTGATTTGATTTGATACGGTCGAGGAACCCTTACGACTCACCTTCGCTCACTCAATACAAACTCTCTCGTTCAAAGTCTCTTAAAAGAAACGTAGTTTACCATGCATAAGTCCCGGATGGGTGGTAGGCGGGGTGTAGACGAGCGAGCCCTCCTGCAGACTCTTGGGCTGCACTATGTACAGGCGTACGAACACGCGCCGCTCCGGGGACTCCGAGCATGACACGCCGGAACCGTTCTCCTGGTGACAAGGATATTGTGATTAATATACTAACTGCCGGGACTTTGGGAGCTGTGCGTACCGTGGAGTGAATTAAAACAAGGCCAACAAGGCGTAACGCGTTATCAGCGTTTTTACGCTAATTTTAGCGCAAATAACGCGTGTTAAGACGTGAAACGTGATTAACGCGTGAAAAGGCGATATTTGCGCTAATATAACGTGAGTTACGTTATGTGTTAAATAGCGTGGTGCCTTGCTAGACAGTTTTCACTGGTGTAGGAGACTGAATTTTACTTTGGGTCACTGCACCACGTCGGTAAGTAGTTGGCTCGTAAAGTAATGGCACGCAGCTCACACATAATGTTCTTGTGTCGAAATAAATGTTTTATCTCTATCTAAATAAGGTCGCTCAGCGAGCAATGCTCGGAAAGAGCAATGCTCGGAGTTTCTCTGAAGGATAGGATTCGTAACGAATACATCCAACAGAGAACCAAAGTTATCGACATAGCTCTAAGAATTAGCGAACTGAAGTGGCAGTGGGCCGGCCATATCTCGCGAAGAACCGACAACCGCTGGGACAAACGTGTTCTAGGGTGGAGAACACGCTATAATAACTTACATTGTGATGCATCTCGAACTCGTCCGGCGAGCCGCCCGCGTCGCCCGCGGACCCGTTGCGGTGGAACGGATCGTCGCACGACGACTCGCATTTCACAAGCCGCTCCTCTGTCACAAACATATTTCACTTAAATGATTTTGGCTCAACTTCAATTGCTTGCTAGATGGATCTGCATCTGGACTGACGCAATTCCGAAGGAGTGAGCTAATTTTGACATAGGAATATGTCGCACCGATTTTGTAAATTCTACATGGACACTGAGTAGTTGTGCCACCACAGAGCGAGTCATCAAATAAAAAGTTATTGTCTAAACGTACTTGAACTCATAGATAAGGTACCATGCATGATTTACGAAAATAATTAATAACATTTAAGGCTTTTATGGCCCAGCTTCTGCGGTACGACCAACGAAAAGAACGGCATGGACATTATACTATCACTATTTCATAGAAAAAGTCGAATATGACGTCATATTCGACTTTTTCTATGAAATAGTGTCAGATATGGAAGGCCAGAGCCAGCAAGTTCCATAGTATGCTGATTAAATCCACTCACCCGCATCAACAATACAGAAGCTCAGCACTGGGTAAGGCAGCAAGAACTCCGATATATTCTTACAATAGGCCAACGTATCATCCGTATCCCGGGCCATGTTCAACACGTACAGGCTTCTGGACTTGAAGTCGCTGAGCAGCAGGTAGTTGGCGCTCTGGTCGAGCATGGCCTTGAGGCCTAAGCTTTCCGAGCCGAGGTACGGAGTGAAGGTGATGGTCTGCAAGCAGATCCAGGACTTGCAAGACCATACTTTGATTGTTGTGTTGTTATCTGCACCGGTGACTGCAAATTTCCAGAATTGTACGCTGGAATAAAAGTTTCATTTATGTAATTATGGCACAGCATGTTATTGAAAAAAAATTATAAATTAAGTAGTATTGTGTATCTAGGTTGTATATGTTACATTAGATAAATAAGTTAATATTATAAGTGAAAGAAATGAAATGAAATGAAAAAGGTTTATTTGACACGACACATAACAATTTTAAAAACACAAAGGATAACTAAGAACTAGGCACAAACTTAATTACTAAAATAATGGAGGTTACACAGTTATATATTTAAAAATACAAAACAAAGAAAAAACAAATCAAAATACCCCCAGATTATTTTAGAGCTCAAAAATTTATGATTAAAAACAAAACATAAAAAACTAGGTACCCAACTAAAAACCTCCACAACCTGCCTGGCAAAACATATTGGTGTCGAGTCAAAAAGGTGTCAACTCAGCATGTTGCTGGGTAGATAAATATAGATACCTACTCAGCGCTGGTATTATGTTGAACCTTAGTTGAATTAGATATAACATCGCATTAGGGCTTAATAAAAAACCTGTAATGATCTTAATAATATCTCAATAAAGAATCGCGATCGTAGTTTATCTCATTGACGTTTTAATAGTGTTATTAACATTCACGACGGCATGGCAAACGACGCAGGGCGTTGCGGGTTCGATTTCTGCCTAGGGACTAATGTTTGTACGATCTTAAAATATTTGGCCCAGGTGTTCTGGGTATTTCTATGTACCTATATAATAAAAAATATATATCTATATATTTATTGCATAACCTATGTACCATATATCAGTCATCTAGTACCCATAATACAAACTCTGCCTAGATTGGGGTATTATTTATTGCCTTGTCCGTAGCGCCAACAAGTTTATTTGTCCAAAGACCAGCGTTGGTTTCTTGCATGCTAGTCATCAAACTCATGATGAGGCAGAGCAATTTTGTTACTGGATTTAAAAAAAAAAAAAATGCTGGACTATTCACACAGCATTATCTAGCCCCATGGTAAGCAGAGCTTGTGTTATGGGTACTAGTTAACTGATATACATAATACAATACATTACATAGATAGATATTTTTTATTATATATAGAAAACGACCAGAACGAGCGGTTTGGCCCGCGTGGAAATTTATGTGTCAAATGGTTTATAAACCTTCCTCTTAAACTATTTATTAAAAAAAACCGCATCCAAATCCGTTGCGTAGTTTTAAAGATCTAAGCATGCACAGGGACAGACTGACAGCGGGAAGCGAATTTTTTTATACTATGTAGTGATAAAAATTAATTCATGAATCCTTTGGACGGCCGATGTGGCGCGGTGGGCGAAGGTCCGCCTGCGACGTAGGAGGTTGCGGGTTCGTTTCTCGCATCGGAACAATTGTGTGTACGATCTGCAGATATTTGTTCCGGGTGTTCTGGTTGTTTCGTACATATAATGCAAAATATCTATCTATGTAATGTATTGTATTATGTATTATCAGTTATCTAGTACCCAAAACACAAGTTCTGCTTAGTATGGGGCTAGATAATGCTGAGTGCAATTCACACAGCATTATTTATGATTGGTCTGTGGGTACTCACTCAGTGTTGTAGTTGTTGTGGTTGTCCAGGAAGAAGAGACAGGAGAGCGGCTTGCCGTCGTGCGGCTGCCACTTGTGCAGGCAGCGCGGGCTGCTGTCCGCACTCATGTACACCTGGGGACAATATACTATATTATTACCCAATTCAATTGTGTTTAGCCCACAGAAGTCATATTTTATTATTATACATTAGTCTGAGGTGGGCAAGGCAAAGGTTTCTTAGTTTCTTGCAGTTTTTTTTTGCCCTTGATGTTATGGACAAGTCTGAAATATGTAGATAGTCAGTCTTAGTGAATGTCAGCCGTGCGCACGACGACGTACGGATGGATCTGGGACTCAATGATTATAATAATAATAATAATGCTGGACAATTCACACAGCATTATCTAGCCCCATGGTAAGCAGAGCTTGTGTTGTTGATTGACCATATTGTTTGATATTTTATATTAAAACAATTCTTTACTTTAAAAAAAATCAAACTTAACTTTATCTTGACATATTCATCTCCTGCTGTACATTAATTTATTTGCTATATTATTTTAAATTAAATTTCATAATTTGACATTGATTAAAAAACAGAGTTTGAAAATGAAAAGTATTGTAATGAAGCTCGCTGAGATACACGCTAAAGAATAACAAATGCATGCTTTTATATAAAATAATATAAATATGATTGTAAGCTACAATATTATTTCAATGCTTATTGAAATGTTTGTACACCTAAGCAGCAGAATCCAGCAATCTAAAATAAATCGCTGGTTTAATTGTTACGCGTTTCGGCAGCGCCGTTGGAGTGCGCGCGTGCGCGCGTTCGGAGATGTATGGGGGGTAGCGGTTGCGTATCACAGTCGCGCGTTTGTGCAGCACCGTTCAGTAAATGTTAACAGCGCGCTGCCCAGCGGCGCGTCCAGCGGCGTGACTATAAAACCAAGCATTATGAATGAACCCTAGATAATGTTTGTACCTGGAAGAACATGACGTATCCGTCTGCCCCGGCGGTCGCGAGCGCCGTCCCGTCCGGCGAGAAGGCGGCGGCCACGACCCGCGCCTCGTGCTCCGCCGCGACGCGCACGCCGCCGCCGCCCGCCAGCGCGCCCGCGCCGCCCACGCGCTCCGTCATGCACACAGAGGACACTATGATGCGCATGTTCCAGATGCGGGCTGGGAACAAAAGATTATGATAGATAGCTCGCTGAGATACACACTAAAGAATAAGAAATCTGTATTTGTAGCATTAACAAATTTCTATTCGAAGACCAATGGCGCGGTGGGCGAAGGTCCGCCTGCGACGCAGGAAGTTGCAGGTCCGATTCCCGCCTCGGGATAATTGTGTGTAAGATCTGCAGGTATTTGTTCCAGGAGTTCTGGTCGTTATGTATGTTTAATAAAAATATCTATGTATGTGATCTATTGTATTAAATATGTCAGTACGCATAACACAAGCTCTGCTTAGCTTGGGGCTAGATGATGCTGTGTGGATGTCTTACAATACAATACAATACAATAATTCTTTATTGCACACCATAAAAACAGATACACTGGACAGGAAAAAAACAAATGAAGAATGTGTTGTACAATGGGCGGCCTTATCGCTTAAAACGATCTCTGCCAGGCAACCTTTGGATGGACATGAAAAGTTAGAACAAGAATAGACGGTGGCGTGTTATATATAGAATAATATTTAATTGGGACAAATACATATTGATAGCTATAAGTATAAATACAAACATAAATATATAATATAAATATAAAATACACATATAAATATATAATATAGGTATGTCTTATTTATTTATCTATTGTTCATAATGGTAGAGTATTGATTGCTAGCTTAACGTCCTTTGACAAACATCTTGGTAGTAAATAAATGTAAAATAAAGTGAACATACCAATATTCCCATGAGTAGTCAACAGTAGCTTGGCTACATCTTCGTCTGGCGTCTCGTCGTCCTCGTCGGGTATGTACGGACACCACACCACGCGGTGCCCCACGCTCGCCGCGCCGGGCTCCTCTCGGATCTCCGCTAATAGATTTGTCCTGGTAATAATAACCAGTGATCGGAATAGGTAGAACGATTTAGGGTCAATGACATCAAACGATAGGTTAGTATGGATATGCTTCGGAAATTTCGGTATTTTAAAATTATCAAGAATTATTTTCCGTAATTTCAGAAATATTACATGGAGGCGTAAATTGAGAAAAGTATCAATATCATCATCATCATCCGCAGTCTTACTTCACTCACTACAGCACAAGACTTGGAGATTAGCACACGCTAAGGGGGAGGCCCCCTTAGCGTGTGCCGAAACCCTGATTTAGATACACTCAGAGAATATAGTGAAAAGATTGAAAAAAATGAGGCAGATGATGTAGTATCATATATCAAATTCACTCCGTTGACGTCCAGTAGATGTAGAAAGATCATTTTCCATCAATAAATGGATCTTAGACGCCAAAAGAAATAGACTGAATATAAAAAATGTTGAAAAACTGATGGTTATTTATTTTAATTGTATAGATAAAGATCTGAATTTAGAAATTGTAATGGATGTCGAAGAATATTAAAAATAATTGTGAGTGTGAGCTCTCCTTAGCTTGGAGCTAGATGATGATGTGTGGATTGTCCAGCATGTTGTAATGAGAATCAGGTCAATTTTCAAACATAGGTATATTTCTGCACAATGCGTAGAAAACGTCAAAAATTTTAACATAGTAACATATACAATAAAGCTTCAAATCAATTGAATGAATTTTATGGAAACGCATACGGCGGAAACTAAATTTTTTTTTATTCAACAGGTCAATAAAAATTTATTTACCTATAAACGTTTCACTATCACTTCCTTTAAATGTTAAATGTAGTAGTTACTAGATTACTACGTCAATTACAAAACCTATCGCAATCCGGTTAATATAGGAACTTTCCGGAAAAAAAGCCATATCCATGTTATGAAACTTTGATGCAAGTACATAAAATCGTTCTACCTATTCCGATCTCTGATAATAACATAATATACAAAAACAAAGAACCTATTCCAAATTTCTTTATATTCAAAAGTCACTTACTACAGGATATTTACCATGATTTGATTTTGGAGTTTTCCATGATTAGAAAACTCAAAAATCAAATCATGGTAAATATCCCGTAGTAATAGTAAGTGACTTTTGTGTTAATAACCATGATAGTTTCAAAAGTTCTTTATCTTCATCAATAAACGCCTTCAAGAACAAACTCGACAACTGGTTACGTTACGAGACAAAAAAGTATGAGGATGGTTCTTACGGAGAGAAAAAAAGAGAAAAAATAAAAAAATTGCCTGAGACAAATGACCACCCGGGCGAAGCCGGGACGGGCCGCTAGTTAACTATAAATATTTTCAACGTTTTTTTAAGTTTTGGCGCGCAAACAGTAATTTCTCGGGAATAAAATGTAAATGGGACCACCGTGGATCGTTTGGTACATAAAAGTAAAAGAATCACCAAAATCAGCCCACAATTTTATGGGAAATTGGTGAAATTAATAAGAAAAAACATACATACAGCTGAACATAGAACCTAAACGGTTCTATGTTTAGGTATGTCTAAACACTTATCTGATGTACAGGATTACATGTTCAAAGTTAGATTAACAAATATCGTTTAGATTGCCTGGCCATTGAATGCAATTCAACATCAGATCTTAATCAAAGCCAAACTTGTGCAGGGTAATGCAGGGAGGTATGGTATGGTAGTTGTACTCCTGTTTCCGCACTTAGACTCCGATTGGTCCTTTGTGCGTGGGGTGTTTGCTAGTTTAACCAGCCTAACTCCGTCCAGAAGCGATGCAGGGAGGTAATGCAGTGTTTACATTATCCTAGATAGATTTAGTTTACGACTTGATATAAATGTTAGTGTAATAACACTTATAACAAGTCCAAACTAAAGCTAATACCTGAACAAGAACATCTGAGGATAAAGCAGTATGTTTTAGTTTGCATTTAGCTTCAGGTTTATTTTAATTAGCAAATATTACAAATAATCTGGTTCTTGTTCTGAACATATCAAAAGTAACTTTTTATATTTTTGTTATTGCAAGGGATAAAACATTACTTTTGCTATGTTGCTGCATTTGACCAGGTTCGAGATAGTCTAATATATATATATATATGGTAATATAGTATGCAATGCTAGTTTGTACCTTAATCCACTGTCAGTGACTTCAATCTCATGGACATAGAAGTTACCCTGTTCATCAATAATGGCTAATATCACTTGGTTTTGGATGTGGGCGAATGCCAAGTCTTGTACCTGAAAAAGAAATATAATTTATGGGAATATTCATTAATTTTATGGGTTTCACCCTAACAGAAGTGAAATTATGCTAAGAAAGCATGTAAATCAGAATCTTTGGGACAACATGTATTTTTGACATTTTATTGATATTTTTTCAATAAAATAAATAAATAAATAATGCTGGACAATTCACACAGCATTATCTAGCCCCATGGTAAGCAGAGCTTGTGTTATGGGTACTAGATAACTGATATACATAATACAATATACTACATAGATAGATATTTTTTTTATTATACATAGAAAACGACCAGAACACCCGGAACAAATATCTGCAGGTCGTACACACAATTGTTCCGAGGCGGGAATCGAACCCGCAACCTCCTGCGTCGCAAGCGGACCTTCGCCCACCGCGCCACATAGGTCGTCAAAAGAAAAGAAAAACTTTACCTTCTTATTACTATACCAGTTCATCAACATCTCATCAAACACTACTTAAACTGTCCCATGTATTGACATGGGACAGTTTAAGTAGTGTTTGTTTGATGGCACTTATATACAAAGACGGCTTGTAGGGCCCGTGCAGTAATGAAGTCTATAGCCATGATAACAGAAACAAGGGCAGTTATTCACACTATACAGAATATTATAAAATGTACAGAAGTTTGGATTTTCACTCCAAAAAATAAGAATTATCTGAAACTTTATACATGTTATTTCTACAATTAGAATAATATCATTATCTACTATTTCTCCCCTCGGAAAATGTGCTCTTAGCCAGTAAACAAAAATCGAACCTCTCCTTTCATCCCCTTGATAAGCGCTCTGAGATTAGTGCCCTCTGTGGGTAAATCAGGGTTGTGTACTACTCGCACCATACCCGTCCATGTGCCAGGGTTGGCTGCATTAGGAGCTGGAAAGAAAAATTAATTAAGTATGAACACCACACATGAGATCTTTAACTTCAAATCAATTTTACACTTTCTGAGGCTATAAGGGTAGGTTTTCCAGGACATAAAATTGGCTTTTATGTTAACTTTTAATTTTTCTGACTGTAGTTCCTTCATAAACATTGTTAAAAGGTTGTAAAATCTGAATAAACAAAATAAAAAACTGGATGTGGAATCAATTGATATAGTGGATATCCAGGTGAACTTATTTGGCTGAAAAGGACAAAGCAATTTGAATTAACAAACCTTTGATACAATAAGCCAAATAATTTCCGCTCAAATGAATAGCAAGCAGTTGTCCATGATAGAACTTTGGCTCCCAGTTGTAGTCCACTAGGTTAGTCAGCTTCACTTTAGAGCTGCCGTGGTCGTGGTTACCAGCATTCATGGTCACCACCACATCGGTAGCTAATATCCTTGTGCTACACACTCCATCACCTTCGGAAAATGATCTGGAAGCAACATATATTAAGTTAGTTTAATATTACCCTACTAATTAAAGAACCTCGGTTTTTGCACTTGTGATACATTCAAGGAACTGAGATAAAATTCTGCTTGGTATGCTGAAAATAACATGGTCAAAATTTGTGATGACAGGCGAATGTGGCAACAGGTCAAATCCTCAATAGACACACAGGATCCCTGAGATAGAGATACCGTCGTATACCTGTTATTTGCGGAATGTTATTGCAAAACCTTAGTAGTAATAAAATATGAAATCGGAGAAAACTGTAAAATTAGATATAGTCGCTAGTTACATTGTTTGAGTTTCATCTGTTAGTTTTGGAAGCATTGTGGACGGTTGCATAACTTTTCAACCTTGCACTTCACACATGAATTTCAAAAGTAAGTGGCAAATAAACACTTTTGTTTTACTGCAATTGCTTATAGAAAGATGCAGATTTACAATAGCGGCCCGCTATGCCGACCGACATTAGCAATTCAACCACAGATTCCATAAAATAAAAACGGGGAATTTAGCAATGATGCGTTTTGCTTAATTTCAGTACAAAGAAATCATTTCTCAATCCTTAATAAGTTTTACATCTTTGACCGCTTATGAGAAATCGAGTCTGTGTTAAAATGATTACTACCACAAATTTATAGATCAAAGAAAGTATTTAAATATCAAAATGAAATGGCTTAAATATAGAAAAATAAGCCATAAGGTTCATACAACAAACGAAACGCAATCTAAAGTATGTTTTCATTTACATTTCATACATTTTCCCGCATGAACGAAATATTAAATATCACCAAATAGTAAAAAACAAAGAAAAGAAGGTACTGGGTTCACCCTTTATACCCTAGAAAGAGAGAGAAGCTTTATATACTCATTTTGACATGTTTTTACAGTGAACTTTCGCAATTAAATTATGATTTTAGCAGCATGTATCTCCGTCTATAAACAATAAAATTTGTTATAGAAAACAAACATGCCGTTCATTATTTGACTGACACTCCGAGAATTGACACCCACCCATCTACCTACGGACGGGCTGGCTGGCTGACCTGACTGACAGCTGACAAAGCAAGCAAGTGAATCGGTCGGATTGATTTTTGCAAAAATGGTGAGGATTCTTCGTAAATAGTAAAAATTCAGTACTGAATGTCATAGCTCCAGCTATCTACAATGGCCACAATTTCTTGCAGTCGTTTACAGATAAGTTTGCGATGCTCATGCAGCGGCCGGGCGGCGACAATGTCCAGAAAGATGACGTCCCGTGGTGGATGCGATACGCTGGTCGGGGGCTGGGGACAGCTGGCAGTTTCAGTGAGTTTCTTTGTGCACCAATAATAGCTTTTGTTATTATTATCCAAATGATAATCAATTGAGCGACAATGATACTTTAACTCGATAAGTTGCTGATCGACCTCCCGTTTTGTAGGTAGGTACTTTAGAGAGGGAGTAGACAGTTGCCTCTTTTAAATTCCTATTGGTCCTATTTTTAAATTTGGAGCGCAAATCGTTCCCATCAAACTGATACCTTCAGAATGAATTACACTTTTATCTCATGATGAGCCCTATTCACCTCGCATTCTGATGAGATTTAAAAGAAAAACAAACCTCTACCCTGTATTGCATTCTAATCTAATCCTCAAAAATAAACTACATAGATTTAACCGAAGCTCCTCTTGCATGGCCAAATTTTGTTTTTATATTACTCATTCGAGCATCATTAAAGATTTTTAATGATATGAAACTCATTTGAGTTGACACAGTTAGACATGGACTGTGTTAGTAAACCCATCAACACCTGATAGCTCAGTTGTTTGTAATAAGCGACAAGATAAGAAAAGATAACATTGAGATTTCTACTTTTTGTAGATAATTACTGTAAAAGTAGTGGTTTTGACTGTTCGTGACATTGTTACCTGTTTAATAGGGAGTTTTTGTTGCTTTATTTCATGGGCAAGAAGAAAAGAAGCATTTTTAACAATTAACATTTCAAGGTTTTGTGAGTGAGGAAGCTAATATCTCGTAAAAAGTATCTTATTATAATTTATAAATAATGCTGGACAGTTCACACAGCATTATCTAGCCTGAAAACTGAGACAAATATTTGCAGATGTACAAACATTTGTCCCGAGGCGGAAATCAAACCTGCAACCTGCTGAATCACAGACAGTCCTTCACCCATCTATCCACAGAGGTTGTCCGTCCAAATATCTATCTATATTATTGCACTGCTGGACCTATGCATGCTTGTTCTGATGATTACCCGTTAAATATAGTTTTGAAATGATAGGCCTTTAAAATAGCCTACCAGTTGGTGTCACCACTATCCCTTATATTTAGTGTACACTTAGTAACTGTAATACTTCATTGCCCACAGTCAGAAGAGGTAATACACATACTTCTTATTTATCTACTTCTCGACCCAATGCTATTATAAATGCATTAAACTCTATTGTGTGTGGGCGTTGCTCTATTAGGTAGTTAAAAAGTGATGTTACTATTCTGGTTCCAGTCTCAAATATTGATCCACCTACTTACTTGACCCAATAGGCTTGCTGCTCAAATATGTATTGAAATGAGTTGATCAATAAATTAGTTGAAGCGAAATTTTAAAGCTAGCTTGACCGTTTTTATTTGTGGCTGATAGGGCTGTTAAAAATCATTCAATATTTACTTAAAGAATTATTTTTACCTTTTTTATAATGTTTTGAGTGAATGTGCAAAGCAGGGAATTTTTTTCATACGAATTTCAGAAATTCATTGCACAACCCTTCTTAGGGGTAATTTTGTAAAATTAAAAAAAATACGTCGTGTAGGACGCCCTCCGACCACTAACGAGGACTAACATTGGTTGATGATGAAAAAAATACGCGATTCATTATTTTATCATACATAGAAAGTAACCAGAAGACTCCCAAATAAATATCTGCAGATCATACAAATATTTAATATAGCAATTGGTCTAAACTAGTCTAAAGTTTTAGCTATCATCTTCATCCAGGTTCGTGCTGCGAAGTTTGCGATATCTTTCGCCCATTACTTGGCCTCAAAAACTGTGTAGGTAGGTACAAATCTTCACCAGCGACCTGTTTACAGGAATCTTGATTCTTGCACGTTATTGAATAATATCAACATAATTTATGCATAAATATTCAGCGAATATGTTAATTAGTTCTGCCTATCAAATCTCGTTACATAGTGACTGCGTATATATTCGGAAATCAGTGAATCAGTAATTAATTTGGACCGACACGAGGGCCTCTGTCAATAGCTTCACTGCAAGGTACTTGTTCGGTAACTTGTGACCATTTTTTGAGTAATATGTAGCCACGCCACTGAGGGACCACTAGTTTTCCTGTTTTTGTAAGTTAGTGGTTTTATAAATAGGTACCTAAATAAACTATTTATATGCTATAACTGTATATAAAGTGAAAACTGTAAAGCTTCAGTCAGACCACCATTGTTTCTACTTATTTGATTTTCATAAGCGGTTTGTTTTCCATCTAAATAAAAATATAATAAATTTTATAGTGGTTACTTCATAGTACAATGTGTAACAATAGGCTACTATTTAAAAGATAAGAGTCAACGGCACGGCGAACTCGTAGCTAAGTGTTCAAATTTGGTGTCTGTTTCCAGTTGCCATAATCCTCGGTCTCTTGAACTGCACGGGTATAATCGTGCTGAACATCGGCTGCCTGATCGCCGGCATCTGGCAGATGCTGGCCGGGTTCATCGTCATCGTCTGCGAGGCGCCCTGCTGTTGCTTCTTCATCGACTACGTGCAGACTCTCAGCGATAAGGTCGAGAGCCGCCCCTACTGGAACAAGGCGGCGCTATACTGTGGGTGAGTGTACTGGGTTTTGGTCGTAAAAAAGTTTATTGCAGTACATAAACACAGTAAAATAATTTTGCGTTTTTTAAAAAACTTATAAAACGACTTCAAATTCGTAAATAATGAAAATGGGTTTAAAACTTAGTTTAAAAAAAAAATCATCGAAATCGGGTGGCGTGAAATTGAATTATGTAGGTATGTCCATTTGTCGCGCACATACTTAATGCAAATATAAGACTTATATGGTTTTACATCCATGCATGAGAAAACACGGGAAGCCCCAGCTTTCAAACAAAGAATCATCCACAATCTGTTCACCCTGTCGAAAGTTCTGAGGTAACAAACATTAAACCATGTATTAGACATATAAGAGATAAACATGCTAGTGGTTTCTTTTCACTTCTTCCACTAGTGGACAAAAAATTTAAGTGAACAGTAAAATAATTTTATTTGATAATAATTTATATATAAAATATGACTTGTCTAGGTGCTTATTTTGTAAGCCTAAAGAAATAAATGATTTTTTACTTTTACTTTACTTTACTATTACTTTTAAAAAAAAATACAGTCGAATTGAAAACCTCCCCATTTTTAGAAGTCATTAATAAAGAGTAGAAATGAGAATATTCGTATTTGCCATAATTTCCACGCAAGAGTTCGCCCCAGTCATCTCAGTAGTTACATACCTACCTACAGTTATCAAGCCTCGCTTCAGGTTTAATCTAATTATCATACTTTCCAACAAGCAGGTCGCGTCGATTCGCTTTGTTTATTATGAATCGAAAGGCAGTCTCGAAACAATGCTTGGTAATGAATGAGTCACCTAAACATTATCTCTTGGTTTCGTATATCTACACGTGAATCGTTTGTCTTGCAAGATACCTACTGCACACACTTGTGCACTATAATACGTCATGCGTACATGTGTGTGTGTGTGTGTGTTCCTTGTGCCTGGTCGTTGCTGCCGCGGCCTATGTTCTGCTAGGAGGTCATGATCATGGAAATAATTACATATACTTTATTTATCTTTAATGGTATTAAGTGTATCAGTCATCTAGTACCCATAACACACGCTTAGCTTGGGGCTAGATGATGCTGTGGATTAAATAAATCATAATTAATAAGCCTTACAATCATCTAGCCCCAAACTAAGCAGAGCTTGTATTATAGGTAGGTACTAGATGACTGATACACTTAATGCCATAATAGATTGATATTGTTTATGGGACACCGAAACATATATTTGTCCCTCCATATACATAACATAGATAGATATTTTTTGTTATACAATGTACACACAAATGTCCCGAGGCGGGAATCGAACCCGCAACCTCCTGCGTCGCAGGCGTACCTTCGCCCACCGCGCTATCGTCCGCTAGGTCGTCCAGCATTATTAATTGACTCATGTACAATACATTCCAGACTAGCGCTGCCGCCCTTCTTCCTCTGCTTCCTGAGCGTCAGCACGTGGTTCGGCAGCGGGCTGATCTTCGCCACTGGCGTCATCTACGGGATGATGGCTCTCGGCAAAAAGTCAGTACACACCGTCTCCTTGTCCCTTCTAGCGTGTAGCCTCACCTCTATGTATCTATGGAAGATACTACGTAGGATTTATAGAGAGTTGGCTGTTGAAGAGGTTTGGTCGTGATGCTGTTTAGTGTTTATTGTCGGTATATATCTGACGGATAATGCGTCGAGCGTATTATCGGTCGCGTCTATTCGGTCAAATTAGACCTGCCATATTACGCGTCTAGTCAGTTCGAACGGCATGTACACAATCGATTTCCGCGGATGTTACGCCTAGTCCGAATGCATCATACGAAAAATATATGTCGCGACGCATTAGTTACGTCGACCGACTATGCGTTGACGGAAACTCAACAGACTATGTACGCTCGCCGCACTAACGCATCATCGGTTGAGTGTGAAAGGTTGAATGGTTTATTATATATTTGCTTGTTCTGGCGTAATGCGACGCATTTTCCGTCAGATATGTACCGACCCTATATTGCAAGGGATGCAGGCAGAAATGAATAATTAAACCTTCATCATCATTATCACTAACAGTAAATACCAGTCCACAGCTGGACATAGGGGCGATAGGCGCCACTGATTAGAGCCAATATGGCGCTTATAAGAAAAACATTATTAAAAATGCATTTATGACGATATACTTCATTAAAAGCTGAGTGGAGTTCATTTAAAGATAAGGAACCAGCGAGATAAGAATATGTAATGTTTCGAATCGAACCAATGTGATAAATAAATAAAAAGTATTTAATTCAAGCAGTACAGCTCATATTAGAAATTACACAACACCTTAAAAACTAACAGGATTGTGATCGGTCGATTCCGCTTCGCTTCAGTGGAAACGCTCCCTTATGCTGTTAACATCATTGTATTTGAAAGAAGGATTATCTTCTCGTATCTTTACATATATCTGGTGAGTGGTGAAGCTGGCAGAAATCTAGAATAATGGCCACATAGGTACTTGTAATAGGTATGTAGGTCACTGATTTCCTAAGCAGCTCTGTTCTAGAATCCAGAATATTTTATGTCAACAAAGGCATTTACGAATGTAAACTAAAAACAATAACAGAAAACAACCAATCAATTTTTTCGGACTTGCTGCTTTGGACTATGATGAAATATTTTCCGATATTATTTTGGTTTTGTAACTCCTTTGTTCACAAAAAATACCTAAAGTTCTAGAACAGGGTAGGTATACTTCTAATACCTAGCATCGTAAACTAGGTACGTAGTCATAGCCTTTGTGAATTAGAATTAACGCAGTTGAAATGAGTTGGACACTCACTTTGTTAATGAGACTAATGCATTCCGACATCTGAACTACTGTGTGTAACAACTTCATTAACAGGTTACCATGTATTGGTGTGGGGAACTTACTAATGTGTTGTTTACTCTAACAAGCGAGATCCGTTGGGTATTTGACTGTCGGGTTATAAATAAATAAGATAATGAACAACATCAAAGTTTTAACTGGTTGATCTAGCCAGACAGGGTAGCTATTCCCGTCCTTGTGATAGGTCACTATTATAATTTATGAGACTTTAACTTAACATGTCTATACAGCAAAATTGTATATTGCTTGTTTTAGACGTTAGTCCACTTTACATTTAATTTCTGATGAATTTGATTCTATGAAGTCCCTAGTGCAGTATCTACTTACAGTCTACGTGCAGTCTATACTTTACATTTAATTTCTGATGAATTTAATTCTATGAAGTCCCTAGTGCAGTATCTACTTACAGTCTACGTGCAGTCTATACTTTACATTTAATTTCTGATGAATTTGATTCTATGAAGTCCCTAGTGCAGTATCTACTTACAGTCTACGTGCAGTCTATACTTTACATTTAATTTCTGATGAATTTGATTCTATGAAGTCCCTAGTGCAGTATCTACTTACAGTCTACGTGCAGTCTATACTTTACATTTAATTTCTGATGAATTTGATTCTATGAAGTCCCTAGTGCAGTATCTACTTACAGTCTACGTGCAGTCTATACTTTACATTTAATTTCTGATGAATTTGATTCTATGAAGTCCCTAGTGCAGTATCTACTTACAGTCTACGTGCAGTCTATACTTTACATTTAATTTCTGATGAATTTGATTCTATGAAGTCCCTAGTGCAGTATCTACTTACAGTCTACGTGCAGTCTATACTTTACATTTAATTTCTGATGAATTTGATTCTATGAAGTCCCTAGTGCAGTATCTACTTACAGTCTACGTGCAGTCTATACTTTACATTTAATTTCTGATGAATTTGATTCTATGAAGTCCCTAGTGCAGTATCTACTTACAGTCTACGTGCAGTCTATACTTTACATTTAATTTCTGATGAATTTGATTCTATGAAGTCCCTAGTGCAGTATCAAGTAATTGACTGTTTGCTTTGATTATTCTTTGTCACCAAACATTCATGAGTCAGTTGAATTTAAATAGTCTTTACATCGAAGTAGCCATGTTATGTCCTATAGTTAAGCGACCTTAAATGAAATGTGTCTTAGCTCCCATTATGAGTCCGGCATTTAATAAATAAATAAATAATGCTGGACAATCCATACACCATCGTCTAGCCCCATGCTGGTTCTCAGCAGGATATAAAGTTATATTAAAAGATATTTTTATTATCTTCACTCCAATCATTTTAAGAGTCAAGATAAAGATAAAGATTTTTATTTGCCATAGACATGTGTTTTGTTATGTAGGTAATGTAACAAGTACATACATATATACATTTTGTGGATAAAAATGCTTGACCGTAGTCGGTATGCAAATATATTTGAGAGAATGACGTGCAAGAAGTTATAAAGAAACCTCTAGCTATTAGAAGTCGTCATTTTGGTGAGATAGTCAAATACCCAAGATGTGTATGTCCCAATGGTCCAGGGGGTCTCGCGACGACATGGCTGCGATGGCGGGCGGGGCCGGCACGCCGCCCGGTGCGGGCGCTCCGCTGCAGGCCCAGGACCATACCGTGACCCTCATGGAGGACCCTGACGTGTGGCGCCCCAACTAAGAGGCAATAACACTGTGTGCTTGGCTTTACTCCTAGGTGACATTCATATTGCTGCACTTTTGTTTTGAAGGAGTCAACGGATTTTAAGGAATATTGAAAATCATTGTATTGAATGAAAGTGGTGGCGTGCGGCATTCGCATTTCATTCTGTCGGAATCCTTCACTTCAAACCTCAAATAGAAAAAATTACAAATTATAGTAACGAAAGAGTTACCCACCTAATTCAGCAAACCAATCGAAACTTTATAATGGAAAAACTTTAAATTCAACCCTGACACTTGACCTACAAAATACAAAAAAATTTCAAAGATCTATTTATTTTCCTTAAACACATATTGTCATAATGAAGCGATAAGTTAAGTGGAATAAAGCCTATTTTATTACCACAACAATTGGAACCTGTTAAACCTATAATATTGCCCAGCAGTGGGATGAAACAGGCTAAATAAAAAAAAAACCTATAATATCAAACAGCAGCGTCTAGATTTAGCATCCTACTGTCACCTACGAGGCAAGCCAAGTAATATTTTACTAAACCTGCATGGGTCAATTCGCATCAGCTCGAAGGAACTATTTATTATTTTGCACAGGTTTTCGTTTTTGCACAGTATTTTTTTTCAGTTGCACAGACATCGCATGGAAGTACACGCGGAAGCAGTTGGCTACATTTATTTTAAGGATTTTGTTTTGTTATGTGAATGTGAAGCTTATTTTATTGAGCAAATGTAGGGTGCCTACTTAGTTTTTGTTTATGCTAAGTTGCATTATTTATAGCATTGTGATGTTGAAGTTGGAGCTTAATTCAAACGTGAATACTTTCAGTTACAGTTTATCTTTGCTGCAATAGTCGTAGACATTCTGCTTTCACCATTGGTCAGAACAGATATCACGTCAACATTGACCAATGATGAAAGGACGTTGTAATTCGATTATTACGTTTGAATTTTGTTCCATCGCTTGCAAAGCTTTACAAGTGTGTGTCGTTTCAGGGGTTCCATAGAGGACATGCGGACGTCGGCCGCCAACCTCGAGGCGGGGCTCGGCCAGACGTCGGCGCCGCGCGCTAACCTCGTCTCCAACGAACAGCCGGTTAGCTTCACCGGTGCACCCTCCCGCCACTGACCTAAGGTCCACTTTACCTTGCCACTGTTCAGACGCAAGGGCCTACCTTCCCATGCGATGGTCAAGGCGCGCTGTGCTCGGTTGAATAATATCAACGCCTCGTGGTATTATCAGACCTCGGTGACGATCATAAGGTCCGTTTTACCTTGCCAGCTATCATGGTTCAACTGCGCGGCAGCCATTTCCTTCATTATGTGATTCTCCGTCTTGGTGTGAGTAGTATTTTCTTTTCAAAGAAGTGTATCTTAAAAGACGTAAGCATTTTCTATAGAATATTCGAATAGTTTGAGCTGCCAATCCAGTGTCCTCCAAAACGAGTTTTTAGTTACTGCTAATTTTCAACATTTAAGAGATGAAGATATTTTTAATGTAGTTTACAACTTTCACCTAGATATAGTACCTATAGTTAATAGTCATTTATTCATAGCGGCACGTTTGCTGTAAGGAACAGAACAGTGTGTTAACCATAGATAATCCTTGACGTCTGAGGCTATTTTCTCGAACGACATTTTTTTCATTCATTCGAAAGTCATTGTTCACTTTTTGGATGGACCAAACTTTAAAATAATGAAATGAACCTTGTTTGTATCTATCGCAGCTGCTATTTTTAAGAGAACTTGTATCATTTATTACTTATTTGAAGGCTGTTATAGTTTTTAGTGAATATTCCAAACGTAGGATCGTCCCACATATCTTTTGTTCGGCAGGGTAGAATGAGAATTTGAGATTTTATTCAACGGTTACAAATTAAAATGTTCGCCGTAAAATGCGTTATTATTCCATCTAGAAAATGCTAGAAACTTATGTTTTTGTATACGTACAAATCCATGCATGTTCTATGTTATAATTATAATATTATTTATATTATACTTAATAGCTTTATTTATTTGTAATAATTTACTCTGATGTGATAAATGTTATTTGCTTGACTGTCCCGTTTAAATGTTTGCATTCCAAATTGTACTGATGGGTCTTTTCTTTAGTTTTCCATTGATGTAATATTTCAACAGCGTCAATTTTTAGGAAATGGTATATTGATAATATAAATAATGTATGAAATGTGTTTAGTAGTTACTTGAATTTGTCCTAGTAGATATCTATGGCTTAACTAATAGTTCCATGAATTGTTACCAGTAAAATGAGTAATCAATTTTCGTAACCTGTTTCTATTAGATTGTATTTAATATATTAAGACTTCGGACAAAACTGCGCGTCAAACTCGCGAAACTTTTCACTTGAAAAGTTCCCGCGACTCGGTCGCGTAGGTGTGCTAGGCGCCCCATTGAATCGTCAGTGCAGCAGCGTCCGCCGCGCGGCTGACGGTCTCGCATCGCGTTCCGCGTTTATGACGCGCAGGTGTAGCCGAAGCTTAACAGTAATTTAATAGCAAAATTATCTTAGCGTAATTAAAATAACATTATGATGTTGTTACATATTAATTGATGTTTAAAAACCACTGTTAAAGTAATTCCAATATATATAATACTGCTATCAAAAAACGCTGTTCAACATTCAAGTTTGAATACAAATATGTGTGTTGTACTGTATGAATGTTCGATTGTGTAATTTGGTAATGCAAGTGAACCCGTCGGCAAAGTATTATTGTGTATAAGAAAGACCCTAGTCGTAGATAATGTTTGGTAGGTTCAAAGTTTGCTCACACACAGCCAAGTTTTAGACCTTAGCATAGTCTATTTAGCTGCGGTTTTGAATTTATTTTAGACTGAAGCAGTGAAGTGTTGGGCTTCCTATTTTGGTCTCCTTTTTAGGTAATTTTACATTTATTTATTAATCATTTTTATTTTTAATTATTTTACTAAGAAGTTGTAAATAATTCTATGGTAATGAATAAATAGAATCAAATGATTTTTTTGCCTCAAATGGTCAGATTCGTTTTCGAAATTGTTTTGTGGCTGTTAGCTTTGGAACAGTGCAAACTATTTAAAAGTTAATTAGAACTCGAGTTTGAATTATTTAAATGTTTTACATTGAGTATCCGACATTATTTATGTTTTTCATTTAGGTCGGATAAGACGACCTCAGTGGCGTGTCGGCCGAAGGTCCGCCTGCGACGTAGGAGGTTGCGGTTTCGATTCCCGCCTTGGGACAAATGTTTGTAGGATTTGCAAATATTGCTCTGGGCGTTCTAGGTATTTTCTATGTGCCTATAATAAAACATATCTATGTTCTGTATATCAGTCATCTAGTACCCATAACACAAGCTCTTCTTAACTTGGGTTTAAATGATGCTTCGTGGATGTCCAGCATTATTTACTACTAGGTTGCATTGTTCTACAGGGCAACGACCTCCTGGGCTTTCGATGTACCTCACAGGACAAATAAATAGTTTCCACTGTTCCTCTGTTATGAAGTACCTATGTAATCACGTAATACGTATCTGTATGTATATAGATTAAGCAGTTGCAGTTGTTTCTCGTCAAGTTAATGTTACTGTTAGGAATGCATATCTGTAATAAATGTGTGTATATTGAAATATTGACTATTATTTATGTAGGCCAACGGGGATTGTTCTTTAGGGTTGAATATTCAGTAATGACATCGCATGATCATACTTCGCCTGCGACGCAGAAGGTTGCGGGTTCGATTCCCGCCTCGGAACAATTGTGTGTACGATCTGCAGATATTTGTTCCGGGTGTTCTGGTCGTTTTCTATGTATAATAAAAAATATCTATGTAATGTATTGTATTATGTATATCAGTTATCTAGTACCCATACCACAAGCTTTGCTTACCATGGGGCTAGGTAATGGTGTGTGGATTGTCCAGCATTATTTATTATTTGCGTACGTTATTGAAGTTGAAGGAATGGATTCATAATTTACGCATGCGATGGCAATACAACGTTTTTCTCTATTCTCTACCCTAGACAACAATCGCGGTGCTTGCCCTAGTAGTTCTTAAACCTACAGTCAGAAACTAATCTAATAATAATAAATCTTTGATTTAGGAACATAGAAAATGCTTCCTTACAGGTAAAAATGAAAACGATGTCATCTGCAGAAGTTTAAAATTGGAAATTGCCAGGAATTTAGGAGTCATCTTTGAGCCTACATTATCCTGGCAAAAGCACGTCAACGCAATCAGCCAGCGAGTCCACTACTCATTTCATTCCCTCAAACGTTTTCAAAAGTTCCTTCCATTAGAAACCAAAATTACATTAGCCCAATCACTCCTTCCCCTATTAGATTATGCTGACTCCTGTTTTCTTGATGCCACGGAGGAAATGCTCAACAAATTGGAACGTCTGCAAAATTTATGCACCCGTTTTATTTTCGGTTTGCGTAAATATGATCACGTCTCTATGTTCAGAGATCAGTTAAAATGGCTTCCAATCCGCCGCCGGCGTGATTTGCATGTTCTCTCACTTCTGTATAACATTCTGAACAATCCTCTTTCCCCTTCTTACCTTCGTGAGCGTTTTGAATTTCTTTACCCTCGTGATAGACCGTGTAGACCATCTTTGTCCCTTCTCCTTAAATTTCCTGCTCACTCATCCAGCCGCTACGGTAGTTCCTTTACTGTCGAATCGGTCAGGATGTGGAATTCTCTCCCACACAATATTCGTACTAGCCCCTCACTCTCCATTTTCAAGCGTAAAGTCAAAGAGCATTATCTATCTTCATGATTCTGTTGTATTTTATGTATTTAGTATATGTATCTATTAAGTATATGTATTATATGTAAGTATAGAATTTAGGTTCATCATCATCATCATCATCAGCCTATAGTCGTCCACTGCTGAACATAGGCCTCCCCCAATGAGCGCCATAGCGCCCTGTCTTCAGCTTGCCGCATCCAGCATCTACCTGCAGTCTTTCGCAGGTCGTCATCCCACCTGGTCGGAGGGCGTCCTACACTACGTTTACCGAGTCGTGGTCTCCACTCAAGAACACGTTTGCCCCATCGGCCGTCGGTTCTTCGCGAGATATGGCCGGCCCACTGCCACTTCAGCTTGCTAATTCTTTTAGCTATGTCGATAACCTTGGTTCTCTGTCGGATGTATTCGTTACGAATCCTATCCTTCAGAGAAACTCCGAGCATAGCTCTTTCCATAGCTCGCTGAGCGACTTTGAACTGGTGGATCAGCCCTATCGTGAGTGTCCACGTCTCAGCTCCGTAGGTCATAATGGGTAGGACGCACTGATTGAAAACTTTCGTTTTCAAGCATTGCGGTATGGATGACGTGAAGACTTGACGTAGTTTCCCAAATGCTGCCCAGCCCAGCTGGATCCTCCTTTTGGCCTCCTTCTCGAAACTGTTTTTACCCAACTGCAGAATCTGCCCAAGGTAAGTTGATAGGCTATATTATTGTAAAGTTTCATTAAAATCCATTGTGTAGTTTTTACGTGAAAGAGTAACAAACATCCATCCATCCATACAGACTTACAAATTTTCGCGTTTATAATATTAGTAGGATTTACCATGATTTGATATTTGAGTTTTCCAATATTTCGGCACAGTTAATAACTCAGATATCTCGCGAAGAACCGACAACCGCTGGGGCAAACGTGTTCCTGAGTGGAGGCCACGGAGGGCGTCCTACACTCGGTATACGTAGTGTAGGACGCCCTCCGACTAGGAGGGATGACGACCTGCAAAGACTGCAGGAGACGAGAAGACTGCAAAGACTCCAGCATCTAGCTGGATGCGTCAAGCTGAACTCGGAAACAGTTTCGAGAAGGAACTCGGAAACAGTTTTGAGTACTCGGAAACAGTTTCGAGAAGGTGACCATGTACGACCACCGGCCTTGGATCAATGTGACCATTGATCATGACTTTGGTTTTATCCAAATTCATGCCAAGACCGATACATCGGGAGGCTGAAGCTAGGCCGTCCAGCATCTGGTTCAGTTCCTCAAGCGACTCCGCCATTAAGACTATGTCATCAGCGAATCGCAGGTGTGAGATGTACTCGCCGTTTATATTAATGCCCTTTCCTTTCCAGTCCAGCAACCTAAACATATCTTCCAATGCGCACGTGAACAGTTTCGGGGATATGACATCCCCCTGCCTCACTCCTCTGCGCAATTGGATGGGTTTAGACTGCTGACTCTGTACTTGGACACTCATCGTGGTGGCCTCGTAGAGACAACTCAGCACCTGGATATAACGATAGTCTACTTGGCATCGCTGTAAGGAATCCAGAACAGCCCAGGTTTCGACGGAGTCAAATGCCTTCTCATAGTCCACAAAAGCCAGACACAGGGGCTGATTATACTCTTCGGACTTCTGTATAATCTGCCTCACTGTGTGTATGTGGTCTATGGTGCCATATCCTCCGCGGAACCCAGCCTGTTCCGGTGGCTGGAACTCGTCGAGTCTCCTGGCGAGACGGTTCGTGACCACTCGTGAGAACAGCTTATAGACGTGGCTCAAGAGTGAGATGGGTCTGTAATTCTTAAGAAGGAAGGAAGGAAGGAATTTAGGTTAAATAGTATTTTTGTTTAGTATTTTATTATAGTATTTAGTAGTATGTATAGAATTTAGCAGTATATACCTAGTACTTAGTAGTATATTGAATAAGTAAGTTAAAATTTAATCTTCTGTCTATTTATAATTTTATTTATGCACATATACCCACTTCTCTACTATATCTCTCTCTCCCAATAAGGTTTGCTGGAAGAGAACTCTTTTTAGGGTTAAGTTCACCTTTGTATTAATTTTCTAGAATAGGTTTTATATATAGTTTATCGTGCAAAAAGTATAAATAAATAAAAACTGCGCAGACGACAACAACGCCCTCCGAATTTCACGTGGATAGGGTTCCAAAAAAGAAAATTTACAGAAAATAGTATTTACCTAATAAAAAGATACATATTACAATAGTTTAGTAAATATACATATTATTATTATAGTTGTAAGTTTTAGGAAAAGAAAAGAACATACAATTTAAATAGTTTAGGTTTTTAGAATCTAATACAGTCAGTCTCTATTGGCGGATATGTGTTTTTAAATATAGGTATTTTATTTATAAACACTTTCTGATTGTGACTGGACTCTCAACTGTGGATGATATCAAGGTCATCTCTGTTATTATAGCGGATGTATGTTAAACAGGAAACAAAATATATATCAACAAAATGGAATTTAACGTGGCAAAATGATAATTCAATTTATTTAATTCAGCTTCACAAAATACATGTTACAGCCATAGAGAGTTAAGAGTAAAGAGTAAATTAAGACATGTAATTACAAAACTAAAAATAAAACCATTTTTTTTTTATTGGAAGGGACACATCCTGCATTTACAGACGCATGGCATTATGAATATGCGTCCAGTGCTTCATAAAAGCGCTGTCCGTGTCCAGCTATGACGCTAAGCAATTAGTTTCGGGCGAATGCGACACCCCTGGGCTGGGCTTCGTTCTCAGAGCGTGTCTGACGTTTTTATTTTAATCGTACTTAATTAATTTAGACGTATTTAATTTAATCTGACAATAAGTTAACTACGGAGATAAAACACTAGAATGGGCTCCTCAAACTATTAAAACGCCACGCGACTCGTTTCTCGCAGTGTAAGGACCCCTAAATTGTTTTGTTTTATATTTACAATATTAGGAAAACTTATACCTAGATAAAAATTAGATACAAAGAATATGTAAATAGAATTTTCTACGTTACAGTTGTAGTGTTTTTTTCTTAATGTACTTTCTGCTTACAATCATTATCCTTCTAAAATTATATTAGGTAAAATAAAATAAGACTAATACCTCATTTTTGAAAAATAAAACAAAATAAAAATATAAAAATTTATATTGACTTAAGTTTTATTACTAATATTTACATCATGTTCGTAATGTATCAGATACACAATTAAATTAACATAGTCTTAGTATAAACTGTTACCATCGCTTAGGTATTTAAGTAGTTACTCTGGTACGTGCTAAATACCTGTAACAAGGAAAAAGATATAAGGAATACTAAAGAATAGTGATTCTACAGAGCAGGCTTGTAATTTGATTACACAAAGAATATGAAATAACCTAACAAAACTGAAATGCAAAATGCATTTTAGTAAGAGGAAAAATATCAATAAATATTTACCTACAGCGTGTCTCATAATGGATAAACCTTCAGGGAGGAAAAATACCAAGAAACATATACAGCGTGTCCCATAATCAGATGGGACACGCTGCAACTTAATACTACAAATATCTGAACACGGGAACGATTCTAAGGTTAAAGTCATTCAGTCAGGTTAAAAAGGGTTGAAGAAGGGTTGATTTTTGACTCGCAGTTATTCCGTGATCATGGCGCATGGCGCATGAAACTGTGCAGAAATATTGGAAAACTCGAAAATCAAATCATGGTAAATTTAAATGACTTTAGTGTTAATAACCATGATAGTTTCAAAAGATTCTATTAAAGTGCCTAAGTCCTCGCACGCGGGGTAATAAAAGTTCAATTTTTTTACAAAAAGATACGTAACTTCCAACGGTTCAACTTTTTTTGGTTTTTGTTGTGTTTCAGTGAACACTGAACAGCCACTCTTGCACGCACTTGAAGGATTAATTGCCTATTCATAACGGTACATCCTCTATACGGCTGTACTTACATACGTTATGGTAATCAATAATGACATATTAAACGAACACTGGTAGGTACATTCCTATTTATAACGTGTTTCCTCAGTAATTGGTAACAATGGAAATTGTCAACCATTATTATTAAGCTTTGATTGACAATGTGCACGCATACAATATTTATTACCTATATTTTATTCAATTAAATAATTGCCAAGCAACTTTAGAAATATTCAATTTAATTGAGAAATCTAGTTTGTAACATAATGGCGGTGTTGAAAGTTTTTCAATTAACTTCAATAGTTTGTTTCGTGGGCGTTGCAAGTGCGTGTAGAGGTGCGTACAATTAAGTTACCTTACTTATAAAACTTACACTAAGTAGGTAGGTTAGGTACATCATTTTTAAAGAAAATCATGCATTTCCTAATTTTGTTTGAGAACTTAAATTGAATTTTCTGTTTGTTGTGTCAAAATAATGGATTTTTACACAAAAAAAAAATGTGGGAAATTCCCTACATTAGCAATTTTTTTTTTGTAAAAAGCCATAAAAAAAACCATTTTTATGGCACCACCTCGGGATCATTCTCTATACAAAAGTATCATTCAAATCAGTGCACAAGAGACGGAGTGATCTACAAACATAGAATCTCCTCCTTTTTTAAAGTCTGTTAAAAAATAAACACAAAAATAAGGGAATCTCGCTCTTCCAAGCAAATTGTATTAGTAGTTAGTAACTATGCTAGCTCAGAATTATAATTTATAATTAACTAGATCCGCCCCACGGCTTCGCCCGCGTGAAAATCTATGTGTCAAATGGTTAAAAATTAACTTAAGTAAAGTAGGTACCTAGTAAATAATAAACCTTCGTCAAGACGAAGACGATACGACGATAGATTGATTCAAGAATCAATCTATCTATTAAAAATAAAACCGCATCAAAATCCGTCCGTTGCGTAGTTAAAGATTTAAGCATACATAGGGACAGACAGACAATGGGAGCGACTTTGTTTTATACTATGTAGTGAAGTTTAAATACACCAACTATATGTACTAATAGTGCAGGCACCTTTAGTGTTGAGTGTGTGTGTATGGCTGCGCGCATGCGAGTGTATGTGTGTTTGTTTGAAACGTGTCTGTGTGTAGTGTTGTGGTGTATTGTATGCTCAAGTCTCCTGAGGTCTCCACCACTTTTGTTTAAACATTATGTTTGCTTTAAGTTTTATTTTTTAAAATAAATGGTTTCTACTCTATTCTTTGACCTATTAAATCTTTTTCGTTTAATTCTTATTTGAGGTATTGTTTCAGCAAATGTAATGGAAATAAAAGTAACAAAAAACAAGATAGCTCCGCTCGAGAACCAACTCACAGTATCATCAAAAGAAGTCACTGTGGCTATCAAAGTTGATGCTATGATTCCAGCCTCTTCGAATGATTCAGTTACAATTGATGCACTGACCTGCCGGGACAATAATTGGAACACTCTTGTTATGAAAAATCTCAACTTTTTCCTACAAAATAAAGGTTCAATCGCCAATAATACAGTCTACTGGTTTATAAGCACCATAAAATTAATAACGCCAAAAGTAACCAGTGAGACATGGCAATGGGTATGCGAACTGTCAACGCATTGGGGGGGATGTAATTGTAATGTAGTTCACAGTTTTTCGGTAAAAGTAGATATCAATCATCCAAACGAATGGAATGATTCCCGTGACAAGATACCGTCAAACGAGTATCAAGGGCCTGCAGAGCCGAAACAATTGACATGCGGGACTAAAGAAATTAAAGACATGGACAGAATCAGAATCGCTTTACATGCTGGTATCATTTCGTCTATCCAGCAGACAAATTCAGAAAAAAAACATCTCGAGCATACAGAAACATCATTTTCGGACAGAAACAGCATAGAATCGAAGTCTAGATATGGGAATGGTAAAACCCAGATGCCCACAGATAAAATCAAAGGAATGAACGGAGAGGTGGAACCTGTAAGCAGTTCTCAAGATGTAAACAACTCTTCCAGCCTGGTTGTATGTATCGAAGCAACAACATCAACGACTTGGCTGATATTTTCGGTGGCATCAGTTATTTTCTTAGTGGGATTGGTAACTGGTGTCTTCTGCAGACGACGCCCTCGGACACGGGAGCCCGAGCAGAATCATCGAGATGAGCAGACGGACGAGCATATTTATGATGATGTAAGTTTTAAACGTGGCGTAGGTGTGGAGCGGGTGTTTGGTGGATCTCTTATAAAGGGAGATGAAATCTTGATCGCTCGTTTAGCTCCCAACACAAGGCACAAGCGCCAAGTGAGCGGTGCTTGTGCTGCTAAATGAGGCTGTTTGAAAAATTTGAAAAATAGTCCGTTTTAAGGTTTTTATATTTTGTTTGTTTATATTATAATAGCTGCGCCCTGCGGCTTCGCCCTCATGGAAATCTATTTTTCTAATAGTTTATAAACCTTCCTCATTGATTAATGATTACTCTTAAAAACCTGCATTCAAATCTTATGTGTAGTTAAGATCTATGCATTTTTTTACTTTTTATTTTATTTGCCTTAGGTGGCTTTGGTATCACGGCGGCCATGATATAGGCCTATGTGATCGCCAAGGATCTATGCATGCATAGGGACAGAAAAACAGCGAGAAGCGACTTTGTTTTATACTATGTAGTGATAAAATCATTGAATTAATTGAGGGGACCGCCAAAATCGAATTTTTTGGGATACTATTTAATTTCTTAAAGTCTGTTTTGTATTTGTGTCTCAGGTGGACGCCAAAGGCATCAACAATCGCCCCCCTCTCCCCGTTCCGGAACAAGACGTGTACATCTACAATAGTCCTTATGATCATACGCTTAGATTTCAAAATCAAAAAAGATTGGTTTGAATGCTGAAAGTCAGAATGAAAATGAAAAAGATAGTTTTGCATAATTATGATATTTATAATATTAAGATTTGAGTTATAAATATAATATATCTATAGTTGAGCTAACTACAGACTGTTACAATGCAAAAAATCTAGAGGTATCTTACCATTAAATAGCAATGATCAAAACTGATTGTCATAAAAATCTAATCAGTATAGCATTAAGACAGGATTATTCGATTGTCAAACTATCAAAACAGAAATGGATGAAGAGGTATAACATTTTTTTACTCATCTGATTATGAAGGGTGAGGTATAGCTGGGCAGCTAGGGGTCAGATAGCTCGTCTCAAATTATATTATTATAGGTGTAGAAAACCCATTATTCAAGTTACCATTTACAAAATATTAAGCCTCAAAATATGCTCAAAATGAAAATTTTTGTTGGAATCAAGTGTCCCTTCCCCTCTCTGCCAGCTAAATGGTTTATATAGGAAAAGTAAAAAAAAAACACGAGGTATTTTAACAAAATTCAAAGGAAAACTATCAGAGCTAGCATGCTTTACTTGTAAACAAGTAAGTTAGTAAAATTATAAAATGTACGTTGATAGTAGTAGTTACATTGTAACTTTCCATCAGGTGAAATGTAATTATGAGATAGTCTTTTGACTAAAACAGGTAAGTAGTTTAAAATGAATAAGTAGGTAGTCACAAAGCACTGACGAACCGCGATGTTGCGAGTGACCGACTCGACCTTGGCCTATTTTATTTTTCATGACAATCGCGTACTGTACGTGGTGCAAACCACGTACTGTCGGTACGCGATTTGCACCACGTAACATTGCACAAACTTATATTGAAACAAAGGTAATATCAACTTACTAGATTTCTCTTTGAATATAGCTCCAGTGATAGTCCCATGCCTCTGTATCAAGCACTTCTTCTTCTCCGTTTCAAGGCACACGGTGGGTGGCTTCAGATTAGGCTGAAGCTTGCAAGCTTGCTCTGAAATCGCGACTATAATTCCCGCAGAGTCGACGTGGACAGATCCTTTGGAAGCCAGGCACAGGCCCTGATGATCAGCTACCAAGCACCCGTTGATGTTCGGTGTCGACATTATCTCTTCGATAACTTTGTCTAACTCTTTTTCCATGTTTGCAAATTAATTTGCGGATTCTTGAATTTTACTCAGCAGTACACACAGCAAGCAAAGGAAAACAAGTTTTGTTTTGATTTTGTAACTTGACAGTAAAATGACACTGACATGACTTCTGCCTGCCTGACACTTCAATTGACATACACATATTACACGAATATAATGAAATGACACTTGATAACCTTGACTATACACTAGCCAAACTCGATGTGGAATGTTTGGAAACAAACCGCATAAAAACTAAAATTCACTCTAACCCCGTGACTGAAGAGACGACGACGGTATATTATATTTACCCGTGACGACCGAGACGATGGACTATAAGGGCAATAATTTTGTTTTTTTTTGCATGTGCACAATTTTTATTACTTGCGATTGCGACGACGCGACGTGACGCTGACGGAACGGTGTAGTTTATGTGCTGAGTTGAGGGTGAGAGGGGGTGAGATGTTGTTTGTTTGTATGTGTGCGCGTGTGTTGTGTGTTGTGTTGTGTGTGCAATGTGCACATCAACGTTCCCAATTATATCCAAAATGGCTCGACTGATTACGATACGGTTTTCGTTTTCGGGTTCGGAATTCGTTGGCAATGGTTCTTAGCTGGATGTCCCCATTTATTCCAGAACGTTTTGCATCTATGACGTTTTGATCGATTGCTACAGACTAAAGAAAAAACAAAACGACTAAAGTAAAAAAAAAAAAAAAAAATTAAGTACGTTCCTGTGACCACAGATCGATTTGAACGGTTGAAATTGGATTGGGATTTTAAACCATCACCTAACTACTCACTTAACAACCCAAATGAGTCGTATTGTAGTTTTTTTAATAAATTCACCAATGCGTTCAATTCAATATTCATACCCAAATCGATCTTGGTCTCAGAAAAACTTAGCTTTAGTGAGTGGGCAACAGTAGGTATACATAAGAGTAGACAAAAGTTATATGAACTGTATAGTGAAAAGCAGTACAATTTTAGCCAGGAATTTAAAGAAAAAGTAAAAAATTACTCAAAAATATTTAGAAAAGTTTGTAATACAGCAAAATCAAATTATATTAGCTCGAAAATTAAAAATAGTGAAAATGTAATAAAATCAACTTGGAAAATAATTAATAGTGAGACTGGAAAGGTCAATACCTACATTAATGATTACAGTTTAAAGATTAATGATTGCTCTATCAAAAATGATGTTGAAGTAGCGCAAGCTTTTGAAAATTTTTTTACTGACATTCCAATCTGTACTACAAAGTGTCTGAACTCTTCTCAAATAATAGCTGAATCATTACTTAAAGAAAATGTACCTAAATGCGATAGTAAATTTATTTTTACCCATGTTGATGAAAATGATATAAAAAAAGCCTTTAAACTTTTAAATATTAAAAAAACTGCAGATCTCTGGGGCATTTCCGTTAAAATTATTAAACCTTTAATTGATACCATTGCACCAGATCTAGCTTTTATATTTAATGAATCCATTGATTGTGGCATATTTCCTGATCTAATGAAACATAGTAAAATAATCCCATTGTTTAAATCGGGTATTAGGTCTGACCCCACTAACTTTAGACCAATATCAGTACTGCCTACATTCAGTAAAGTTTTTGAAAAACTTATTTTACACCAATTGCTTAGCCATTTTAATGGCAATGACCTGCTACACTGTAAGCAATTTGGGTTTACTCGTGGCAGGTCAACTACTGATGCCGGTGTAGAGTTGGTATCGCATATTTTTGATGCTTGGGAGAAGTCGCAAGATGCTTTAGGCGTTTTTTGTGACTTGTCAAAAGCATTCGATTGCGTTCATCACGAAACATTAATCAGGAAACTACATCATTATGGAATAAGGGACAGCTCTTTGGATCTTCTTACATCTTACTTGAGTGATAGGATACAAAGAGTTGACATTAATGGGAAACGATCTAAAGGGTCTGTGGTTACAATGGGTGTACCGCAGGGCTCTATCTTGGGTCCTTTCCTATTTTTAGTTTATATTAACGACCTGCCTCATCTTGTAAAGAATGATCATGAGATTGTATTGTTTGCTGATGATACTTCATTAATTTTTAAAATGAATCGACAAAAAACAAATTTCGACGATGTAAATACTGCAATCTCAAAGGTAGTCCATTGGTTTAGTATCAATAATCTTTTGCTTAATGAAACCAAAACAAAATGTTTAAGATTTAGTCTACCTAATGTAAAACAAGTTAAGGCTGATGTAAACGTAAAAGGAGAAACGGTAGAAATTGTAAACAATACCGTATTCTTAGGAATAACCTTAGATAGTAAACTCCAATGGGGCCCACACATAGATAAGCTATCGAAGAGACTTAGTTCTGCAGCATATGCAGTTAAAAAAATCCGTCAACTTACAGACGTTGATACTTCTCGACTAGTCTATTTCAGCTACTTCCATAGTATTATGTCTTATGGCATACTATTGTGGGGGAACGCTGCAGATATAAACACCATTTTTGTGTTGCAGAAGAGGGCTGTTCGTGCGATCTATAATATGGGTCCCAGAGAATCCCTACGTAATAAATTCAAAGACATAAACATAATGACAGTACCATGTCAATATATTTATGAAAACTTGTTGTACACTCATAAAAACATCAATCGATTCATTAAAAAAAGCGATATACATAATGTAAATACTAGAAATAAGAATAAACTCGCTGTTCCCACAACTAGACTACATAAGATAAGTGCATCTTTTAAAGGGCAATGTATACGCTTCTACAACAAAACTCCAAGTGAGTTGCAAAAATTATCAATAAATAAATTTAAAAAAATTGTGAAGCATATTCTTTGTAAAAAGGCTTATTACAAAATATCAGATTATCTAGAAGATAAAAAAGCTTGGAACGAGTTTTGCTCCAACTCAAAATCTAACAAATTACAGATAAGCAAATCATATGTACTAGACACATAAGTTATGAATATACTAGTGGTTTCTTCTCACTTCTTCCATTGGTGGACAAAAAATTGAAGTGAACTATAGAACTATAAAATAATTTTAATTGATAATAATGAATAGTATAAAATATGACTTGTCTAAGTGCTTATTTGTAAGCCTAAAGAAATAAACTTTCATTTCATTTCATTTCATTTCATTTCATTTCATTTCATTTCATTTCATTTCATTTCATTTCATTTCATTTCATTTCATTTCATTTCATTTCATTTCATTTCAAAGGTTTTCAACACTTTGCATGCCCGCATAGCACCTTTATTATCTACTTCCTTAAATATTGTTTTCAATACTACGACCTAACATGCCAGATGTAATAAAAATTGTAAGCCATATTATTTCGTATACGAAAGTTTCAGCAGAAAAAAATTAAAAATCTTATAACTTGTTTTAGCCGGTTCCACCTATCTACCCCCAGTTTCCAAATGACAAACGTTGTGCCGAACACTCTGTATAACTCTAGGTAGTGCCTGTATAGAAGTACTACTACATTAACACTTTTATTGCCCACGACGGAAATGTCTAATTAGACCACTACCAGGGGGCGGCGGCGGCGCAGTGGACGGAAAAATCAATGTCCCTTTCATAGGAATTTTGAAAAAAAAAGTTACTTATTATGATGTTTTGAGTATGCAGTTTGGTTGTAGACATGAAAACATTATATAATATAGTAGTTACAACATTTTTTTAAAAGTAAAAACCATAGAAATATGGGTTTATAGGTTTTGAATGTATGAAAATGGATTTTCTTTTCCTCGTAACTGCTTTCGTTACCGTTCGGTCGGGATGAAACGTATAGGTATTATAAACCATCTTATAAGGAAGCTATATGACCTTTGACCTTTCTCCGGGACCGTCCACTCTAGAAGATATGAATTAATTAAAAATGCGTATTTGGGCTATATTACTATGTGGGGTAAATGTAACATAAATGAATATTTTGTTCAATTTATATATTAAAATTTACTACCTAACCTTTAAGAAAGGCAATCGAAATATTATTAGGCATGTGATAAATACCAACCTCAATGGTTTTACGAGCCTAATAATATGGTACTTATAATATGACCAACAAACTTTGCAAACAATTTCTTATAAGATGGTTTATAATACCTATAAGTTTCATCCCGACCGAACGGTAACGAAAGGAGTTACGAGGTCAAGAAAATCCATTTTCATACATTCAAAACCTATAAACCTATATTTCTATGGTTTTTACTTAAAAAAAATGTTATAACTACTATATTATATAATGTTTTCATGTCTACAACCAAACTGCATACTTAAAACATCATAATAAGTAACTTTTTTTTTCGAAATTCCTATGAAAGGGACATTGATTTTTCCGTCCACTGTGGGCGGCGGCGCGTGAGACGCAACTTCACAATGCAAAGGTTGGGCAGTGAATGTGATAAATTAACACTTTGTTGCCCACGACACGACGACGACGACGCACATGTCTTCCAGCGTGTCTCTGATGTTGGGCACTGAATGGTTTAAGCTATGCCGCCAAGTCATTCTCCAAACGAAACTTGTTTATTTTTTTCTCGCATAAATTACCGTTTTTTGATTGCCAACAACTGTTATCGTTACTATGGTTAGTCAGTATTGAGTCGTGGTGGCGCGAGCGTGTGCGTGTGACCTTAGTTATTTCCAACATGATCCAGCTCATTGTTTACAGTCTATTGATATTCCTGACGTTGCTGGCGCTCGCTGACATCATCAGCTCTTGCTGGGAAGACGACAGGGTCAAGAAGAAATGCAGGTGTCTTTCTGGTGCGTAAATCTATCAGCCTATCACATGAAATATTTAACTAGTTTTTGAGTTAGTGTCGTTATGTAGGTATAGGAAGAATCCCAGCTTTTTATAGTACCCAGATAGGAAGGTCGTTTTAGGGCTAACATGTTGGAATATCAGTTTATAGAATTTTTATTTCTCAAAATAACAAAGTTCAATTAAACGAGAATGTAAATAATATTCTTAAGCTTACTATCTTAACTAGGTAATTAAAATAATATTATGCTAGTACATATTGTTATAGAGGTACATGTAAGTAGATAGTTTAAGTTATTTTACAGTTATATAGTGTATACCTATTACCAATAATGGACATAAAAACGTATGCACTAGTAAGAACTCTGACTATATTAGAGGCGACTATAGTAATAAAGCAAAGCCAATACCGTTTTGATTATAATAGTCAGTTCAGTGGTAACCCATCCTTGTTTTAATTTATCAGAACCAAACCAGTTACCAAAAACAAGCTTTCGCATTTCATCCATATAAAAATGTTAGGTGGGTAATCTTTAATTTGGGCCATGTTTGGGTGACAATTTATATTTATAAAATTAATTTACCCATGTAATATTCACTTTATTGGATGCAGAGGCACAGGACGAAAGAAGGCAAAGGCCCGTGCCTGTAAACGAGTTGTTTTGATGATGATGTTTTTTTATTAATAATCAAAGAAAAACTTATATTTGTACCTAACTAAATTTAAGATTTTGCTATTATAGTGCGTAATCTCGCGGTAATTTCTAAGAAATGTAATTAATAATGGACCAATGTAACAATGTCCCAATAAATTTTCGACTTCGACGGGACTTGAATCCGCAACCCTCCCTCAGTACGGGGTGCGGGTTGCGGGTTCAAGTCCCGTCGAAGTTGAAAATTTATGGGGAAATTATTGAAACAAAATTTCGTTTTAAACTTGCTTACAATGTGGAAACTTTGAGACTTATTAATATTGTTAAAAGTCTTATAGACAAATGTTTTGACATTTTTGTCGGGTCGAGGACGACATTTTTCTCGACGTGTTTCGAAAATCCACTAACTATTGTAACAAACTCCGGATGTTAAACCAAAACATTATGAAAGCAAATAACAATAAAAACCTAGTTATCCGGTTAACTGTAGGTAATGAATGAAATAACTGTATTTTGGTTTAGGATTCATACGTACCTACTTATTACAATTCTGGTCCGGGAGTCAGGTATTGGTCAATTATTTCCTCCCGAGCGAAAATTCGTAAAATGCATTTCGTGACCGTCAGCTGCGATTCCGTGGATGGGTTGGGCAGTGGCAGCGATGACGACATTATTCCCATGGAATAAGGTTCAAATCAGAAATTAAAATTAGCATATTCCAGAACTCTGACAAGACACAATGCATTATGTCGAAGTTTTGTTTGGTCATGAAAACTGTCTCTAGCTCCCGGACCATATGAACTTTAGCTGGTTAACACTTTGACTGCTGAAATCATACGGTATGTGTTTTCTACAAGTGACTAATATGCGTAAATCCACACTAGCGCAGCGGCTGAGAAAATACAGATCTGTGTGACTCAGCACAGCCGTAATATTTTTAGAACGAAACGCATGTGCGGCGCAACACAACCGCTGTGTAGAGCGGCAGCACGAATTTTGTAGGTTAAAAAAAAGATCGCAGTCGTCGAAAAAAACCTACGTAGTTGTTTCTGTTGAAGAACTCACCCTGAAGAAGTCTCTGGAAGAACACAACGTATGAAACGCTGGTGTTCTTCCAACACAAACTAGAACCCTAACCTAGTTTGTATATAGCTCAAATTCATAGAGAATTCTCCAAAACAAACAACGATAGTTTTCTGATTGCTTGATCTCAACCGAACAAGTTTGTGTATCGGTCAAATTCATAGTGATTTCTTTTAAAACAACGATAGTTCATCGGATTTCCTCAACAAAAGAAGCGAAAATTTTACTAATTTTAGCTTGTTTGGTTGAGATCAAATTGTTTGGTTTATAGCCTAGCACGTTTAAGGAACCACAATCATCCTACCCATACTGTGGTATTGTGTAGATATTTATTCGGATAATCACACAGCACGTACCTACCATGTAGGAAGTCGTTAGATGGGCTCAAAATACCATAACGTAACCAGTTTTGAGTAGAGCACTGAACAATATTCTGTGAGATTTAACTTTAAGTTGATAGGTAGATAAGGTACCTCCGAGATCGGATAGGTTACTTGTACCATCGCTATATTTAGAAATAAGCTAGATATCATTATTACATAAAAAATTGTTTATTACCTATAAATTTCTTAACCTAAACTAAAATTATAGACAAAAATTTATTACTAACAGGCTTCTACTGAATCTGTTATCCCTAGGTAGGGATTAGATATCTTCTTATAAATAGGTAATAATTAAGGCACACCAGCACCACCTACTTATTTTATCTTATTATTATACGTTGAAAAAGGGAAATTTAAAAAAATCGTTTAGCTATCAGGCTATCACATAGGTACCTACTGCCCAATCAAATTTTTGAAATTCCCTTTATTCATCGTAATATAACATTTTAATGGTGGCGACACTAGTGTGCCTCTACCGCCTAAAAATAAATATCGAATATATGTACGTAGTTGTTTTAATATTGTGTAATTCCACCGCTCGCAACATTGATGAGGGTCACCCTTTCTTTTTCCAACACCTTTATATGCAAGTTGGATTGCCTATATAACCCAAAAAATCCGGTTTGATTCGTTATCTCTTTCATAATAATTATATACATAGGTGCCTTACCTGTATAGGGGTAGTTGGTACTTGAATATCTTGGAAGCCCCGGTGTACAGGAAGTGAACTTTGGCATATGAAATAATAGACAATAATATAGTAACTACTGTCTATTATCATGACTTTGGCAAGCTCTTTACAAAAATACATTTATTTTATTTAAACAAAATAAATATATTCAGTATTCTGGTATCCAGCAAGCTAACCAGATAAATTCCCTTCTTAATTATTAATTATAGAAATCCGACGGCCGCTGGGGCAAACGTGTTCTTGAGTGGAGACCACGACTCGGTAAACGTAGTGTAGGACGCCCTCAGACCAGGTGGGATGACCTGCGAAACACTGCAGGCACATAGATGCTGGATGCGGCAAGCAAAAGACAGGACGCTATGGCGCTCATTGGGGGAGGCCTATGTCCAGCTGTGGACTAATATAGGCTGATGATGATGATGATAAATACCTGCAAAATCTAGTATTAACATTTAACGACTCAATTTATACAGATTACGTCATAATGTCTTTGCTAGTTGTAGAGCTAATTTGACCATTTACGTAAGGAGTTCATGGTTACGACTAGTTTTTGTACCATTACTATACCTACCAAATTCAACCTACTCATTATCTCAGAGTAACTTATTTATTTTAGTTATTCGTTCTTAAAATACTGGTACCTAAGTATGAATATTAATGAAACAGTATGTGCGAGCCTGGCGTGTAAGTAAAAGCAGTGGGTATAATAATAATAATAATAATTATGCGTACTATGTATACATTTTATTATTATTATACTTTTACTATATTAAAATAATGAAACATGAATTTGACGTATAATTTGCCATATGTATACTAATATTATAAAGGGGAAAGGTTTGATTTTTTAATTGTTTGTATCGAATAGGCTCCGAAGCTACTGGACCGATTTGAAAAATTATTTCACTGTTGGGAAGCTACACTATCCGCGGTGAACATAGGCTATATTAAAGTTTAGAAATATGAAATTTAAATTTAATGTGGGTGAAAGCTCGGGAAACAGCTAGTTATGAATAAAATGTTATTTTGGCCGGTGAAAAGATGTTGAAGACATGAGGTTCGCTTGGAACTAAGCTCATTCGCAAATATGTATATAAGAAGGCCTATCTATGCCCCCCGTTCCGCAAGGATCAACATTAGGAAATTTCGATTACGGGACCTAATACACTTTCTTGTGGCAACACTGCTTTGGTTTCCTTTATTGCTGAGAAAAAGTCATTTTGTCTTATTCTAAAGGCGCTATTTGCTACATATGTAAAAATGTCTCTCTATGAGCACTTAGACAAGTCAAATTTTATACCTTATATTATTATCAAATAAGAAATAAGATGTTTTAGAATTTTTTGTTCACTTATATATTTTGTCTACTAGTGGAAGAAGCGAAAAAGTGACAGAAAGAGAGAACCAGAGGGCTATGTTATGGGTATATAACTTTGTGTCGTTTGACTAAGTCTATTGTACTAGCTAGTTTTGATTTATTTATACTCAAAGCCTTATTTTGTTCCAGCTCCATACTACTACGTGAAGAACCGGCTGAAAGGCAGAACAACACTGAAAGAAGAGCCCACGCCACCACAGAAAGAAACCAAGCCTACCACTGTATACGAAACCGTATGAGAGTTGTACACTGAAATTGTAAAATAAGTCTTAAATAAAATCTAGGAGTTTAGTTTGATTAGATAATAAAACAGAGAAGAGAAGAAATGTAATAAAAGTTGGTATGTTTGGAGCTGGTCTTCAAAGTAATTTGGAAATATAGAAACGTTTATAAAAATGTATCGTTTTTTTGTTTAATTTTGTATATTTATGGAGGTTGTGATTCAGTCAAGTCTGAGCGCCTGATATAAATAACTGAGCAAAGTCAGAGGGATTGCTCAACTTTATAAAAATATGGAGAGTCATTATCACGGTAGCCATTATCTATAATGATGCATTGACCTATTTACTAATATCTTATATACTTAGCAGCACGGTAATTAAAATCGTAAATTTATTGGATCACAACAAATTTTGGGATTAATTTATTTATTAGCAATAATACATAAATAAAAATGTTTTATTTCTAATAACAAGATCCGTATTTTGTTGTATACTTTATTAGTGTAGATTTTTCAAATCAAATCATGGTAAATATCCCGTTATAAGTGACTTTTTAATAATATTCTTATATAGTAACAAAATATGGATCTTTGTTATACGGAAATTTACCATGATTTGATTTGAAGTGTTGAAGTTTTCCAAGTGACTTTTGTGTTAATATCCCTGATAGTTTCAAAAGTTTTATAATAAAAAAGAGTTAAAATTAAGGTTAGTAACAACTTCTTACTCAAACTAATTATAAAAACAATAGCCCCGCGGTTTCACCCGCGTGGTGATAGATATTTTGGATAATATACATACAATATATATTTATGTATTTTTCTGATATGTAAGCTATATTATGGTGAAGTTTAACAAAATCCATTCAGTTGTTTTTGCGTGAAAGAACAACAAACATCCTCACAAACTTTGGCTTTTATAATATTAGTAGGATTATAATAAAACCATGCTGTTCGTATTATCCGGAATCCGGACCCTGCTCTAAATGAGATCACAATAAGTCTTAGTATATTAGGGCCTCTATAATATACTAAGACTAATCGTGATCTCACTTTGATTTCTACACTAGGATATCCTGTGCCGTAGAGACCAAAAAGGAATATGGTTCTAGTTTAGAAAACATGATACTGTTATCTATAAAATCATTCATTAATCATTATATTGATTACCGTAGTAGGTACCAGTGAGGTTTAGATAATTTATATAGTCACTATTACTTATTCGTAGGTCACTAGCGTGTTCGTGATTACGACTTGAATGTCGTCGGTCGGCGGATGGTCGGCGGCGTGCGACCACACATCCAGTCCACGTTGTATCGCCATGCCAGAGCGACGCGTTCTGACTCCGTAAGCGTTCTCAAATCCAATTCAAAAACTTTTATTTTTTACCGGAATAAAAAGTTTTTAATCGTCTATAAATAGGTTTTAATCGGAGTCTTTAACGATGATGGCTTGGTTGATTGTGATAGTGTTGGCAGTGGTTGGTGCTATATTCCTAGCATTTGGCCTCCTGGATTCCCTATGGAGCGTGCTGGAGATGGTGGTGTCATATCTCATGCCGTATTTCCTGCCCGCTGAGGACCAGCCTTTGACAAAGAAGTTTGGACCCTGGGCTGGTAAGAATATGAACATTTTTAATTTATCGGTAGATTTGTTTTCTTTATTTAAATCAAGTTGCGGTCCATAATTTTATTTTATTATCATACTAGTTCTCCTATGTATTATATGTAAACATGTCAACGTTGGCACTCATTTTATTTAAATTGTAGTTACGTGAATAAACATATTTCATAATTTATTATTTTTGTTTGTAACATGTACATTTTTCTTACCTACGAGTAGGTAGTAGGTACTATAAGAAAATTCACTAAGTTATTAAGTTATATATTTTTAGAAAACCATAGGCCACAGCTATGACTAGTCCTTGCCCAGCAGTGGGACAAAATGGGTCAGTGAAAGAAAAATATGTACAGATTTCATATTATTTTCTGTTTACAAAATCAAAGAATACCTTTTCATTCTACAGACCTTCTCGTACCTGAACAAAGCAAGCCTTATGCATGGACAAATAAAATATTTAAATTGAGCTCATTTTGCTAAAGATAAACAGAATCGCTTATTGAATATGAATGGCTCCATGTGATATCTGTATATATATGAGCCGGCATGCGGCGGGGGGCTAATACCTGTACTGAATGTATAGGTCTTAAAAATTGTGTTTACAAGCATTTTTAGCCTTATTACAAAAATTCAAGAGCATTCTTTCTACGCGCACTTCACGTTAAAATATTTTTAATAAGGTAGGTAGGTACTTGAAATAAATGTTATTTTGTTTAAATAAATGCTTATAAATTTCCCTAGAAAAAAGGTGATTTTTCTGAAGTAAAATAATTGGTTTAGCATTTTTCATTGGCATTCCCGTGTTTGAGAAATGAAAAATGTATAGAAAATTTGTCATTTCTCAAAAGTGGGAATGCCTAATTTATCACTACGGTCAAAAAAAATCGAGGGTCTATCTTATTGGCAAGTTTTGCCTCACAAAAGACTTAAACGCGCTCTTTCTAGTGTTATAAATATATCACGGTTTTTCACGGCTGCATTATTTTATACTGGGCATTATAATGGATTAAATGTAACCGGTACCAAAACGCGGAATTAGTATAAATTTTTTATAAGTAGCAACGTTTGTACCTACTCTGTTTCTTATGACCTAATATAACAAGGTGAATTTAACAAAAAAGAAGTATCAGCGCTTTTTATTCATTATATATTTAAAACTAGTTCTAAGTTCCGGTTCTTTTGACTCTAGATTAGTACGATACCAGGAACGATTGAAAGGTATTTATAAAGTTAAGTTTATAGTTTTAAATTTTAAAGTTGTTCCAAAAATTTTGAGCGCATAGTCGTCGTCGTCAAACGTATAGAACGATTTTTCAAAAACATGCATTTCCAGAATAAGTCTAAATATCTTTGACTTTTTTGAGAAAACAAAAGTGATAAACATGATTGATATGTAAGTAAAAAGAAAATGTTTGATAATCCGTGTTTACCTTAAAAAAAAGTAGACCATAATTCATCATCTAGTTACTTAAGGGGATGTTAGAGCGAGATGCAAGTCTTTACAAACATGCATCTTTTGTTTTATTTATTTATTTTTGTATCTTTTTTATATGCCATAGTATTATTAGAATAAGTGGCTTGTTCCCAAAGGTCCATGATTCTATTGTTTGTCATTTCCCAAGAGGTCCACGACAAATATTACTAGAATTTTAAATTTTCATACATGAATTCCCAAAAGGTCCATGATTCTATTGTTTGTCATTTCCCAAGAGGTCCACGACAAATATTACTAGAATTTTAAATTTTCATACATGAATTCCCAAAAGGTCCATGATTCTATTGTTTGTCATTTCCCAAGAGGTCCACGACAAATATTACTAGAATTTTAAATTTTCATACATGAATTCCCAAAAGGTCCATGATTCTATTGTTTGTCATTTCCCAAGAGGTCCACGACAAATATTACTAGAATTTTAAATTTTCATACATGAATTCCCAAAAGGTCCATGATTCTATTGTTTGTCATTTCCCAAGAGGTCCACGACAAATATTACTAGAATTTTAAATTTTCATACATGAATTCCCAAAAGGTCCATGAGATTTAACTAAAGTACAGTCAGTAATAACAATACAATCGGGTTTCGTGTGGTCGATTGTTTTGTTAGCGAGTCTTTATGCCATTAGAGCGAAATAGACATAGGGCGATTGTGCACTACAAGGAATTTTACTGTCCGAACATCCGATTTTTTACGGTCCGAAGTGGCATGAAAAAAACGGATGATTGGCTTGTGCACTTGTCCGTCTTTACTCGGATGATACGCCTCAGTTTAGCTCCGTCTTTTCAGTCTCTTTTCAGTTCTCCGTCAGTTAAACTACACGCCAAAAAAACCGTTCCGGAATGGGGAAAAGTAAAATATCGGACGGTAAAATTACGTATAGTGCACAAACTAGTATATACATTATATGGCGTGCCATATCGGACTGCCGGACAGTAAAATTCCTTGTAGTGCACAATCGCCCTTAGACTAGGTTTGAGCGAGTTATACAGCATGCAGGGATTTGGTAGAAATATTATTTCTTATTAGTTGACCTTGCTCCCTGCAGCGGGCAGGTCCTGTTTTGTGAATTGTGATGTCGAAGATGGTAAAAAAATCACATCGTTCAATGACTACTTTGTTGGTTATTGGCTCAACCACCCTTCCATACCAACCACCAGTATTTGGAATTATGAAAAAGAACGACACCGGATCACCAATTAAGTGGAGGCGTGGCACAAAACCTTAAACGGTCAATTGAAATAAAAAACCCGATTACCTACTAGAATTGATACACATACTCCGGGAACAAGCTAAGTAGGTATTATGAAAAATATCATACATAATGTTTAAACTGATTTGAAATTAAAAATCATATCTTTACATAATTAAAAATATATCTAATGTTTTATATTGTTTTATGAACTGAAAACAACTCGTGTTTTCCCTTTATCACAAGATCTGCTTAAGCCGGGCCTAGATTAGGTAGGGTTTAAATGCATTATTTACTTATTTTACATATATTTACATAAGGTATCCTTGACCCTAAGGTACAGTATTAGGTTTACATACGGCTATGTTTTCAGAACTTTGGAAACAAATAATAAAACTTTCACCGTATCTTACGAAACAGTTATTACTGTCGTAACGACTATAATAACGACTGTGTACAGTGCAACACGTCTTTCTGAATAAAATAAAGAATAGTTCTTTGACACGGAAAAGAGGGCGCTATTGCGTAGTAATGTCATATTATACAATGTGTATTGTCGAACCTTGATCAAACGAGATGTGCGGATACGCGACATATATTTATCGATAAAAAACAAAAAATTATATGTTACCTATCTCAAAAATAAAGCCGATTTAATATTTTTTTTAATGAAATCTTCATCTTCATCTGGTTTTTTCTTCGTTTCTTTTTGAGTAAACGGTGTATTTTATTCAAAGTAGCCTCATTTAAAAAAGAAAGCTAGATAGTCTACCTCGCTAAAAAAATAAGAAAAAAATACAATTTCGGTAGTAGTAAAATCAATATTTTTTTAGAAATTTGGAAAAAAAAACAAATTTAATTTAATTTTTGATCTGTAAACTGGGCAATGTATAAACTGGGTTATTGAGGTGTACTTTTTTGCATGTTGTATTAAACTTCATAATTTAATCTACAAATCCTACAAAAAATATGGGTCTATCTCTTTTTGTTGTCATGTTATTCACCATTTAAAATAGGTACTTTCTGTCTGTACTGTATGGTATTTACTCAGTAGATGGCGTAGATCTTTCAAGGAGATCTTGATTATTGTGTTATAATAAAATCGTTTATACATGGTCAATGCAAATATGACATTGCCACGTAAAAAACGCCGTCTTTTCAGCCTTAACGAACTAATTTGCACTTTTTTTGTTTTTATAATCGGTCTCTAGATTTTATATGATTTCTAGGGTTTTCTTTCTTTTTTGGCAAGACCGGCGGCATTAGGATATTACAAGATCTGCTAAATAATTCTCACCAAACAAAAAAAAAATTGAAAATTAATGACACCTTTTCTTCTTATTTGATCATTATTTATTTTTATTACAAAACCTGGCTTGTCAAGTGTTAGCACTTGCCTTTCGTCTTCGTGTCTTTAGGCTTACAAACTAAGTTTTGTAAGCCTAAAGAAATAAAGTTATTGAAATCTGACCCCTGATTCTATTAAGTAAAGGCCGCACTGCGACACCTTACCAATCGATTTATATTCTCATGGTTATGGCATCAGACTAGCGATTTTTAATCGAATTTGCAATCGCGCATAATTTCGTGACTGCAAAAAAACACGCGGTTAAAACGCAGTACTGGTCCTTTCAAGCAGCTCATCTCTCCGCTAGCAACATTTTCTTTACAGAAACGTTGGGGGTACTATAAACCAAAAGTGAGCAGTAAATCGTCGTATCTCTGCTTGCGTCACCATCTGATTGCCAATCTGCTGCGGCAGAGGGTCAGATGCTGCGGGTTTTCCACATCTTTGGAGATGCGATGATATACATATACATACTTATTTTGAAACTGGCTTCAATGCGGATTGTTCACGTGTGAACTGTATAAAACATAGCCCATTATATCTAGCAGTAAGATTTGATTTTTTAAATTCGAGCAGGAATCCGTAAATTAATAACATCCTTTATAACAGAAATAATTTTACGGTACTAACCTTTATTTAACCTTTTCGTGATAGTTCTATATTAATTGTATAATATTACTTATACAATATACTAATTAATTCTACTGATGAAATATACATTAAAAAAATATGCAATTAGGAAGGAATCTTTGTAAACAAACTCTCCATACTTAATTTTAAATAAATAAAATAAATAAATAAATAAATAATGCTGGACAATTCACACAGCATTATCTAGCCCCATGGTAAGCAGAGCTTGTGTTATGGATACTAGATAACTGATATACATAATACAATACATTACATAGAATTTACAATACATTTTATTATACATAGAAAACGACCAGAACACTCGGAACAAATATCTGCAGATCGTACACACAATTGTTCCGAGGCGGGAATCGAACCCGCAACCTCCTGCGTCGCAGGCGGACCTTCGCCCACCGCGCCACATCGGTCGTCAATTCACTCTATTGCTGCGTCTTTTTAAATACAATCTATATTACAATACAATCTTAATATTGCTTACAGAGTTTAATATGTGAGTTTAACTTTTTTGTATCCTGGTTTGTTTACCAACACTCCAAATCGAATTTCGAAGTAACTTTTTTTGGTAGCATATGTATTATGAACCGATTTCTGCTTGACCCCTTGGGCATCCACTCCACACGCAGACTGCTTTGGGTCATCAAACTTAGGTGAGTTTGATGACATGATGTTTTTGTTTGTGCACAATGCATTGGTGTGCATTGTGCACAAACCATTGAATTGTGTGCCGGTTCTGTCACAAGTTCTTTTGAATCAATAATTTATTTAAGTATTTTTTTATGGGTTTTTGCCAGCAATTTGCACAAGTTTTAGCACCTCATAAAATGTACCTATCTACCTTGTTGGTACTGCGTGTACCATCCAATAGGTCCAATAGGTAATCTATCCATGCAACAATGTAGGGTAATCATCAAGTGATTTGACCTTGAAAGTCTTGAGCAGGTCATCATCACACCGCAGCATTACGGCACACCACAAACAAGAAGCCATTGGCTTACGAAACCGCTCATCATCGTTAGGAACTGCACAAATGCAGATAGGTATACCTACCTTGTAAGATATAAAATGCATCGGGTTTTTATTATAAGGACGATGTTCGCTGGGGTTCGATGTACGCTAAGCTAAGGCGCTCTTGAGTGGGTTTGTCCAGCATTGCAGTCTAGCATAGGCTGATGAAGATGATCGAATATTGCCGGTACATGGTTGACATTTGACATTGACAGATCACACGTAAAAATCTCGAGACGTCCTTGATTGGACACAAGACTTTAGGCGGTCTATTCACCACCGGTAGTCGGATACTGATGATGTGTACTTGTACCTACACAATCCACAAGAACTTAACGGTCCTATCCATATATTCTGTGGTCTTATGATAGGTTGGCTTACGGCGCATCAAAATTTGCAAGCTAAAAGATTTAAATTTACGCGATTTGTGGCTGTAATTCCCGAGTAACTACACCCATCGCCCTTCGCCCGTGACTATAAGAAAATATACGCGCTTAATACCTGATAAATAATACTAATTACTCATAATAGTGTAGGTAAAATTTAAGGAGAATCTGCCCTATGTTTCACTTGCATAGGAGTATAAGTTGCAAGCGACGCTGTTTCGCAAGACGAGGTTTCACCAGCCTAGTTGACCTGTGAGGCAAAGTTCGCAAGCATGCTCTATGAAGGTGAATTATTTAGGACTTGTGCAGAGGCAAGGTTTATCTGGCTTTTGCCAGGGAAGTTCTTCGCGTTTCGATTCGCAATGGGGATTTTGATAAATTTTGTTTTCCACAAATAACAAAACGAGGGGCAGTAGTTGACCGACAGTCGTACCCAAAAATTTTCTGTTATAAACCCGTATTTTCAAAGTTTTGTTCAATGAACTATTGAAAAGAAAGAGTTTCTCTTTTAAAAAAAATATAATATATCTAAATCACTATGCGTGAGACTTGAGGAATAACTCTCACGAAACACAAATACCTATATAATTTTATAAAAGCTTGTGTTGCCTACCGCACAAGTTCAGATTTCTTGTAACCTGTTTTTATAAATTATATATTTATGTTTTGTAGAGTCATTCTTAAAGTCTTTGTCTTCTCCCAGTTGTAAAGGATAACATAACAACAACATTGTTTGTAATAATTTCCAGTAGTGACCGGCGGTACTGACGGCATCGGCAAGCAGTACGCGGTGGAGCTGGCGCGCCGCGGACTCAACATCGTGCTCATCAGCCGGAACTCGGACAAGCTGAGGGCAACGGCTGCTGAAATAGGTGACCACTTTGTTTTACTTCATTTACCACCCCGAATAGTTGGAGTTAAGTCCGTCTCAAGTGACGATTATCTGAAAATTTTTCATTAAAAACTGTCAAAAAATTGCTAATTAAGACGTGCATAAATCAGAGATGCATTTGAGTATTCGGGCGTTAGACTACAGGCATGTCTTCATTGTACTTCTATACTATATAATCTATATACGTATAATATAAAAGAACGCCATGTTAGTTACACTATTTATAACTCAAGAACGGCTGAACCGATTTGGCTGAAAATTGGTGGGGACGGACATAAGATACTTTTTATAATTTAAACCATTTGACATATAGATTTCTACGGGGGCTAAATAATATTATAAAGAGGAAAGAATAGAAGCCGGAGGCACACAGTGGTTAAAACTTGACTTGAATTCTTTGATTTAGCAATATAACAGTTAATAAATAATTGATTGCGATGACCATTGGTTACCTTGGTGATTGACATTGACCGGCGTAAAACTCGTTGTGAAACTTAATCGATGAGTGTATCAATAACACTCATCAAATTGCCCGCCCATGGCCTTCCCGCCATTCACTACGAGTAGCACGCTAAAATACTGCTCTACACCCATCCGTATTTATTCAAGCTATGAAGGTGGCCTAAATTGCGGGCAGAATGTTAAAAATACATATAATTCCTATGTATAGATAGTTTAGATTCGTAGTACACTATAATATAAACCTACATAAATAAACTTCACAATTCCATAAAATTGCTTGTAAGTGGTGACCTAAACGCGTTATGAAAATTATGGGTTTTGTAGCGAGATATGAATGGCTTGTCAGGGTCACAAGTAGGTAATAAATTATATTTAGCATGATTTGATTTTAAGCCAATTCTGAACAATTCGCTGAATACTTTCTTGGACTCGCTAGTTTTAGCATTTGCCATATTTAATTATTGATGCCTGACGTGTTTGGAATATTGCGTAGGCATCCGAATTCGGTCAGAGATTTTTAGGCTCTAGATCCGTACTTTCACGGATTCGGGTCGGATCCAGTGCGAACATAAATATTCACTGCGAGTAGTATTAATATCCGTATTATTACGGATTCGGATCGTTTGCAGTGCGTAACCGCTTTTACTAGGTATTATACTCTGATTGGCAATAACAAACTAGACGTCTCAAACGTCTCATTATTTGTTTCAAAAGCGAGAAATAATGATATCGTCTATTTTGGCTGAAAACTCGAGAATAGTACCTACGGTAAGTACATAAATGTAGTTCTCTTGGACAGTCGCTATCGCGTATTAATAAAATAGATGTTTTCGATTTTCCATTGAAAAAAAAAATAAGGGCCAGACTCGACCAAAGCTGACATGAGCGGAGAAGGGTGTGTTTTAAACAACCAATAGAAAGTCGTAAACACATCTCCTCTCCGCTCAGCTTCAGTGGAGACCACCGAGCGGAGATGGATGGATCAGATTTGTATGCAAAGAAAAAAGGAAAGCGAAACAATCATCATAATTGGATAAAGATTGGCTGAGCTAACAGATATATAAATAAGAAGGCATAGAAACCGAATTGTAAACCTCCTTTGAAGATGGTAGAAAATAAAAAAATTAGTACGACAAAAACGGTTGATTCATAACTTTTTGATTCAAACAACAGCATAAAGACAACTTGAAATGGTGACTGATAGACTGTACTATACGACATGCACTGTGCGATAATGATAAAGCAACACACACAAACATATTATTTGTGTTTATGAAACACACAGCTCACGGCTTGGTTTGTTCCCATCGCGAGATGTTACGTTAGCGTTACGTAAGTTAGTTTGTATCAAGAGTGTTGCATTGCGACATTTGACAGAGCCCCACGGCAAACACTCACCTTTTTAGGACGGCCGATGAGCGTACTGCGGTAGGCCAAATATATTGCAATCGTCAGCAACGCTGCTGTTTTGGCATAGATATTATGGTTGCCAGTGACATTCTGTGGTAAACTTGACTTGACTTCTTTTATTTGGCAATATGTGTCTAATGGTCTAACCGTCAATAGGAAGTGGTGATTATTGTTATTACTTATTTAAGAAAGGTTGGTATCCATAAAAATATTTACCAGTAATAACAACAATCACCACTTCCTATTGTTTACATTAGGAAGTGGTGATTGTTGTTATTATTTATTTAAGAAAGGTTGGTATCCATAAAAATATTTACCAGTAATAACAACAATCACCACTTCCTATTGTAAACAATAAGAAGTGGTGATTGTTGTTATTACTTATTTATGCCACATATTGACACCCGAAATTTGCATATAAAAAACAAAACATAATTTATTTCCTAACGGAACGGAACTCATACTACAATCAAAGTCCATGCACGTTGCTTAGCTAATATTGATCTGTCTGCTTGCTTATTGATTCTTTATTAATAGTATTGAATCAGCAAATTTATTGTTTTTGCGCTGTGTATTTGCTCAATATCTTTTGTACCTTTACGTAGACTTAAGAATCGTCAATACGGATTCTTACTCGCAGTAAATTAGGTAACAGCTTTTTTAATTTATTATTCACTAGCTGCGCCCCGCGGCTTCGGGAAAATCGATGTGTCAAATGGTTTATAAACCTTCCTCTTGAATCACTAACTATTAAATAAAACCGCATCAAAATCTGTTGCGTAGTTTTAAAGATCTAAGCATAGGTACATAGGGACAGACAGACAGCGGGAGGCGACTTTGTGTTATACTATATAGTGATAAAAAATAATTAAGAGTAAAGGGTAGTACCTAGTACCTACTTAGTTGGAAGGTGGTATGTATGTACATATATATAACCTTATGTATGACGTCAATGTTGTTGAGGAAATCGATGACGTCCAAAATAGAGTTCAAATAAAAAAACTCGAAAGTTCAAAATTTTATCAGACTTTTGTACAATTTATGTTGTAAATAAGGAAGTTGTGAATTAATAAACCGCTTTTGTCAACTCGACTCCAGGACAACACAATTCCAAGAAACAGACGGTTTCACACTCTCCTCATCTCTCTGTTTACCATTTAACATCAGATGTACCTACGTAATGGACACATCATTTCGTCAATGAGTAAATATATTGTAACTACCTATAGGAAGTATCAAATATATCATCCTACTAATATTATAAACGCAAAAGTTTTTATGTATGGATGTTTGTTACTCTTTTACGCAAAAACTACTAAACGAATCGGGCTGAAATTTTGCATACAAGTAGTTCCAGGCCCGTTATAAAATAAAGAGCAAATACGCATTCAACTGCAAGCGCAGCTAAATGCATATCTGCTGCGTGGTCGGTTTACCCGAACAGCTTTTTATGCCATAAATCAGTTCCCATGGGATAGAAATAAAATAAAACGTTTCCATAGAAACAATGCTTGCCGCAGAAACGAGTGGTAGGTAAATAAATGAAAATGAATATTTTCTATTTGCAGAGAAGGAACACAGCGTCAAGACAAAGACGGTGGTGGCCGACTTCAGCCGGGGTGCGGAGGTGTATGCGCGGATAGAGCAGGAGCTAGGGGACCTGCCTGTCGGGATACTGGGTAAGTAGAAGTAAGAAGTAGTAGTAATAAGAACTGACCTTCCAACTTAGCCCGTGGATGACGTAAAAGCCGACTAAAGAAACCTACGAGGTGAAGGGCATCAGCTTGCTTCTGAGTATTTTAACACCTCTATTGCGATCATCTATCCACCTGCTAAGCGTGGTGCTGCTTATGGCAAAACCCTTCTTGCCTGGAGGTGTTATCTCCTGCAGTGGATGTATACGTGTTGATGAAATAGTTTTGGGTGAATTTCACAATTAAAATGCGTAGTAATAATTAGACAATTCGACCTTCGCATTGCGTAAAGAAATTGTTTTTTCATAATAATTTAATGTACCTACCTACATAATTATACATGTTCATTGGTAGATAATTACTAAATTCAACATAATTACTTATTTAGATAATGCGTAGATACCTTTTTTATAAGTTTGGGCTTGTAACGTTAAATTCTCTGAGTTTTATGACCGATAAACCCCGACCAGGTGGGATGACTTGCGAAAGACTGCAGGTAGATGCTGCGGCAAGCTGAAGACAGGGCGCTATGGCGCTCATTGGGGGAGGCCTATGTCCAGCAGTGGACTGATATAGGCCGATTATGATGATGATGATGAGGACCGATAAATATATGCACATACACAGATAGAAAACACTTTATTATACCACACAACACAGAAAACAATACACAAATAAATACTAAGAATAAAGGAAGTATAAAGAACGGCCTTATCCCTAAAAGAGCTATCTCCTACAGGCAATCTTAGGATGGACTGGACATGAATAAACAATATAGCCGGTGGCAGTATACATTATGTAGATATAATACTTTACTCCATCTAACTAACTCCCTCGAATCACTAACCATTTTTTCCTCGCCGAATTTTTTCCTTCTCGTAGAGATAAGAAAAAACCTCATATCTTTTTATGTAGGTGAATTGGCTTTTTCTGTGTATGTTTTAAATATGTCTGTGTATGTTTTATGGACTGTGTATGTTAACTTTGTATTGTGTCTGATATACTCGTAAATGTGATTTGATTTGATATTTACAATCCTCTACCTACACCTTTCAACGTCAAACCAAACGGCTCTATCGGAGGACCAGCGTTGTTGCATGCTGCCAACTAACTCATGCTGAGATAGAGTCCGTTTTGTGACTCAATTACAAAAATCTGTTTTGTCCTTTATTTTTTTAATCATGTTTGTTTTATTTTGTGGATTGAGTTACAAATAAAAACTATAATATTATTTTTTCCAGTGAACAACGTAGGCGTTCAATACGACTACCCGATGCCGTTGAACGAAGTCCCTCCCTCCAAGTCCTGGGAGATAATCAACGTGAACGTGGGCGCCGTCACCTGCATGAGCCGGATGCTGCTGCCTGGCATGGTGGCCAGGGGAAAAGGAGCTCTAGTCAACATGTCTTCAGGGTCGGAGTTGCAGCCGCTGCCGTTGATGACGGTTTATGCTGCTACGAAGGTATGCGAACTACAAGTTCATTCATAGTCTGTAGGCTCTGGTGCGAATATCAAACCATTTTCATTATTTGATAACTCATACAATTATTTTCTAGTACTTGACACTGGCAGAAAAGTGTCCAATCAGACACAATTTCCATTCACAAAGAATCATCATCATCATCATAGTCTGTGGTAGAGATTGTTTAAAAAGAGGACTTTCCACTCATTTATATTTTAGTAGATAAGCTGAAGGAAAAACAAGAAATTGGAAAACTTTGCAACTTGATGTAGAGTTCTCATAGATAAAGATTTCATATTTAATTGTACTCGGTCAGGGTGTGGCTAATTCAGAAGATTGGCACCAAAGGTAGTTTACATTCTTTAATTTGAAAAAAAATCAATAAGCGTTTAAAAACATTTCTTTATAAGCATGTCATGAATTTGTCGCAAGTTTTTAAATATATTTAAGGTGATTTTGACCGCAACAACAGACATAATAATATTAATTATTTCTTTGCCCTTCTGTTCCATTTGCATATTATTAATACGCAAATAAAACCTTTATTTTAGCTTGATGACATTTTCAATGAAATAAACCACATTTACCGTCAGTTAAACATTTACCGTCAGTGAACAAAAAATTCCACTGATTTCGCACTACTACAAACTTTTTATGTATTTTAGTAACGCAAAATACCACCTACCTACGCATTCTACCACGGGCGAAGACTCACAAAAACATCCAACAATCACCAAGAAGGCGCATTTAGTTCCATTTTCAAAAATGAATTCAGATTGAATGTATGTTCTTTGTAAATGGAACACCAAAAAGTCGAGTCTTTATGTAAGAGGACGAATGGTTTATACTGGCTGATGATTTCAGACAACAATAAAAAAATAAACATTTAATCCCAAGGGAGAAGACTCGAGCTTTTGCCCGCTAAGATACGCTATAATGACACGCCAGATAATTGAAAAAATTATAACGCATTCTAGATAAATGTATAGGTTTTTTTTTCTAATTTAGTTAATTAATTAGAATTGCATTAATTTTGTTGTTTTTGTATTTTATGTCTAAATTATGTTAATTCCGATGTATAGTAAAACCTTGTAAATACCTTAAACCGGTTTATTAATTGTAGACAACAACTTTTATAAACACACGAAAGAGCAAGGTCAAAAAGCCTATTGCGTTACTGCCTAAGGACAAAACCAGAAAGTGGTTATAGACGAGGCTCAAAAAAAAGATATCTAATAAATAAATAAATAATGCTGGACAATTCACACAGCATTATCTAGCCCCATGGTAAGCAGAGCTTGTGTTATGGGTACTAGATAACTGATATACATAATACAATACATTACATAGATAGATATTTTTTATCATATATAGAAAACAACCAGAACACCCGGAACAAATATCTGTAGGATCTCGGAACAATAATAATTGTGTGTACGATACACACAATTATTATTGTTCCGAGGCGGGAATCGAACCTGCAACCTCCTGCGCAAGCGGACCTTCGCCCACCGCGCCACATCGGTCGTCTAATAACAGAGTTTCGAAGTACTCAATTATAAAAAAAGTTAAATACCTAATGCTAAATAATATATTCTATACAACAGTCCACAGTTAGCTCAATTGTAAATACTAGTTATAATTTGTTTCTATTATTGATTTACTATTTTAGTACACTATTTTATTTATTTACGTAGGTATTAGGTATTATTTAATTACGAAATTATGTAAAGTTAATTTACATTTTTAAAAGTTTTGATTCAAGAGGAACTAATATTCACTAACTTATGTACTTCTTATTGTTATTCCAGGCGTATGTCCAAGCCTTCACGCTGGCGGTCCGCGAGGAGTACTCCTCGCAGGGTATCCACGTGCAGCACGTGGCGCCCCTGTTCGTCTCCACCAAGATGAACGCGTTCTCCAATAAGCTGCTGCAAGGCAACCTGCTGGTGCCTGACGCGGCTACGTACGCCAAGTATGCTGTGAGCATGCTGGGTAGGGTCACCAATACGTCTGGCTATTGGCTGCATGGGATACAGGTAGGTTTTAGTTCATGTTAAATTGTTGCACGTCATTCTCTCAAATATTTTTGCATACCGACTAACGGTCAAGCATGTTAGTCCATAAAATGTATATACCTGAGTTGTCATGTGTTATCTTACATAACACATACCTTTGGCAAATAAAAATCTTTATCTTTATCTAGGTATAATACAAATTGATTTTACTAAAACAACGATTTTACTTTGTAAATTGGGTACAGAAATCGTATTATTAGACTCAAGTGAAACTGGCTTTCAAATGTCCACAATGAAAATAATTACAAAATAAAATAAGTCAAAAGAGAAACTATACGATTCATTAATTATAATAAATTGTAAAGTTGCATCCACGAACAGAAGAATAACAAAAAGTTACTACGGCTTTTTGTTAAGAAATATTTTCTGTGGAAGTTAATTTTAGATTAGTTAACTTTATACTTATGTAGGAACGTGTAAAATAGTTATTGACTAGGTTATGACGCTTTATTACGCTAAAATTAGCGTAACAACGCTGATAAAACGTGCGTAACGGTATAGTAGCTTGCTGGCGACGACGTTTAGTTATTCTGAGTCCTGAGTCACGTGACGAGGTCACAGAATCTGTTCCTCCACAGACTCGTGGCGATGCTGTAGGAACGTGACGAGATTCATTTTCTTGAAATAAGCAAGTAACCTATCTAAGTTTGTTTTTTGTTTTCCAGACGTTCTTCGTAAAGCTGCCACCGGTGTGGATCCGCACCAAGATCGGGGCGCACCTGAACCAGCAGTTCCGGGAGGAGTACCTCCAGAACGCCAAGGTCAAGAGCCAGTGATCTCAACACAACCATCAAATCCGTCGTTTGAGAGATAGCCGGGGTTATAAACAGTACCTAGGTCTTGACAAAAGTTAAACTTGGGTCTAACCGGGGCCGGGGACGCGAAAACAAAAACAATAGGTAGGTATTTAGGAATGCTGAAACTAGAAATACTTAGAAACTAAAAATCAACTTGCAAAACAGCTCTTTTTATCGGTTATTTTAAGGCTAAGTATTACACATATATGTATGTTTTGTGATTTTAGTTACATAACGACGAAGTTTAATTATACCATAACGTAGGTGCTATGGTATTGCACATAGCTAATGTACATATATACAAAATATTACAAAACAGAGAATAAACATTATTTTAACCGAATACGAAAAGGTATGATATTCTATGTTCGGCTGTGGTTTTTATTTTAAACTTTTTTTATGTATGTTCGTCGATTAATCCATCAATTGTGGATAGATTGATGATATAACTGTTAAACTCTCGTGATTTGTTAACATATTCAAGGTTTGGATGATTTTTTTACAGATGTATAGAGAATGATCCCTAGGCGGTCCCATAAAAATGATTCCCGAGGGAAGAGTATTTATCCCGCAAAAAATTAAAAAAACCGCTTTTAAAGCTAAAGTATTTGAAGATTTCGAAGTGGGTTTTTAGTTTTTTAAACAATTACCTATTTTTTGTTTGTTGTCGATCAGGTAATGATGTGATATTTCTATGATTAGATTTTTTTTGGAAAGTTTATCAGTTATTTACCTACTTAGGAAGTACCTATTATTAGCTCTATTCTTTTGTGATTCTCAGTGGCTGCTCCCTACTGTGAACTTTGTGATATTTTATTAACTAAGTTTTGTAGTACAATATGTTTGTGATAATAATCTTGTTTTATTTTATTTATGCCTTAAAGTTTTATAGTACAGTGGTAGTCCGTTATCACCGTACAAACTTTTTTTTTGACAATCCACACTGCGTCATCGATCCCCAAGCTAAGCAGAGCTTGTGTTATGGGTACTAGATGACTGATATACGTAATACAATAGATTACATAGATAGATATTTTTTATTATACATAGATAACGATCAGAACACCCGGAACAAATATCTGCAGATCATACACACAATTGTTCCGAGGCGGGAATCGAACCCGCAACCACCTGCGTCGCAGGCGGACCTTCGCCCACTGCGCCACAGAGGTCGTCAAACTGGAAATATTTGAAGGTAGCAATTAGGGTTCTTGCGAATGTCAGCATCAGCATTAATTGTAAGACCAGCAACCGCATTGATCGATGCTGATTTTTGTAGCTGGTAATGAATGGCGATTGCACAGTTGCCAAGACAATATTTATTTACAACTAGTTTCTGCCTGCGGCTTACCATGCATTCTTTAATGTTATTTATATTCTATAAGCACTCATTCATGGAATAAATGGTCGCCTTTGTTTTATTCTAGGCTTAGAAATACCTGTATGCATTCATTTCAGCCCGATAGGTTCAGTCGTTTTGGCGCGAGACGAGGAGGTAACAAACATCCAAACAAATTGTTGTCTTGCTTGTCTCTCCTTAATTGTTATCCCAAGGGCCGATATAGGTACAGGGGATTATGAAGTATTTTATTTTGATAAGGATTCATACCAAGGTACAAATAAAGAGCCTTTTCTAGCGGCGGCATTTCAATTAAAACTTTAAATTAAAATAACACTTATTGTGACATAACTATAATAGAGATAAGACATATGCTGTCGCGACATTTTATGATAATAATGTGTTCTACAAAGTATTAGTATACATATTGTTTTGGGTCCATCATCAATAGTTTTCGCAGCGCACGCAATGAAAGGAATTTCTTGGTAACTTTTTTACACCTTGGGTTAAATTATTGGAGTTTGACTAAGAATCCTTAATTTTTTTTAAAATATAATAAAGCCTATATTCACCGGGGATAGTATAGCTTCTTAACGGTGAAAGAATTTTTCAAATCGGTCCAGTATTTTCGGAGCCAATACAAACAAAAAAAAAATCTAAGATTTCATCAGCAGGTTCACAGTCCACAGCCCATAAATGGGCTGTAAGGCCAATAGCGTCATGAGTTCACAGCCCGCATAAGGGCTATCCGCCTACCGAGTTTTAACGGGTCGAATTTTATTGGACTCTGAGGGAATGTCTTATATTAAACGTGTACTTGGTAGGATAGATACTTTTTATCAAAATATCACTGGACTTGGGTGGTACTTTATACTCTCGATGCTGGACTGTGAACCTGTTTAAATATTAGTACATATAGATTGCACTCATTAACCTTCTTTCTAAGTAAGTCGTACGTAGTTATTGTATCCTTTTTGGAGCAGGCCTTTACACAAACGAGAGGCATTAATGACAGAGCTTTGATCAGACTTGACAGAGATTTGAAATTTTATGACAGCATCAACAAAGAAGTCAAGTTATTTCTGACAGTTTATTTGCTTACTCCTGAACTTTTATTTATTTACATATTGAATATTGCTTTCACAATGATATATAGTACTTGATAATATCCTTTTACGTATTGCGAAATAAAAGAAGTCAAATCAAGACTACCTATGTACTGGACTCTACGCTATATTGGTAAATCGCACTGTGAAGCGTGCCCTATTTCACCCAACTAGTTGTGAATGAAGTAGCATCGTCTCTTCTTGAATGATGAAGGCGGGACCGAGCATGGCAGACCTGATGCACGGGCGGGGCAGCAGCCGCTTGGGCCAGTTGGACAGGTTTCGGAATGACATGTCACGTATTGGCTTCAGCGACGCCAGGGATATTGACTATGAGGATTGGGATGAGACGTTGGACGAGGTAGGCTGTCTTCTTTGATGGCAACATGTAGGTGTGTATCTGGTAACTGATTTGCACTTTTCTCGCAAGTTTTCCAGATCTGCGTTGTAAGAAGGGGTGGGGGCATATTTTATTTCCTTCAACTAGAGAAGTACTTACTTACCAAGTGGGCATTTCATTTTCGGCGGCTTCGTATACACACATATAACCATATACATATGTATGTAACACTAGTGCTACATATGTACTAAATAAATGATAGCTATAATTTATTTAGTACCCAGAAGTACAAATTGTAATATCACAAAAGGTTGTGGTGTTCGGATAAAATGTTATGTTTTACGTCAGCGGTATCAATCGCTGAAAAAAGCGATTGAATCGTACTAGAAGGTAAACCGTTTTGGAGACGACTTTCTAAGAGAAATATCAGCAAAATAATGAATCATGAAGTCAGCATTAGGCATTTTATTAAATATTTATAAAAAACTCAGAAAATAAGTCAGACAGTCGGACTTGTCCACAGCGAGAGTACCCCATGTGGTGGTCCAGTAATATGCTGTTGGCCCACCTTCGCGTCCTTCCTGAGAACATCTTCTGGAACATCTTCATCTGCATGGCGGTGCAGGCGGCGCTCGTGTGGGCCATCATCGACTACTCGGACCTGCTGCTCGACATAGTCTATAACATCTTCTACGCCGTCCACGTCGTCGCTCTGGTTTACAACTATCTCAAGCAAGGAAGTGATATCCATTTCTGGACTGTAGGTGGGTTAATATTTCACTATAAAGATCAAGATAAACATAAATGTATCTTTATCTACCACTTCTATCTATTCATCTCGACAATTTAGTAGCAGCAGTAAGAGGTAGTATATCTATAAATCTCCGGGTCAAGTAAATATATTGTTTTATTTAGTTCAAGGAAAATGCGAATAAATTTGTGTGAACAAATTTTGTATTTTTTTTTGTACATAATTTGGTAAACTTTTTTTGCATTTTATGTATGTATATCCTAAAGAAAGCTATTTCAGAAGCATTGCACAAAAGGCAACAACACTAACTTAACACTTTGACTGCGATTTTTTTTCGACGACTGCGATCTTTTTTTTTTAACCTAAAAAATTCGTGCTGCCGCTCTACACAGCGATTGTATTGCGCCGCACATGCGTTTCGTTCGAAAAATATTACGGCTATGCTATGAGTCACAAAGGTCTGTATTTTCTCAGCCGCTGCGCTAGTGTGGATTTACGCATATTAGTCACTTGTAGAAAACACATACCGTGTGATTTCAGCACTCAAAGTGTTAAATATTAGCTCCTTACCTTATGACAGTGGCGTTTTAAATGAAAATTCTATATAAAAGCATCGCGTGAAGCACTTTGCTTGCTGGTAGTCTGTTTGAAACATTACGTAGGTCAGCTTATCCTTTTTGTTTTAGCCCTTTTCTTAGTGGACCTGGCTTCGTTCGCGCACTTCGCCAACCCATCGACCTCTTTCAGGCTGCTGTGCTACTATGTGCGACTCCATAGACCTTTCAGATACCTCTGTAAGTCTCTTACATCTAATTATTCATTATTTCTCCAAAATCGGTACGGTTAGATTGTATTCATTATCATTTATTATGATTTTATGGTGTAGTATCTTAACCCTGGTAGGGCGTAACAATGTTTGGGTTCCGGGTACGTTTTACCACTGTATCATTTAGGTAAGGTTTCTCAACTCTCTCGACTCAGAGTTTCAGGAACTATACTTAGAAGAGGTCCCTTAGAATCTATACTTCTATTCTAATATTATAAAGAGGAAAAATTTGATTTTTTGTTTGTTTGTAATGAATAGGCGAAACTACAGGACCGATTTGAAAAATTCTTTCACCGTTGGGAAGTTACACTATCCCCGGTGAACATAGGCTATATTATATTTTCAAAAAAATTAGGGATCCTTACGAAAACTCCAATAATGTAAAAAGAATGACCTTAGGAATTCCTTACATCGCGTGCGCTGCGGAAACTATTGATGATAGAACGAAGTGATGTACTACAACATTGCAGAACACATAATTGTCTACAAAATATGTCGCGACAGCATAATTCTTTCTAACTATGTATCTCATTTACCATGATTTCGGGCCATAAAGTGACCCGGTCCTTTGGAAGGCTTCCGTGGGGCCGAAGCCAACAGCACAGAGGCCCTTTGAGAAGTTAATCTAAAGGCGATGGCTACACATAGCGGGTATCATCCTCGGGTGCACAATATGATACACCCAAAGATGGTATCCGCGAGGTGTAGAGACTATTGCAAAGAAAAATTAAAGAAATAAAACCAGGCTATTGTGATGGATGGATGGACTGGGTGATCGGGCTATAGGGGAGATTACGGACGTCTGCCATAAACAAGTCAATCATAATGTTAAGAAGAGTGGCAGACGGTGGCTTGCCGAATGCCTGATGGGTTCCTTAAAAAGCCGGAGTAATTACCGGAGAGGAACAACATCGGCGCAAACGACTGAGGGGTGTCGAGAGGTGCGGCCCCGATTTCACCATCACGAAGACTGCTCGTGACCGGGTTTCCTCGCTATTACGCCATTAGACACTTCCACCCCCGAGTCTACATCCTAAGATGCATCTCTCGCGACTCCACTCAGACCGGCCAATGAAGGCAAGCAAGAGGTGGGGATCTGGTTTTCTTGGGATGCCACTCCGCAAGCCGAGACGAGAACCAGGAACTTCCCCGGGAGCACTCGGTACCAGTGGTGTCCCTACTCACCATCAGCTCGCCACAAGCTGCCCTGCGGGCTAACTATGTATTATAGTTACGTCACAAAAGGTGTATTTTTATTCTAAAACATTAATTAAAATGCCACCGCTAGAAAATGCTCTTTATTTGTACCGTGGTATTAATCCTTACCAAAATAAATTACTTTATAATTCAGACTGCTTCAATACTATGAATTATTTTATTCGAACATTCCATTCGAAAGATATCACGAGTTCAAAAATGTAAGTATTTGAAAAAAGTCGCGTGGCTCATACTCTGCTACGAGTAACTATAACTATGCGAAATAGGCGTTACTGGGGTACGGGTATGGGAAATAAACGGCCGAAAATAAATTATGAGTTATAAAAATAGTAAATACCCGAGCCGATACTGCGAAGCCGGGGCGGTCCGTTAGTTAAGTATAAAGAGGAAAGGTTTGATTTTTTGTTTGTATTGAATAGGATCAGAAACTACTGGACCGATTTAAACATTATTTCACCGTTGGGAAGCTACACTATCCCCGGTGAACATAGGTTATATTTTCAAAAAAGTTAGGGATCCTTACTACAATAATAAAAAAACAAAAAAAAAACCGAAGTGTAAAAATATCACCTAATAAAGTGAAATTCGAGTTTAACGCGGGTGAATCCGCGGGAAAAGGTAGTACAATTTATACTGGCAGACTATTTTTATGGTTCTGGAAGTCATAAATAGAAGACTTACGCTTTTGTTACGATAAAGTAAAGACCTACATTTAAATTCTTTCCTTTATGAACACACTACAGCGATTATAATCTCATGTGCAATTCACTAAATAATAAACTTATGTATTTTTGAAATTTCTGACGTGTTTAATTTGATTTAAATTAATTGAGAAATAAATTAATTTGGAAATATACACAATTACATTTCCAATCACACTAGTGGACTGGACACGCATAGGTACAAACACACACACACAGGAATAACAATAAGATTGATACATTTTCAACTGATGATACTAACAATAACTAAATTTCATGTCAAAAGAATTAATAAATACCTACCTTATCGGGAGTCAATATGATATTAATAACTTATATCGAACAATAAAAGGAAATAAAGCACCTTTAGTTTTTTTTTCCGAGCCAATAGAGCCCCTTTAGACGGAACGTTTATTACAGTCGCCGTGGCTGACTTCAACCTGAAAGGAAGCGTCTGGGGCACCACGGCCAAGTACAGCTATGTGTTCGTAGTGCTGCGCATCACGTGGGCCTTCATCTGGCTCAACATGGACGAGGTCAGTCTTGATACAAGTACAGCTATGTGTTCGTAGTGCTGCGCATCACGTGGGCCTTCATCTGGCTCAACATGGACGAGGTCAGTCTTTATACAAGTACAGCTATGTGTTCGTAGTGCTGCGCATCACGTGGTCCTTCATCTGTCTTAACATGGACGAGGTCAGTCTTTATACAAGTACAGCTATGTGTTCGTAGTGCTGCGCATCACGTGGGCCTTCATCTATCTTAACATGGACGAGGTCAGTCTTTATATAAGTACAGCTATGTGTTCGTAGTGCTGCGCATCACGTGGGCCTTCATCTGGCTCAACATGGACGAGGTCAGTCTTTATACAAGTACATCTATGTGTTCGTAGTGCTGCGCATCACGTGGTCCTTCATCTGTCTTAACATGGACGAGGTCAGTCTTTATACAAGTACAGCTATGTGTTCGTAGTGCTGCGCATCACGTGGGCCTTCATCTGTCTTAACATGGACGAGGTCAGTCTTTATATAAGTACAGCTATGTGTTCGTAGTGCTGCGCATCACGTGGGCCTTCATCTGGCTCAACATGGACGAGGTCAGTCTTTATACAAGTACATCTATGTGTTCGTAGTGCTGCGCATCACGTGGGCCTTCATCTGGCTCAACATGGACGAGGTCAGTCTTGATACAAGTACAGCTATGTGTTCGTAGTGCTGCACATCACGTGGGCCTTCATCTGTCTTAACATGGACGAGGTCAGTCTTTATACAAGTACAGCTATGTGTTCGTAGTGCTGCGCATCACGTGGGCCTTCATCTGGCTCAGCATGGACGAAGTCAGTCTTTATACAAGTACAGCTATGTGTTCGTAGTGCTGCGCATCACGTGGGCCTTCATCAGGCTCAACATGGACGAGATCAGTCTTTATACAAGTACAGCTATGTGTTCGTAGTGCTGCGCATTACGTGGGCCTTCATCTGGTTCAACATGGACGAGGTCAGTCTTTATACAAGTACAGCTATGTGTTCGTAGTGCTGCGCATCACGTGGGCCTTCATCTGGCTCAGCATGGACGAAGTCAGTCTTTATACAAGTACAGCTATGTGTTCGTAGTGCTGCGCATCACGTGGGCCTTCATCAGGCTCAACATGGACGAGATCAGTCTTTATACAAGTACAGCTATGTGTTCGTAGTGCTGCGCATTACGTGAGCCTTCATCTGGTTCAACATGGACGAGGTCAGTCTTTATACAAGTACAGCTATGTGTTCATAGTGCTGCGCATCACGTGGGCCTTCATCTGGCTGAACATGGACGAGATCAGTCTTTATACAAGTACAGCTATGTGTTCGTAGTGCTGCGCATCACGTGGGCCTTCATCTGGCTCAACATGGACGAGGTCAGTCTTGATACAAGTACAGCTATGTGTTCATAGTGCTGCGCATCACGTGGGCCTTCATCTGGCTCAACATGGACGAGATCAGTCTTTATACAAGTACAGCTATGTGTTCGTAGTGCTGCACATCACTCGGGCCTTCATCTGGCTCAATATGGACGAGATCAGTCTTTATACAAGTACAGCTATGTGTTCGTAGTGCTGCGCATCACGTGGGCCTTCATCTGGCTCAACATGGACGAGGTCAGTCATTATACAAGTACAGCTATGTGTTCGTAGTGCTGCGCATCACGTGGGCCTTCATCTGGTTCAATATGGACGTGGTCAGTACAGCCTGTAGTACAGCTATGTTGTATAATGTGTGCTTTAAGTTAATTAACGATTTTATTATTATATAAATCCTAGCTTTCATTGGTTATTTATGACTTTTCACCTCCTCACACCCTTTAGTGAGTGGCAATCTTCAGAAATGTGAAACACTTTGCCAATAATAAGTGTTTAATGTCGTTGAATTCAGTTGCAAGGTATAGACACACGTTCAGAGAGAAGTCTGACCGAGCTGGAAGACAAGCTGAACCTGCGCGAGGGGGGGGACGAGAAGGGACGCGTCAGCTCCTTCCTCAGCGCGCTCTATCTCATCAACAAGATGTTCGTACCTATTGGGTGAGTCTTTTATATGTCACTAGCTGCGCCCCGCGGCTTCGCATGGTGGAAATCTATGTGTCGAATAGTTTATACAACATTTATCTTGAATCTCTCTATCTATTAAAAAAACCGCATCAAAATCCGTTGCGTAGTTTTGAAGATTTAAGCTTAGGTACATAGGGACAGACAGACAGCGGGAAGCGACTTTGTTTTATATGTACTATGAAGCCAATACCCGAGAATAGACAGGATGTTCAGCAGACCGTGTGCGGAACTACCTAAGTGCAAAAGTTCCTATATTTGAACTATTAATTGCTGTAACTTTTTACCAATAACACTGCAACAACCAATGAAATGACAAGTCTATACTACGTTACGTTTCTTGTTACGTTTCTTACTTCATCTTTCCACTCTAGGAGTAGACTGCAAGAACGTCAAATAAAATAAATGTAGATTAACGTACACAGACCATCTGTACCCCCGAGGACTGACATCGAGCGCATCGCCTGCCTCATGATCATGCTGACGGGCATCCTGGCGGTGACGGGCATCGCCATCGCCTCGCTGTCTCTCGTCATCTCACTGTACATGCGGCCCGAGGAGACCTTCCGCGCGCGCTACCGGCTCATCATCAAGGATATGGTAGGTAGGTGACGTCACTGGACGTAGAGTGACATCGAGCGCATCGCCTGCCTCATGATCATGCTGACGGGCATCCTGGCGGTGACGGGCATCGCCATCGCCTCGCTGTCTCTCGTCATCTCACTGTACATGCGGCCCGAGGAGACCTTCCGCGCGCGCTACCGGCTCATCATCAAGGATATGGTAGGTAGGTGACGTCACTGGACGTAGAGTGACATCGAGCGCATCGCCTGCCCTTACAGAGAGACATCGAGAGCATCGCCCAGGCCATATAGTTATATCACACAGCCTACGTATTAGGCCTGACCCCAAAGTGAGTGACATCTGCCTTATAACGTTCGGGGAGCCGGATAATAATAATAAAATAACAATAAATAATGCTGGATCATCCACACAGCATCATCTAGCCCCAAGGTAAGCACAGCTTGCAACCTAATCCATTCTACTTCATAAGAGTTAAAAGTCTCCGTGAAAGAGCTGTCCCAGAAATTAATCATTTTCTGTCAACAGGAGCAAAACCACATCCCTGCAGTAAAGATCGAACGAGTGAAGACGTTCTATCGGATGTTCTGGAAGAACCAGAAGGCGGTCTCGGCGACTGAGCTACTTCCCACTTTTCCACCAACCCTGCCTACCACCATCTACATGGACATTTTCTTCGAGGCCACGCAAAAGGTGCGTTTACAGAGTGATGCAAGGTTACCGAGGGAGAGTCACACGCAAGCTATGAAACTACGCATTTACATGAAGACGTTTATCGATTCCACCAAATCCCTCGTTTAGTGAATTTGATGATCTCAGTAGTTATATTATTAGTAGTTGTATTACGGCTTGGATATACGATAGTACAAAATACAAAAAAAATAGAAAATGATTTATTTGCCATTTCACCTAGGAGATATTTATATGGTATATGTTTTACTGGCGGCCCCCGCACGAGGCAAGCCGTGTCGCGGGAAGCCTGTTTACAGAGGTTTCTTTAACGGTAAAGATTTATAGAAACGTACACGCTGCGCGCGCGCCGGCCGTGCCAGGCTATCGGCTGCGCCTCACCCCGCGCCCGCCTCACATGCGTAATGGCTGTGGAGGCGGATTAGGCTTTTATATAAAAACAGGTATAAATGTTCGATACTTATCCAGACCAAATGATACCATTGAGCAGATGTGGCTGTCGACTCGTGCTAATGGATATCGGGTGGTTATAGGGACCGCGTATAGACCTGAGTGGGTAAGGGTGGATACGTTTATTGAGGCCATTTCAGATTCAATTAATAGTTTTTACAACTCGGACTATCTTGTATTTTTGGGCGATATCAATATTAACATGCTAGCAAAAAATGAAATAAATACTATTAAATTCACTCAGTTCCTTAATTACATGAATCTTTCACAATGCGTTTCACAACCGACGCATTTCACATCACATAGCGAGAAGTTATTAGATGTGGTATGTACAAACGCCCCTGTGCGTGGTATCTCAGTAAATAACATCACTGGTGGCAATGGCCACGCTATGATAAATGTTACCTTGTCCTTAAAGAAACCTAAAGTAACACCTCGGACGTTTGCTTTTAGGCCTATCAATCGAATTAACCTCCACGAGTTCAACAATGATTTGTACTCAATTCACTGGGACGAACTAAAAGTACTGCCTTCTGTGGACTTAATGGTTGCTAAGTTTAATTCCGAAATTATTTCTCACAGACAGACATGCTCCAGTCAAATCAATTTTAGTAAGGAATGATCATTCATTGCCCTGGGTTACCGATGTGTGCAAGATCATGATCGACGAACGTAATAAGGCTCATGATGCGTTCCGCAAATCACGTTCTGAGCAGGACGAAAAATATTATAAGGAACTTAAAAGTCTTGTCACTCGTAGTATTGCTAGTGAGAAACGTGCCTATTTTGACAACTTAGTAAATTCTAAATTAAAAGACAGTAAATCCTTTTGGAAAAATTTAAAGAATAAAATACTAGTAGACGCCAGTAAAGATAAATCCTTGCCATCGCATTTTCATGACCCTGATAAATTAAATAACCATTTTTTAAGTGTGCCGGGAGGTAATATTGTGCCTGATACTGAAATATCTTTCTTTGAACTCAATAAATATTCATCCGCGTCTTTAGAGCTCGGACCAATCACTTCAACAGATATATCTAGATTAATTTTGTCAAGTAAGTCTAATGCAATCGGTGATGATGATATTAGTAGAGACATGATATTATTTTCCCTTCCTTGCACTCTAGACGTCATTACAGAAATTATTAATAAATCAATTTTAACAGGTGTGGTGCCCAGCCAATGGAAAAAAGCTCTCGTCACACCCATACCTAAAATCAATAACCCTACTGAATTTAAAGATCTTCGACCAATAAGCATATTACCGTTTCTCTCGAAGCTACTTGAAAAAGCAGTCTGTAGCCAGCTTACTAAATTTGTCGAGACTCATAATATATTGCCTTCTTTCCAATCAGGATTTCGAAAAGGTCGTGGTACGGCGACAGCGCTCCTGGACGTTATTGACAATGTGTTGGCGGAGCAGGATAGAGGTCATAGCACAGTCCTGACTTTGTTAGACTATTCACGTGCCTTCGACTGTCTTAACATCTCTCTTCTTCTTGCAAAGTTGTCTTACTATGGTCTAAGTAAGAGGTCAGTCAGATGGTTCGAAAGTTACCTGGGTGGTCGTACACAGTCTGTTAAATTGGTCAAAGATGACGGTTCTGTTTTGTTTTCACGTCCAACGCTTGTCGATCGGGGCGTCCCGCAGGGCTCAATTCTGGGTCCCCTGCTCTTTATTATCTATAGTGCGGATCTTCCTAAAGTCATTAAAAACTGTATGTTCCATTGTTACGCGGATGATGTCCAGGTTTATGTGACTGATTCACCAGAACAGCTTCCACTAGCGGTCTCTCTATTAAATGAAGACTTGAATGCAATTGCGGACTGGTCCATGCGTAACGCTCTCGTACTAAACCCCATCAAGTCAAAGTATATGGTTTTGGGCACAAAAAATCAAATAGACAAAATACGCTGTAACCCAGATGTAAAGATCCAAGGAGTCTCGGTAGATCGAGTGGATGAGGCGCGGAACTTGGGTATTATCTTCGATAGCCAGCTTAGGTTTGAGAATCACGTACTTGGTTTAGTGAAGAACTGTTTCTATCGACTTAAGGTACTTTATAACATCCGGAATCAGCTCTCAGAGGCTTCTCGTATAACTCTCTGCGAAGCACTGATTCTTTCTAGGTTGCATTATGGTGACATAGTTTATGGTCCTCGATTACTGGCTCGGACCCAGCAAGTGGTACAGCGTGTGCAGAACGCATGTTGCCGATTTTGTTTCAACATCCCGCCCCGCTGTCACATTACTCCTTTCTTGAACAAAATGTCCTTGCTCAATATGGAATCGCGTAGAGAGTTGCACCTAGGGGGGTTGATTTTTGATGTTATGAAATTCAATAAACCCGAATACTTGCACTCAAAGTTAAAATTTTTAAATACGACTCGAGGCATGCGGTCAATCAGATCTGCACTGCTGTATCATAACCATAAAACAGCAGCGTTCAAAGGTAGTTTTCGATATCAGGCAACGAAGTGTTGGAACAATATACCTCCACCTTTACGTAATCTTAACACTAAATTCAATTTTAAATTACATTTCAAACGTTTACTGTTACAAAAACAAAAAGAGGGTATTCCGAAACGCTTCGTTTGCCAGAGATAAAAAACACCGAGACTGCTACTTCTTCCTAAATGGTTCCCGAGTCCAGCCAAACCAAGGCCCAAATACTCCGACGAAATTACACCGCCACTAAATACCGACCCATGCGTATCTATATTTATTTTATAATTACACAGAAACTTTTTAGTTACACAGAAACAAAAACACATCATTACAAATTTTATATACATATAGTTGGTTCTCATTACACTGCACAGTCATTAATTCGATTGTATTTAAAATATTATGCAATCATACATCATTATTATGTCAGTGTATCGTTCTTCTGGTCGCCTCAAAGGGTAATACTGAAAATCAGTGTTTTGCTCTTAGAGCAAAGCTTTTCGCTGAGCTGTTACCTTTTCGACAGGCTGCAGCACGCACACAATTTTTAAATCTCCACTTGTTATTTGTTTTTACTATTACTTATTGTTTACTATTACTTTTACTATTGCTACCTTAAAATCATGTGCTGCAGTGTCGAATAAATGATTTATCTATCTATCTATCTACACAGTGCAAACAAATAAATGATATGATTACATAGGTGATACAAAACTAAACAAATCAGAACACAAAATCTGCAATATTTAAGTCACAATCAGATGGCAGAAATCTCTGCGTGCAAGTCCACCATCCATGGCTCCACATCTGAGATTTTCTCCTCGCGCATGTTGCGGCTCGACTTTCTTGGCGTGCAATTGTGGCATTACATTATGTAATGATTAATAATAAAAATCTCTAAAAAGTTTCTGTTTCAGTCGAAAATCCTCAAGGACTTGTCCTATCCGTTCCTGTCGGAGCTGGCGAAGAATATGGAGACGATCCATTACATTCCAGGAGACGCCATCATCAAGCGGGATTCCGATAGAAACGCTGTCATTTACATCACCAATGGAGAGGTTGAAGTGAGTCGAGTTCACATATTTATACAACACTACCTACTTACAAGTACTAGGTGTTACAAACGAAGGTCGAACGTTACCTGGAGGGGATGTACCTATGCGAAATATTCGAGATTGCAAATTTTACTTGCAGGTTTGAGTACCGGACAAGGCGAGTCATTTTTGAAAATGCTGGGAATGCAGTTCATATTGGTTTTAAAAATATGGGAATGTTTCCTTTGAATAAAATTGTTTTGATTGTGAATATTTCGAGTACTTCCCCTAAAGATAACGTTCGTTTATATACCCAGTATAGTTATTTATACATTTCTTGCCTTCCAGAAAACAGACATAATCCTGCCCTTGCTTGCACCAACATTTCTAACATTCTATCTTATCAGCCCGCTGGATCTAACTGGTGAACAAAGCCTTCCCTTCCATTCTTCCCCACATCCCGGACCAGAGCTTCAGTCGGAGTAATAACATCTTATACATATAAAAATCAATTGCTGTTTGTGAGTCTCGCTAAATCTCGAGAACGGCTGGGCCGATTTAGCTGATTTTGCTTTTGAAATGTTTGTCGTAGTTCAGGGAAGGTTTAAACGGAAAAAACATGGTAAACTGACGCAGAAATTTAGTAGCTAGTAATTACAATAAGTAGAGAAGGAAAACTTCACAGAACTATTGTATTCTCGCAAGTATTTACTGTTGGCATTTTTATTTGAAATTGCTATTTAACTGTATAAATATATAATATAACGGTTTTTATTGACGCATAAAAACAGTTTTTAACGGATTTTAGACGGAAATATACAATGGACATGGCGGATCTTAAAAAATCAAGTTGGCTCCTCTCTGTGATGAATATAGTGCACAGTTGCAGAGTATTGTTGTATGACTGCTTGGTTCGGTTGAGCAGTGAACACTTGCCTCCCCCAGATGGTGACCCCTGAAGACGACCTGACGGGGATCCTGCGGTTCTCCAAAGGCACGGTGCTATCGCCTTGCGCAGTGGCCACGGGCAGCGGGCTGGGGCGGGCGCATCTGGAAGTGCGGGCGGTCACCTTCTGCACCGCCCACGTCTTACGGTCCTGGAAGCTGTGGAAGATCGCGGTCAAGTATGGAAGGAACGATGAGTCCACTGCCAAGATATTAGATGGTTTCTACGTAAGTTTGCGAAATATATTTTGATAAAAGAAAAGATTATAGTATTCCGCTATACAGTTTTGTAACTTTTGCGGTAGTCAGCTCACAATTGTACCTTATAAAAAAAGTTTTGTGTTCAAATAAGAAAAAATGATATTGTATTTGTAGATTAAACAATTTATGTTGTAAATTGTAATGGCATAACTGCTCTTTTATTCATGTGCTTTTACAGGAACATATTGAACTAGTGAAAGAAAACCATAATGCAAAGACACAGGTTTCTCGGGAGATTGTCTCGTAAGTTTCTTCACATCGACTACGTATAATAGACGCCTAATACCTATTTATTCACTGTGCAAACAAGTCTGTCAACCAACTGAGGTAAGCGGGCGCGGGGAAGTGAGTGCTCATTGGTCCGTTCAAGGTTACGACAAATCATGACCATTATTAGTGATGGGGTAAGTACTATGAAAACAATCGATACTTGCAACAAGGTATATTTTCGAGGTATATTTTGACGATTTGACGACCGATGTGGCGCGCGGGCGAGGGCTGCCTGCGACGCAGGAGGTTGTGGATTCGATTCCCGCCTGGGGTAAAATATTTCTACGATCTGAAAGTACCTATTTGTTTCGGGTGTTTTGGGTAGTAAAATAGGTCAATTTTCGGTTTTTTCTAAAAAAAGAGGTCTGTCGGCCGAAGGGGATGCAGGGGGGCTGGGGGCGTGGGGGGGGGATCACGGCACGGCTCGCTTCACTCGCCGTGCCGTTCCCCTTTGTCGCATTGCGGCTTATAGTTGAGGGGGTCTTAGGGGGTCACGGCAAGGCTCGCTTCGCTCACCGCAATGTTCCTCCGAGTTCTAGGTGAGGGGGTCTTGGGGGTCGGGGGGGTCACAGCACTGCTGTGACCCCCCGACGTTTACCTCCCCTATACGATTCTGTAAAAAAAAACATACCTTCCCATCCACCATCAAGGCGAAAATCAGTCAGTCAGTAGTAATCAAGCTTTATATAGTACGTATAATGTATAATATTATGTATAATGTATAATAATAATAAAAAATAAGTATCAATGGTAATCTAGCTTTATACTATAGTAGAATAGAATAATATTATATGAAAAATAAATGAATATTAGAGTTAACATTTAGGTACCTTACATTTTAGAGAATACCATGTAGCAATGTAACGTTATATATTATTTTAATCGACTTTTACATAATTCATCATAATATTTCCTACGGCCATCGACATCTTAATGTCGCCTACGGCACAGCACTATTTACCCCGCCTTCTAAGAGAAAAAAGGAAAGCAAATACAGAATTGGTTATGAAAGAAAGAGATGCACAGTTGACCTCGACAGTTGACCTTAACTGGTTAACCAAATTAAGTTGAGCTCCGTCAGGAGCCATTGAATAAGCGAGCGCAGAGATTGTCACGGGTCACTGGTCTGGTCGTTACTGATCGAACGTTAGTGGGCGTGGATTTTTATAAGACTTCTTTTCCTTATGTGATGTCTTAAATCGTTCGCCCTGTATTAGGTGTCTAGGGTACGTAGTCGATGGTTTCTTCACTACATTTTTTTTTATTGTCTAGTATACACATTCAGAGTATAGAGCTTATATTATATATTCACAGTATAGAGCTCGAGGTATACCTTCCATCATGGCCTGTTGCAGCGTTGGATCGCGAGGAGTGGAAGGAGAAAAGGGAGGCCTTTGCCCAGCAGTGGGACAATAATGGCTTAAAATAAATAAATAATATACACATTTTAAATAAATGTTAATATATAGTATAATTACAATCTAGGTAATCTAAAGCATTGTCTCTGGTGCAGGTACAAAAGCAGCATCCTGCACTTCAAACGTTGTCTGGTGGCGCTGAAGGAGGCAAAGCACCACGATGGAACAATGCTGATGCCGCGGACTGACTACTTCCTGAACATAGCTGGCGCTTACGTCTTGAGGAATGTAAGTCACTACAGTATTAAACCTTTATATGGCAGAACAAATTATATAATAAAATAAAAATCAAATTGCTAATAAAAGGCTATGTTTCGGATTCTAGTATATTGCGTCTTGTTTTTAGAGTTCCGTCCAAACCCTTATCAATTATAAATAAAGAAAATACGACTGGACATAACATCAAACAAGTCAAGTGTTTGGAGTCGTGTTCCGTGCCGTGGCTTCGCTTGGTTCCTACGCTCTTTTAGCTGCAGGGACAGGCTCCTCTTGCCAGGCCTGCACGCTATTTATTTTATCAGCGTTTTTACGCTGATTTTAGCGTTAATAACGCTTGAAAAGGTGTTATTTGTGTGTTTGTTGTTGTTGTTCTGGGTGTTATTTGTGTGTTTGTTGTTGTTGTTCTGGACAACACCTTTCCACGCATTATTCACGTTAAAATTAGCATATTAACGCTGATAACGTGCGTTACGTTAAGTGCTACTATTTAGCACCTAACGTAACGCACGTTATCAGATAGTTGAATTTTGTAAAATCCAATAAATTTTCCCTATTATATGTTTGTGTTGCAGTGCTCGGACGCGACCCTGGCGGACGAGTCGGATGCTATCTGCCTTCGCTCGACTTTCCCTTGCATCCTGCGGCCCTCGTCTTCCTTGATATTCGCTTGGAACCTGATAGTCACTTTTATTGTATTAATCGTCTGCTTGGTAAGATTTGCTTTTTAATATTATTAATTACTTCGCTGTATCTGCAGAAACTACTAGTTTCTTATATAGTTGCATCACAAAAATTATACATATAGGTACCTAATACAAGTTTCTGCCCTTGAATTTGGATTTCATGTATGCAATTAAAAAGTAAAATCAAGTCGATTTGTCATCAAGCAAGTGTGCGTGTTTTAAGAATTTCCCGACGTTCTTGCAGATCTTCCCCTATTACTTCGTGTTCAAAAAATCAGTGCCCCTCGAGTTCCGGTTCTTTAACTACACGGTCACTTTCGTATACTTCATAGACCTGATCGTGCACCTGTCTACGGGAGAGAATGTGGAACAAGGTACATTCAATATTTTTAAACTTACGCGATCTGAACACATAACTTATACAATACAATACAATACAAATACGCTTTATTGCACACCAAACACAGAAAAAAAACAGTAAAGAACAAACAAACAAAGATACAGATGCACAATGGGCGGCCTTATTGCTAAGAGCGATTTTGGACCTTTGCAACAAGCGGCAACCTTTGGATGGACACGTAGCTGTAGTATAGGTATAGACGGTGGCGTATTCTAAGCTAATGTAAATATAAATTATAAACAATAAAAAAAAACATACAAATACATAAATACTTGTATGAACGTTAATGGAAATAAATACTGATTATAGACACTGATACATAAAATATTAACTATTTGAGGAGGAAGAAAGAAAGTGTTCAAAGACCATATGTTTAAATACAGGGAGGGATTTAGAACTTATAATTAAGGTATATAACATCGTGGACCACGATTCGGTAAACGTAGTGTAGGACGCCCTCCGACCAGGTGGGATGACGACCTGCGAAAGACTGCAGGTAGATGCAGGAAGCGGCAAGCTGAAGACAGGGCGCTATGGCGCTCATTGGGGGAGGCTTATGTCCAGCAGTGGACCGCTATAGGCTGATAATGATGAACATCGTGGAACCCTAGTCCATCAGAGTAATCAGCCACCCATTGCTGTGCATCATCCCTTCGTATATACCATTCGTCTCGGTCCCTGGATACCTTATGCGCGTTCTGCTATATTCGGTAGACAAATTATGCGACATTATAAAGCGAAAGTCCAAAGATATCAGTCGAGTAAATCTACCTACATACGGTAGGTAGATTTTCAAATATCTTTGGACTAGTTTGGAATATCGTAACTTAAATTGAATCTTTTTTTTCGTTTCTTTATATAAAGTTTACAACGACAAGATACCCTTAAAATTAATAAATAAATAAATAATGCTGGACAATTGACACAGCATTATCTAGCCCCTTGGTAAGCAGAGCTTGTGTTATTGGTACTAGGTAAATGCTTTTCAATCCAAGCTTAGTAGCATAACTGATCCCCAAAGTGCGTAAAACATAGCCAATAACAACACAGATAAAAATGAGACCCTATTAGATAAATAGTATATTCTATAGCTATTAGTTCTAGTGAAAAAAATAGTGGTCTGATCTCTCCCAGGGGTGGCGATTTCCTTCGTCAACACGGCGACGCAGCAGATGATGAGCAAATGGTTCGTTCTGGACGTGCTCGCCACTCTCCCGATATTCCAGTTCATCGGGACAGGACACTTCAGTGGGATGAACAAGCTCTTGAAAGTGGCTAAGGTGAAGGGCTGTTGACTGACTAGTTCTTTATTCGTAACTCTGACCGCGGCTTGCACACGTTTCCTGGGATAAAGTAGCCTATGTGTTATTTTAGATCTAGGCAAAATTTTGATAAAACTAAACCCTCCCCGAAATATCTTCACAGTGACCTGTTTTGCGCTGCCTACGTTCAGCAGTCTCCCGCTACCAGGGTTGCCCCGGTCCAGCCTAAAAGTTTACCCAAAATAGACTTCAACAGTTGTATTGTCTCCAGGCGTTCCGTGTCTTGAAAGAGTTGGAGAACGTGTTCGTGTACCGCAGCAACGTGGTCCGGTTCCTGTCCTACACCCTCCTGCTGGTGGTTGCTTGCTACTTCATCGCCTCGCTCCAGCAAGGGTTCATGTGCTTCCAGTTAGTTCCTCAATCATAACACTATTAGCAACCACCGTCAATGATAGACACATGAGCCGCCTCCTCCATAAGTATCATACAATTTTAATTAGAAGCGTTTTCGATTTCGATCTGATGCGGAAATTTGATTCGTATATAGTTTTATTTATATCTTTTCTTATTACATGGCTGAGTCGATAGCATCGACTCGACTACGTGACATTCCATTTTTGTGTCTCAATCGTGCGATACTAAACATAAAGGTATATGCTTTACGAAAATGGAACATCGTCGCCAAGACATTACTATTGACTTAAAAAAAGGAGGAGGTTCTTTTTGCGACTGTTTTTTTTAAATGTTTTTCTTAGTTTAACTTTCGACTGGGTGAACTGATTATTCTTTTTTATTTGAAAACTGGTGCTTCCCTTGTGGTCCCATTTCAATTTGGTCCAGTACTGACCATGGCATACATGATAAAACCATATAAGTCTCGAATTTGCATAAAGTACATATTATGTGCGCGATAAATGGGCGAATAACGAACCGAGCGATTACTCTATAACTCGCAAAGCCAGTTTAAAACTAAGGGTTTCGAAGTCGGTTGTTAATTTTTTGAAAAAATTAACAACTGACTTCGAAAGCCACATAATATAATCCACTAGTCTTGACCTGGCACGGTAATATAATAATATATATTGTGACAGTTACGAGTACTGCATCGTGTCCAACTTCACGCACTCGCCACACTGGAGCAACCAGCCGCTGGACGAGGAGACGGTCCAGCACCGGGTCATGTTCAGCCTCTACTGGGCCTTGGCTATGATCATGTTCACATGTAAGGATAAGCGTTTTTCAATTATTTGTATTTATTCATAATTATAACGTTGGTTAACAAAAGACAACAAAGTTATACAATGCAAGTCATGTGCAATTTCGCAAGATACTTTATCAAAAAATTTACATTATATATGTGGAATTTTATATGTATACATTATATGGAGGGTGAAAAAAATAAGGATAGTGATTAATCGATAAAATTTACCGTATTTTACCCCCAAAGTATCAGGCACGGGTGACCAGACACCCCGTATGAGCACGACACTAACTTCGCTGTGTGGTCTTTCTGTGTCTGCCGCAACGCTTCATGGCCTATTTGTAGAATTTGGTACACTAAAATTCGTAAAACTTTGTTCAGTACCTAGGTAAGTTCTGTGTCAAAATACTTAGTTTAAAAGTATTCGCTTTAAATACCAACAGAACTTTTTATTTTATACAATATTATATAATTCAGGTCACAAAGAGACATGGAGCTCAGACAACTGGCAGAACGTGATTGCCACGATGATGATCCTCGAGGTGTGCATCGTCATCCGCGTGTTCATGGAGGCCGTCTACTCGGCCACCATCATCGTCACCACCTTCTTGAGGTAAGTCGAGTCCTCATCAGACAGTGATCCTCATGATTCTGGTAGGTAGACGATTTTTTTTACGTTTGTGGAACCCCGGGATTTTTATATACTCTTAGAATTTGAATAAAAATGGTAGTTAACGCATTCATTAATCCTCGTGAAGAATGCAAGTTTGTGCGTCGTGATCCATGGAAGTGTTAAGGAATCATGGTTGATTATCTGATGTGGTTGGCCAGGCCAAAAATGTTGAAAAAAACAGCACTTTTCTATGAGAATACTTACTTATGTTTCAGAGATGATTTCGACAGCACCATAGCGAACGTCCGAACCTTCCTAGAGAGGAACCAGGTGGAAAACACGCTGCGGCAGAGGTTCCTCACCTACCTGCAGCTGTGCTGGTACACCGACAAGGTAATGTTATACCTGCATGCAGAAATGCGCAGGTAATACCTACTCAATATCCTATGACGGTTCGTACTTGGTACGTTGTGATTGTAGGTATATTATGGGATTTAGATATTATATTATCCATATAAGATACTAGCTGCGCCCCGCGGCTTGGCCCGCTTGGAAATATGTGTCAATGTTTAAAAACCTTCCTCTTGAATCACTCTTTCAATTTAAAAAATTGCATCGAAATCCGTTGCGTAGTTTTAGAAATCTAAGCATACATAGGGACAGACAGACGTTGTTGTATACTATATAGTGATTAGATATAATTATACATATATTAGATAAGTATAATGTGGTTTTCAGGCGTACTTCATATCGAACAAAAAGAAAAGCATATACTACGACCTGCCGAGCCATGTCTTCACCAACATAATGGTCACCAAACGCAACAGGTTCCTCTACCAAATACCCTTCTTTAAGGTTACCATTTTGGGATCCTATTTTATGCTTAACACTTTGAATGCGATTTTTTTTCGACGACTGTGATCTTTTTTTTTTTTAACCTAAAAAATTCGTCCTCCCGCTCTACACAGCGGGAGGACATATTTCAACACATTCTCAGAACATTTTCTCAGCCGCTGCGCTAGTGTGGATTTACGCATATTAGTCACTTGTAGAAAACACATACCGTGTGATTTCAGCAGTCAAAGTGTTAAGTGTTTGCAAAACCCTCGCGTAGCCTTACCATAGTACTAAAGTGCTTAGATCGATCTTTTTTTTGTTGCTATGCCGGATGACCAGCATGATGAACTTTATGGTTTTCCATAAAGTTCGCTTTCTTTCTTGTCACAATAATAAATAATAAATAAATAATGCTGGACAATTCACACAGCATTATCTAGCCCCATGGTAAGCAGAGCTTGTGTTATGGGTACTAGATAACTGATATACATAATACAATACATTACATAAATAGTTTTTTTTTTTTTTTTTTTTTTTTTTTATTATACATAGAAAACGACCAGAACACCCGAAACAAATATCTGCAGATCGTACACACATTTGTTCCGAGGCGGGAATCGAACCCGCAACCTCCTGCGTCGCAGGCGGACCTTCGCCCACCGCGCTACATCGGTCGTCAAATGTTGTTAGTGTTCACACATAATTTAGCTTATTTAGATTCTATCAGTGAATACCTATTATTAGCTCTCTGTTGTCATTTTTAAGTCTATAGATATTATAGTAGCTGATGGTGTTCCGAAATAAATAAATAAATGATAGTCATCTAACGCATGCTGAGGCAAAGCCATTTTGTTACTGGACTTACACGTTTCCTTTTAGTTTAAGTTTATTATGTTCTGTGTAAGTCTTATAACAAATAAATTCATTCTATTCTATTTATTATTCTAGTTTAAACAAGTTATTAATTGGAAACTATAGAAAACAAGACTCTGTACCTCAATCAAAATACTCGTCCCCTATAAGGTTAGTCCATTTCGTAGGCCTTAACTCTCTTATTTGGCGACAAATCGTAAAAAAGCGAGGTTTCGATATTTTCCTATTTATAACTTGCTTTTAAGCTAGATGAGAGAAGCTAGAAGCCTTAGCCTAAGCCTTTTAGTTTTTCCGAGGCGCTTGAAGCTATGCCAAAATATTCTAAAAAATCGAATCATGGTAAATAACCCTGTATATTTTTATACGAGTACAACAAAACGGACATTTTCTATTATATTTTGACGTACATAGGTTTTACATTTTTTTTGTAAGCATGATTGATCAATGTTATTTAAGGTTTTTTTATTTTTATTGATCTACTGAATGAACATGTATGGTATGTTCAGTTCGTCACCCAAGAAGATATGAAGGAGCTGGCTGCGAACGCGCGCCTCTTCTACACCTCGCCCAACGAGATCCTGCAGAACACGGGGGACATCAGCAACGAGTTCTACATCGTCAAGCAGGGCTATCTGGAGGTCAGGAGTAATTTCAACCATTACACTAGGTAGTTGGGCCGTGACGTCACGGCACGAGAGCTACTTACGCAGTATCCCGATAGGCAGGTCCCCGAGCTCCTGCTCTATCCGCGCATACAGCTCCGCGCCCCATGGCTCATAATGACAATTATTGCATTGTTTTATAAAAACTAAAATCCGTCTTCGAATCCCTCAGTCTTTCAATTTTGAGGGATAAATACGAATCCCTTGAGAATAATATTCTTTGATGTGACCGCCTCGGAATCATCCTCTATATAACTGCAAAAAATCATCAAAATCGGTCCATAAATGACGGAGAAATCGACGGATATACATAAAAAGAACATCCACACAGACTACGATGGAACCTCCTCTTTTTTTAGAAGTCAGTTAATAAATATAGGAATTTACGAAAAATTTTTGTATGAATTGTCTCACATACGAGACTACGAGAACTTGTAATTTTCTTGATTTTTGTTTTCAGATGATTTGTCCAATCACAAAGAATTCTAGGATTCTATCACCGAAATCGCGTTTTGGACTACTTTTATGTCTATTTCGTAAGTTTTTCAAGTAATATTATTATCAACACAAGCTGCTGCTATCATAAGTTACAGTTACAGCCGTATATTCCCAATATTTTTGAAATTTCTAAAGGAATCATAATGAACACAAAACCTATAAGGCACTTCCTGCTGACGTAGAATTATGAATTTTGGCAAGATGCAAGGATTTTCTCCCTTACTTGTGCTATAAGATAGCAAGTAAATAGTATACCATGGAAGCGCCAAATGCTCTTGAAATACTAGTAAAATTAACTTTTCTGTAAAAAAAAATATAAAAACTAGATGACATAGTAATCGTCCTAGTAGACTTACACCAAAAATAAGTAATGAAATCTGGTGTGGAAGCTCTAAAATTATGTTCAGTAAACCCTCCGTTAAGTTCATATTGAACTTGAACAATTTATTATAAGTAATTGTTTATACTAAGAATACTACGTATTTTTATATCATATTTTTGCAGGTATACCATCATTCTACACAGTGCGAGCAATCACCCACGTCCAGATGTTCGCCATTGCGAGGAAACATCTCCTGAAGGTCGCTCAGAAACCAAACTTTGTCGACACCTTGGAATACATCAAAAAGCAGCCGGTAACTCACGTTTCTTTGTGCATCTACAGGCAAAACACATTCAGACGTTTTTAAACTAAAGGGGGGTAAAGTAAGTAAAGTAAAAAATCATTTACAAGTCATAGGGGGGGGGGGGGCGATGGGCTTTCCCATGGGATAAAAATAAACTTAGTGTCCATTATAATCAACGCGCGCAAATCTGCGGACAGAAATTTGTAAGCATACACAACACTAATAAAACTTTACCAGGAGTACCGATGTATGACGGCTCGCTACGCTCCGTTCGCGAGCTACGAGCCGCTTCCGAAGGTGGACAACCTGATGCGGTTCAAGTTGCCGCGCAAGCACGAACCTGACCACGCCTTCCTGCAGCCCTTCTTCCGACTCGGGTTCTTCTCTGTCTTTCGGTTAGTTATCATTGGCCGGCAGACACTTTCTGAAAGTTTGGCGGTCGCAGGCTCTAAGCCTATAGCATGGCCGCCAGTGTGGTATGCTTCTTGGCTTAGAACATTGCCCTAAAATACAATTAAATCGAAGAAAGTTTTATGATGCGTTAATAGAAAAAAATTACTCGGTTATCGTCGTAGATAAAGAATGGAATTGAGAGAGACAGCGAGGCAGCGTGCTGTCCCACTTCGATCTCATTTGATCAAATATTATCAGCAGGCTGTCACGCTGTCATTTTCAGTTCCATTCTACAATGATCGTTATGACTGAGCAACGTAGACGCGTTGAGGCATTTCCGTCGTTTCCCAATGCCACTTATTAGTAAATTTAGGACCAGATCATACATACATCATATACATTTTTGTTTACGGTACTATTTCCTCCAGTTACGTGTTCCCCCGCTACACCATCCGCCCCGACGGCAGCTACATCGTGGTGTACGAGTGCATGCACGCTGTGTGCGCCTTCCTCGCGGCCACGCTCAGCCCTTGCTACGAATACATGTCGCTGCAGTTCCCGTCGCTCATCTATATCGCGCGCCTTCTTGACTTCTTGTCCTACTTTGATATGTGAGTTTACTATAATATATATTTTTCAGTTTCAGCATTTTATTGTTGGTATATCGCACCAACAACAAAATCCTAGATCAGACTCTGGCAATTCAAAAAACATAATTTAATAGAAATTACAAAAAAAAAAAATTTAGACATCGCTAAGTACCTATTGGAGGGAATATTCTGTACGCAATGATATGTGTCGCTTCAAAGCGCCCCCTCGACCGGTTCTGGTACAAAATTGTCATTTGTTGAGGCGTACCAAAACAACGTGACAACACCGTAATCTTGTATAGTTACCTATATCTAAAATTGCATGCAGCGCTCAGCGAATGCTGATCGGCTACTTCAACGAGCAGGGGCTGCTGATCTACCACCCGGCCAGCACCGCGGCGCACTACATCAAGGGAGCCTTCATCACCGACATATTCGCGACCCTGCCGCTGGAGTACTTGGAGCCACCTGTGAAGAACGGTACCCTAGCGATGCATTTATCCATACGCAGCTAGTGACCACAAGATGTTTCACTGTTCCGTTAGCTTCGACACGATAGTTTGCCTACACGACATCAGTGTCGTCTGCGTCACTTCCTCGGCGATGTCTTCCGTCCTCAGGCATCCACTGAATGACTGCCGTTGCTGTCTTTCCAATCGCACTCCTCCCATGACCCGCTCAGTACAGCCTTTATTTATTTTATTCATTTATTCGTACTTGACTCACAGGATACATACATTCCAAAAACGTCCAAGATTATATTTTATAACCTAAAGTAGGTAAGCTAATTTATATAAATATTATTTGTACATAACATAAAACATTCAGCCTTACTGTTTTTGCCTATCCGGATAGTCGCCTCAGTGGTGAATGTGGTGATCCGTGCGTCAGAGCCAAAAATTCTAGCTTGTAAAATCCTTTGCATTATCCTTTAGAAAAACTTCAAAATAATTTTAAAACTTTGACAACGATTTTTTGGTAGCGGGGCGTCAATTCAGATTTTACCCTATTTTGGTGCAATTTCGAACCATAAAAAGTGCCTTATTTCGAACAAACTTAAAAAGGATTGAATTATGTTCGTATTTCGGAGACTTGATTCGATGCTTGGTATACTGACAGTAATTTCTTTTCCATTACTCGTGTTCCAGGTGATAGGTTCCGAGTGACGCGACTATCTCAGATCCTGATCTGCAACCGCCTGGCGCAGCTGTACCGTCTGCCGGGAGCCATGGTGGTGCTGGACCAGTACATCCAGCGGAAGGACGTGCTCGTCGTGTACGTCACTCTTTACTTATCCACATGTCTCAGCGACTTAAAGTCTGAAGAAGGAACTTGGCCTGTGGTACAAGACTTCTTCAGGCATCTCGGTTCTACGCTTGCTTACGCTCATTGCGTAGATATCATAAAGTTCGGTCAGCTTCTTCTACGTTCTCGACGTGCCAGCGAGAGCCGAATACGAGAGCTCTTGAACTCGACAAAATATTTAATAAACATTGTTGAAGAGAGCTACATATATTTTAGAAACAAATGACAACTTCTATTTACGACCGAAACAATTATCTGCAGACTGTAGCAAACAATCTAGAGAAAACTCAACTGATCCAAATTTATACCAATTGAAAGCGATCCATAAGACGCTGTCTGCATTCCCCCGTCTCCTAGCAAGATAACAAGTTAGATAGAAATTTATTTTTAGATAATTTTGCAGCTTGAAGGCTATTCCGTTGTTCATGGTGCTGATGAATGTAATGACCTGCTTGATGGTTCTTCACTCCGTGGATATCCTGTACAATAATAGTGGAGAGTGGTGGATCACTCCGTACAAAGACAAAGGCGGCTCCTGGGTGCAGCTTTTTCAAACAACCGGTAAGATTATTATCTTTGTCATTGTGAGCCCGAGGACATTTGCGCGAAAGAAGTTTGCACGAATAGACAGTCGTGCAAGAGAAAGTACATTGGCGTGTCTGGGCACTTATCTACGAAAAAAAATCACAACACTTAAAATATTTCGGGAAGTAAATGGGGCTATGAATTTCACCATTCTGTACGGCTAATTTCGATGATGATAGGACGGATAAAAAAATACTTTTGCTTGATTCTTACCTGTATTTCACATGATCCAAACGTTTAATGACCTCAAACCATAGAGCTAAGATCATCAAATACCTCACCGCTAATAAAAGGCCACTAATGTTTGACATTTTGTTTGTTGGAGCATGGACAAAGGACATTTCTTCTGTTTTGAGGTTTCATTTCACCTTTCGTGAATGGAAAATAAGGAGGTGTGGTATAAGTATCCAAGAGAGAGAGAGAGAGAGAGAGGTAAGTCCAAGACTCTTGTAAGGTCGAAAGCTAATTCGATATTTTTATACGTATTTTTATAATTTGTGCTTGCAGTCCGCTTCAACATAACGAGTTCTCCGATGAACATGCAGCTGGCCACGTACTTCTGGGTGTCCTTCGAGGCCACCAGCACCGGGTACAACGTCTTCAACCCGACCAACTTTGAGCTCATGCGTATCCTACTCATCGGCTTGGTCTGCGGTATGACAACTCCTCAAAGTGTTTCCTTTGTATTATACCATTATAAAGGGAGTATGACGGCCGCGACGGCGGCGCAAGTATCGACACCTCCAGCATGAACAGTGGATGTCGTGAGAGCTGACAAACATCCGACATCCAGTGATCACGACAGAGTGTTAACCTGTTGGAAAAATAGGGACATTAACGCGATCCATGAGCACTACATAGTATACAACAACGTCGCTGTATGTGTATTTTATATTTATATTATATATTTATGTTTGTATTTATACTTATAGCTATCAATATGTATTTGTTAGTATGTCCCAATTAAATATTATTCTATATAACACGCCACCGTCTATACTTGTTCTAACTTTTCATGTCCATCCAAAGGTTGCCTGGCAGAGATCGCTTTAAGCGATAAGGCCGCCCATTGTACAACACATTCTTTATTTGTCTTTTTCCTATGCATATATCTGTATATATCTGTTTTTATGGTGTGCAATAAACAATTATTGTATTGTATTGTATTGTCGCTTTCCGCTGACTATCTGTCCTCATGTATGCTTAGATCTTTAAAACTATGCAACGGAATTTGATGCGGTTTTTTTAATTAGATAGATCGATTAAAGGGGACGTTTTATAAACTATTTGACACATAGATTTCCACGCAGGCTGCAGCTAGTTCAATATAAAGGGATCATGGCGGCGCGGCGGCGCATGAATCGACATCTCCAGCTTAAACGTGGATGTCGATCCTACGACATCCACATTTAAGCTGGAGATGGAGCTGACGACTAAGGGAAGAGGAAGGACAGCAGCTTCCCTCTATTCAATTTTAACAAATTGTAACAAAACCTGCCAAGCGGGATGACTGTGGCATAAATAAAATAAATAAATAATGCTGGACAATCATTATCTAGCCCCAAGCTAAGTAGAACTTACGAGTATGTTATGGATAGGTACTAGATAACCGATATACATAATACAATACATTACATAGATAAATATTTTTATTATACATAGAAAACGGCCAGAACACGCTGAATTTATTATGTAATTTTTTTTAAACATACGCGGAAATACATTATTACAAATACTCAGGGGTATTTATCGCGTCGACCACGACAGAGTGTAAACTTGTTGAAACGTCGGGAAAAATAGAGAAATTAACGCGATTAATACCTATGATTTTTTATAAAACTTAATTTAGGTTAGCCGCGATAAACAATGCCTAGTTTTTGTTCATATTTCCAGGAACCATGATGATCACTTACTTCTCTGTGGTCATCATCAGTATCCGGTCGAACGTGAACCGGGCGCTGGCTGAGTTCCAGGAGAACCTGCGGGATATCGTCGCCTACATGAAGAGGGAGAAGCTGGATCCTGAGCTACAGCTGTAAGGAGTTCTACTATATCATCAGCGTTATATCGGCCCACACTCGTCCACTGCTGGACATAGGCTTCCGCCATACGACGTCACTAATATCATTACTGAGCCCCTTCCATCCACCGACTTCTTGCGTCCGCGACATGAGTTCTACTTATATCTTCATCATTTAAGAGATTTTTCTTTATATTTGCTTATTTTTCGACTTAATGCGGTTTCAGGTTCTGTTTTGAACAGAATTGGATAAACTTCAATCCCACCAAATCATAAATGTAAAAAAGGAGAGCCAGGTTCAATACAAAAATTATGATTGTCTGTGGGCTTCCCCGCTAAAAGAATGGATATTATATAAATGAGTGCCAAGTCAAATCTATGTAGGTTAGATTTGACTTGGCCAGTTTTCATTACATCAGTCATTTTATAAAGTTATTCAACGTTTTAATTCTGATAAAAACCTTACGTTAAAGAGGTTTTGAGTTATAGAAGGGTCAAAAGTGGCACCGAGTGGTTCGTGTAATGATACACTCGGCGCGTTCCTTTGCTTGAACTTGGCTTGAACACGCTGCCGCGTGTTCTAATAAATAATATTATTAATAATAATGCTGGACAATCCACACAGCGAATGTTTCCTTTATAGAGCTAACGGCGGCGGCGCTAAAATCCGAAGGAAATCCCAAACTTTTTCACCATTACATTTCTTGACTTCGCAGCGCAATCGGTAGCGTATTCCCGTACTGAGGGAATCAAGGGTTCAAGTTTTATTTTGGATATTATTTATCAACAAAATCGGTTCATCTTAACCGATTTTGCGGATGGTGTTTTTGTAAGGAAGCTAATATTCTCTAAGAAGTAGGTAGAGTGTCTGATGAAAATGACAGTGGTTTCCATTTGTGAGATGCTGATGATTTCCCAGAGACGTTTTGACACACTACGAGTACTCGTGGGACAAGATGGGTGGTATCGACTACCGCCATGTTTTCAAGCTGTGCGACCAAATATCACTGCGGACGGACGCCATCCTCCACATCTACGGACCCACGTTTGCTAACGTTAGTTATTAATATTTTTAAATGTACGCGATGTGAACACACTCATAGTAATAAGCACTACTAGATACAATGGGTATTACCCGATGTATTAGTGCTTATAATTGAACGTTAGTTATGCATGTCCTATGTCCAGCAGTGGACTAATATAAGCTGATGATGATGATGATGATGATGATGCTTGTCTAACGATCGGATCTCTTGCTTTAACTAACCGGGAATTGGCAAGCTGCCATTTGAAGGGCTTTTATTGTTTTACTTTCTTTGTATGCCTTAGTAAAGTAGGCACCTATTAGTCCCATGTTGGAGTATAAACCCTCCAGCATGAGGCGTGCAATATCGTGTTTATGAATTATAAGCACAATATGTATAATGTTGGTGTACCATTCATAAATAAATAACACAAGCTCTGCTTATTTGGGGATGTATTATTTGTACAGCATAATTTTTTGTGTGTGCACAGTGCCCAATCCTGCTGCAAAGCGACGCCTCCTTGCTCCGCACCCTGGGCCGTGCAGTCTACAGCGCCTACTTCGCACGAGGTCAGGTCATCATCCTGGGGCATGACGTCATCGAAGACATGTACTTCGTGGACTACGGAGTCGTCTCTATCAGCGAGGAACTAGACGAGAGGATCACGGCCGTCAAGCTGTCTAGGGGCAGGTGAGCATTCTAATTGAGGTTCTGGCTTATAGCAAAATAGCTTCGATTAAATGGTCTCATCCATTTGTCGAATCATAAACAACCAAAGTTACATAGGTATAAGAGTTAGTGTTGAAATGGCAGCCGGCCGGCCACATCCCGCGAAGAACCACCAACCGCTGGGGCAAACGTGTTCTTGAGTGGAGACAACGACTTGGTAAATGTAGTCGCCCTCCGACTAGGTGGAATGATGACCTGCGAAAGACTGTAGGTAGATGCTGGATGCGCCAAGCTGAATACAGGGCGCTATGGCGCTCATTAGGGGAGGCCTGTTTCCAGCAGTGGACTAACATATGATGATAATGATGATCCATTTTTCGATGAGCGTGAAGTCTGTGTGATGAAATGATCTATGTTTTTTCTATCTCAAATTAAAGAAACAGTACTTAAATGCCCAATATTCGGCAGCATTTTCGGCAGCCTGGACGGGCAGGCCACCGCCCGCTGCCCGCTGACGGTGACCGCCTCCAGCAAGATCCACCTGCTCAAGCTCAACGCGCGTGCGTTCCACACCATCATCGCTGACTTCCCAACAGTGGCCAACCTCATGCAGAAGCACCGGTCCACTCCAACCGCGGTGCGTCAGCCATTTTACCTTACTAGTTTATGCTAGCGACGTGCTCGCACGTCCTTTTAATATCACTACATAGTATAAAATAAAGTCCCGCTGTCTGTACGTCCCTATGTATGCTTAGAACTACGCAACGGATTTTGATGCGGTTTTTTAGTAGATAGAGTGATTCAAGAGGAAGGCTTTTAAACCATTTGACGTATAGATTTTCACGCGGTCGAAGCCCGGGTCGCTAGTTAATGTTTATATATAATGGTTTTCACGGCGAAAAGCTTTCTTTACAAAGTTTCAGTCCAATTTAACGTTGATCCAACCACCATCACATACACACCTTTCTGCTGTTAGATTTTGAGAAGGCATGTTTTGTCCGCTCAGTCGATTTCGAAGTCTTCAACATAAGATAACCCCAAATTATTTTATCTTTTGAATGAATGAATGAATAATAATGAATATGAATATTTTATTTGCAACTCAATAAACAAAAACAAAACAAGCATGATTAAAAAAAAGACCAAACAGATGATTTGCAATTGAGTCACAAAACGCTCTCCATCTCAGCATGAGTTAGTAGGAAGCACGTTACAACCAACGCTGGTCTTCCGATAGAGCCGTTTGGTGACGTCACGGAAGATAACAAAGACAATGAAGACTTTTGTTTTCCAGAGTTTCATAATGGGTTTGTCCGCTGACCCTTTCAGGCGTATGGAACGTCAGAGCACCCCAATGGTCGTGACCAAGCGAAGAGGACTGGTCAAATACCTCTTCTTCCAAGACACATATGTCCAGAATTACTTCATAATAGTGTCGCTAGCGTGCGTGTACATCGACATGTATAACGTAGGGTTCCAGAACAACTCCTGGCCTATGGTGCTCTCTCTGTACGTGCTGGATCTGGCATTCGTCCTGAAGATAGTGCTGAAGCTCTCCTTGCCGCTGCTTGTGGGCTGGGATATGAAGAACATGCTTGATAAAGTCAAGAAAGAGTAAGCAATTAACATAGTCTGTTTTTGAAGTAGCTAAGTAGGTACCTACCTTCTGTAGCACTTTAGAGTCCTTCCTAATAATATAGATTCTATATTATTAGGATTACGATTTAAAGGCGAGATTTTTGGGATAATTTTCGAAAAAACTTAACAAATCATATCTCAACAATCGTCATTTAACTTAGAACAATAAGTGCGCCAGAGGACTGGCAATACATTATAATATGTAATGTACCTACACTTTTATTTACAAAATATCAAAACATTTGCTAACTTTAAAGAACTATGACATTAAATATTATAATCATTAAATTACCTAGTTATATAAGTTTACTATTGTACGTCCGTAATTAATGGTCTATTATCTTTGTTATTGATTTCAACAAAAGTATCACGACCTCCCAACTGCTTCCGCAGTAAGTATTCGTAAGTATTCCAGAGGTATTTTTCATCGTGTCTTTTTGTAGATATCTAAAGTTAGAGTTCCGGATCGACCTGGCGTCGTGTGTGCCCATTGAGGCGCTGTGTCTGGTCAGCAACCAGCACCGGTGGACCATCTTCTCCTGGCTCCGACTCAACAGGCTGTTCAGAATTGTAAGTACTCTCGCTTTTCCTGATACTACCATATTTTCAAATCAAATCACATTTATTTCAGACACAGTACAAAGTTAACATAGACAGTCCATATTTTATAGCGAGACTCATTTTAGACACAGTACAAAGTTAACATAGACAGTCCATATTTTATAGCGAGACTCATTTTAGACACCGTACAAAGTTAACATACACAGTCCATATGGCGAGACACATTTCTAAACATAAATAAGAGTTACCTTTATAAACGTACTAGTAGATATACGTTGTATTAGTGCTCATAACTAAACGTTAGTCATGTTTGTCTACCGATCAGATCTCTTGCTTTAGCTAACTGGGAATAATTGGCAAGCTGCGATTTGAATAGCTTTTATAGCGTAGAGTGCATTACAGTAAAGTAGGCTTAATCACATTCACATGGTGGAGTATAAGAGCCACAGCGAAAAGATATACGAGCGAATATATGATACATTTTGTCTGAGTGTTGTGTGTAAAAACATACTATTATCTAAAGGTAATAAAGGGTTACCATCGGCTTGGCTGAGATTTTTGGTTTAAATAAATTATATCATAAGTAGATGGACTTTTCACACTAATAATAAAAACCGGCCAAGTGTGAGACGACTAGCACACCAAGGTGTGTTGTGAGTGGTCTAAAGATGAATATATCATGCTAGTAAAAGTAAAGTAAAAAATCATTTATTTCTTTAGGCTTACAAAATAAGCACTTAGACAAGTCATATTTTATATATAATTATTATCAAATAAAATTATTTTACTGTTCACTTCAATTTTTTGTCCACTAGTGGAAGAAGTGAAAAGAAACCACTAGCATGTTCATTTCTTATATGTCTAATACATGGTTATTTGCCTATTTAAGTCTAAATATAATATGATTCGATACATGTCAATATTTAAGTAAAGCTATGCACAACAACAAATTACTTACATACTATTGTCGGTGCGGAACTGAGCGACATCTGGCCAAGCATTAACATCATTGAGATAATCATTTATGGAGTAGAAAGCCTTCTTGATGAGATTTAGTTTTATGTAATTTTTAAATTTACGAATAGAGAGCTCAGTTGCTTCAGATGGAAGCTTATTATAGAAGCGCACGCTATTGCCCATAAATGAGTTCCCTCCCTACCTTGTGTAATCTAAATGATGGGATGTGTAACTTGTTCTTGTTTCTTGTATTTCTATTGTGAACATCACACTTTTTCATAAGGCTATCCTGATTTTTGTAGGTATACATTAAATTTTCATAGATGTATTACGATATTACAGTCAGAATATTAATGTTTTTAAATAATTCCCTCAGAGAATCTCGTGGCTTTAATTTATAAATAGCGCGTACCGCCCTTTTTTTTGCTGGCCTGTTCCGCTTCGATATTTGGCAAATATGTTCTAATCGGTACAGTATGTCATTTTCAATCCCAATCTTTATCTACACGACATTGTCCCGACTACTCCATTGACGTTATTAATTTGTTTTGTAATTCTAATTTTATTTTAGTATTGTAAATAGAACCCGAGTGTTACTATTTAAGAAAAGTAAAGTAAACTTACATTAGTTCTTAATTTCTTTTATTTTATATCTTGAAACGCAAATAAATATTTTCTTCTTCTAAACTGTAACAAATTTGTAACAGAATACAAAATAAATCAATATATTTTGTATTGTATTGTATATCTATGTATTGGTGGTTTCAGGCGACCGTGCACAAGTCGCTGTACCGGCACGACAAACGTATAACAGTGAACCTGACGCTGATGACGATATTTTCCGTGTTCATCTGGTTCACACTGTTCGTGCACGGAGTCTCTTGTCTATGGTTCTTCATCGGGACTGTGGAGGACTCAAAGCAAGCTAATTCTTCTTGGATGTGGAAAGGTTTCTTTAGTCATTACTAGCTGTGCCCCGCGGCTTCGCCCGCGTGGATATCTATGTGTCAAATGATATGGAAACCTTCCTCTCGAATCACTCTCTACCTATTAAAAAAACCGAATCCAAATCCGTTGTGTAGTTTTAAAGATTTAAGCATACATAGGGACAGAGAGATAGCGGGAAGCGACTGGTATCTAAGTCTTTTCGTTGTCGCGGGTAAGGGTTTTACACTATTGTATTTGGCATTTAACCGAAATGTACTTGATTGATCTACAATTAGAAATAAAATAAATAGAAGATTAAAATAAATGAAACAATTTATAAGTAATTAATAATTAGTTCATAACCCTATGTGGCTCAGTTAAAACAATAAATTGCTGATTGCTATACCGATCTGGCCCTAAAAGCTAAAAGTATGTTTATGTTGGTAGATGACGGATCGTCGTGGTGCGACAACAAGTACCTGTGCTCTATGTACTTCGTGCTCACCACGTTCACGCAGAACGGCGTAGGGGACATAATGCCGAAGAAACATTCTGAAGTGAGTTCTGGTGCTCCCCTTTTGCACGTAAATTTATCCCGAACCGCAAGCTATACTAACTACTATACTTAGATCTATGTATGTAGTTTCGTCATACAGCTACAGGTCAGTCAGGTTTCTGTCTTTACCTTCGTCATTTTTTTTTCATCTTTCGTCTACTTAATTCAAACGTGCTACTTTTTACTGCGTTTTTTTTATTTTTATTTATTTATTAACTAGCACGATTACTTATATTACAACCAATTACACTAGTTGAGGTTTTTGCTTTTCATTGTGAACATTGATAACGTGAGGTTGACGTCATCTCTCAATGCGTCGCGGGTTCGATTCCTGCCTTGAGATAAAATTTTGTGATCTGCAAATAATAATAAATAATAAATAAATAGTGCTGGACAATTCACACAGCATTATCTAGCCCCATGGTAAGCAGAGCTTGTGTTATGGGTACTAGATAACTGATATACATAATACAATACATTACATATATAGATATTTTTAAATATTTGTTCTGTAAGTAAATCAGTCTACCACACTTGTATATCCACAAGTAGTATAAACACAAGTTCTGCTTAGGTTAAAGCTAGATGATGTACTGTCCCCAGGTGATGTTCGTGATCACGCTGGAGATAGTGTCGACGATGGTGTACATGATCTACGTGGGGGAGTTCTCCAACATCATCCAGTACCAGTCCTTCCGCTGCTTCAGCTTCTACACCAAGTATCTGGAGCTCCAGGTCAGTGGCCAGAACAAGAATCTTGTGTATGTGTTCAATTCTACTTCGCGTGACAATCTATTTGTCAAATAGGTTTAAAGAACTTTGTTTCTCATACAAACACATGGTTCACTTCCACGGCGACCGATGTGGCGCGGTGGGCGAAGGTCCGCCTGCGACGCAGGAGGTTGCGGGTTCGATTCCCGCCTCGGAACAATTGTGTGTACGATCTGCAGATATTTGTTCCGGGTGTTCTGGTCGTTTTCTATGTATAATAAATCTATGTAATATATTGTATTATGTATATCAGTTATCTAGTACCCATAACACAAGCTCTGCTTACCATGGGGCTAGATAATGCTGTGTGAATTGTCCAGCATTATTTATTTATTTACTTATAATGAGATACATAAGAAAAAAAACGAATGTATGTTTTACAATTTATTTTAAACTAGCCTCTGGTACTTGAAAGTAAATTATAACTAAATATTATTTATAACTTTATACTATACTATTTTTATTTTATTACTATACTTTTTTATCATACTAACACTGTTATCATTACATATACAAATACCAACATTATAGCAGCCAGAACTAAATAAATTATGTAATAGGTAAGCTTGTGTTTCGGTATATCAATATTATTAGATTGATGATTAATATATATTATATTATTTATTTATAATATTATTAGATTGATGTAACGAATACATCCGACAGAGAACCAAGGTTATCGACATAGCTCAAAGAATTAGCAAGCTGAAGTGGCAGTGGGCCGGCCATATCTCGCGAAGAACCGACGGCCGATGGGGCAAACGTGTTCTTGAGTGGAGACCACGACTCGGTAAACGTAGTGTAGGACGCCCTCCGACCAGGTGGGATGACGACCTGCGAAAGACTGCAGGTAGATGCTGGATGCGGCAAGCTGGAGACAGGGCGCTATGGCGCTCATTGGGGGAGGCCTATGTCCAGCAGTGGACTGCTATAGGCTGATGATGATGTGTTTCGGTATTACTAAATAATAAACAGGTAAGTATTTTATTCGTGTAGGTACTGTTACAGAGTATGTACGTGTAATTTAAGTTAATTATTAAAGTACAAAAAAAACCAAACAATTGGTTCTCTTAAATCTCTATCTCTCTCTATGGTTCTATTAAATCTCTATCTATTAAATAAGTAGCGTAGTTTTAAAGATCTAAGCATACATAGGGACAGACAGACAGCGGGAAGCGACTTTGGTTTATACTATGTAGTGATGGTTGATCTAATGGTGAGGTGAGGAAGTTCAAAGATTGGGCGAAAGATGTAATGGGACAGAATAGTGTGAGTAGGGATGTGATGTGAAGGTAGATTTGAAGAAAAATTACATTTTTACTTGCCAACCCTAGCAAAAATATGAAGGAGCAGAATACGACAGAAAACATCATCATCATCATTCAGACCATTGACACCCTACTGTTGGGCGACACACCAGCTCAATCGGTCCTATGTGAGTGCACTTCATCCATCGTCACGATATAAATAATAAAATAAATAATAATGTCAAATTATGTCTTACGAACCGGTCGAACGGGTGGGACCGACCTTGTGATACAAAATACAAACCACTTTGAATTCATCAAACTATGAAAGCTTTCAGAAGAATATTTGTATCATCATCATCATCATCATCAGCCTATAGCAGTCCACTGATGGACATAGGCCTCTCCCAATGAGCGCCATAGCGCCCTGTCTCCAGCTTGCCGCATCCAGCATCTACCTGCAGTCTTTCGCAGGTCGTCATCCCACCTGGTCGGAGGGCGTCCTACACTACGTTTACCGAGTCGTGGTCTCCACTCAAGAACACGTTTGCCCCATCGGCCGTCGGTTCTTCGGAAGAATATTTGTATAATTTCGATTAATTTGTGCCATCACACCGACACACTTTCTTTAATTATTTAATGTGATTGTTTTGAAAAAACTAGAAACCTTCGATACGTTAGTTTTTAACGGTTAAATACTAATCCTTCGGAAATAATTAAATACATTTTATATGACCAGCACCAGGGACATCCTATACAACTACAAAATAATCATACAAATCAGTGCAATGACGGTGAAATCGACAGACATACTTAAAAAAAACATAGAATACAGCCGAACATAAGTAGAACCTTTCGAAAACGTTTAAAACATAAATCTGTTCCATCGCCTCTCCTATAAACCTAAGGTTTTGCGGAAGATAACCAAAGAGTTTTCTTCCTCTACTAAAGAGTTTTCTTCCTTGATAGATAGATAGATAAACCATTTATTACAGACTTCAGACACACACATACAAAATACAATAATTATACTTCCTTTACTATAGAATTTTCTTCCTCTACTAAAGAGTTTTCTTCATCTACTAAAGAGTTGTCTTTTAGAGTTTCCTAACAAAGATAATATTTTGTATTTGTAGTAGTGTATTATTTAGTTTGGTATTTGTAATATTTATTATTTGTTTTTTAGTATTTTTGTTATGTTCTCATTTAGATAACCAGTGGTATACCCCCTGCCTTTTCTTAAATTCATATAATTCTTTCCATCCAAGATTGCCTGGAAGAGATAGCTTCTAAGCAATAAGGCCGCCCATTGTACTTGTCACATATAATGTAATAAATGTAACAAAAATTATGTATTTTTGTAATGATTGATTTGATTATGGTGTAGAATAAAGAATTACAGAATAAAATGTTTCAGGCGTTCCTCCGCAACAACCGCGTGTCCAAAAACCTGGCGCGGCTGGTGAGCCGCTACTGCGTCCACCTGTGGCGGGAGTCGCGCGGCAAGCAGATCCCCATCTTCCTCCTCAACGCGCCGCACGCCATGCGACTGCAGATCATGTCTGCCGCCTACCTCCATCATCTCACCAGGGTACATAAACATCTTCCTCCTCAACGCGCCGCACGCCATGCGACTGCAGATCATGTCTGCCGCCTACCTCCATCATCTCACCAGGGTACATAAACATCTTCCTCCTCAACGCGCCGCACGCCATGCGACTGCAGATCATGTCTGCCGCCTACCTCCATCATCTCACCAGGGTACATAAACATCTTCCTCCTCAACGCGCCGCACGCCATGTGACTGCAGATCATGTCTGCCGCCTACCTCCATCATCTCACCAGGGTACATAAACATCTTCCTCCTCAACGCGCCGCACGCCATGCGACTGCAGATCATGTCTGCCGCCTACCTCCATCATCTCACCAGGGTACATAAACATCTTCCTCCTCAACGCGCCGCACGCCATGCGACTGCAGATCATGTCTGCCGCCTACCTCCATCATCTCACCAGAGTACATAAACATCTTCCTCCTCAACGCGCCGCACGCCATGCGACTGCAGATCATGTCTGCCGCCTACCTCCACCATCTCACCAGGGTACATAAACATCTTCCTCCTCAACGCGCCGCACGCCATGCGACTGCAGATCATGTCTGCCGCCTACCTCCACCATCTCACCAGGGTACATAAACATCTTCCTCCTCAACGCGCCGCACGCCATGCGACTGCAGATCATGTCTGCCGCCTACCTCCATCATCTCACCAGGGTACATAAACATCTTCCTCCTCAACGCGCCGCACGCCATGCGACTGCAGATCATGTCTGCCGCCTACCTCCATCATCTCACCAGGGTACATAAACATCTTCCTCCTCAACGCGCCGCACGCCATGCGACTGCAGATCATGTCTGCCGCCTACCTCCACCATCTCACCAGGGTACATAAACATCTTCCTCCTCAACGCGCCGCACGCCATGCGACTGCAGATCATGTCTGCCGCCTACCTCCATCATCTCACCAGGGTACATAAACATCTTCCTCCTCAACGCGCCGCACGCCATGCGACTGCAGATCATGTCTGCCGCCTACCTCCACCATCTCACCAGGGTACATAAACATCTTCCTCCTCAACGCGCCGCACGCCATGCGACTGCAGATCATGTCTGCCGCCTACCTGCATCATCTCACCAGAGGACATAAACATCTTCCTCCTCAACGCGCCGCACGCCATGCGACTGCAGATCATGTCTGCCGCCTACCTGCATCATCTCACCAGAGGACATAAACATCTTCCTCCTCAACGCGCCGCACGCCATGCGACTGCAGATCATGTCTGCCGCCTACCTCCATCATCTCACCAGGGTACATAAACATATTATTAAACCATACAACATATTAGGTCCAGAATAAATAACATTTCAACAGTTTCCGTGTGAATAGGGGACAGATAGAAGTTTTTTCAAATGTGTTATTTATTTATTTAATAACAAAATCCACAGCCTTTATAAACTATAATTATTTACTTAATCACTGAACATAAGGCCAATACAGGATTTACTTTATATAAAATAAAAAAATGACTATCACTATAAATAAAATTAATAAACGCTAAAATAATTTAATAACAGAAGAAAAAAGAGTATAAACTAAATTTAAAACAAAAAGAAACATGAATATTGAAGTGAACTCAAACTAAATTGTATAAACAATCCTCCCAGATCACCACTGGCCGCTTGATGCTGCTTTATCCTAAAGTCATTTAAAACGGGATATTTACCATGATTTGATTTTTGAGTTATCCAATATTTCGGCACAGTTGCATGCGCCATGATCACTGAGTAACTGAAGGCACTGCGAGTTTTTATGGGCAGACATACCGATCTACCCTCATTTTTTGTCTTTTGCTACGTTATCCCGTTTTAAATGACTTTAGTATTAATAGCCATGATAGTTACAAAAGTTTTATTGCTTTATCCTATCCTAGCATTAGTATTTATTTACTTCTTCTATTTCAGCACCACGTCTTTGAACAATGTGAGCCGGCTTTCCTGCGGCAACTAGCTGGCTGCTTAAAATTATACTCTTATAACGAAGGTTGGATATCTATTAGACTTACATAATGTAGTCTACTCGGATAAATAAATAATGCTGTGACAATCCACACAGCATTATCTAGCCCCAGTCTAGGCAGAGCTTGTGTTATGGGTACTAGATAAACTGTTATACATTACGTAGATAAATATTTTTACTATACACCAGAACAGTGACTTGTGGGCAAAGACCACCACAGAGTGGAGCCCACCCAACGCTAAGAGGCGACGTGGAAGGCCCAGGATGAGATGGCGCGACGAGCTCGAGGTATATCTTCCATCATGGCCTGTTGCAGCGTTGGATCGCGAGGAGTGGAAGGAGAAAAGGGAGGCCTTTGCCCAGCAGTGGGACAGTAATGGCTTAAAATAAATGAATAAATAAATACACCAGAACACCCGGCACAAATATCTAAGATAAAAATCTAATCGTTTAAATGCTTTGTAGCACATCCTTTTACCAGTTATCCCACTGCAAGGTTTTAGCTCGCCAACCTGTGAACACCTTTAGCATCAGGCTCATATCGTCTCGCGTGAAACGTGTGCAATGTGCATATTAACTAATGAGGCCATGTTTCCAGGCATGTACGTGGTGAAAACCAACGAGATCACGGACTCCATGTACCTCATCCACCGGGGGCGCGTGAGGGAGCTCCTCATGAACGGCAACGAGATCAACCAGATCACCCGCATCTATCCGGCTGGCTCTTATTTCGGCGTTGTAGGTTATTTAGCCTAGTCATATTAGATGTTTTTAAACTTATGCGATCGCGTAATTATGTGTTCTCAATCAATAAATTTCTTTCCGGCCCTGGTGGGGGCACAGAGAGGGGACTCGAGGCTTGGCCTCATTACCCCGGCGTCAACTCGAGAGGTGACCCCTGGGTCCTTGGGTTTTGTGGGAATCTTTTTCGCTACTTCTCAATGTTTTTTTTAGGCTGCATTCGGTTTATCATCTTTTTTTTGTGTTTTTTTTTTAATTAACCCAAGGACTCTATGGTGGTATGTGTTCTGATCGCCGCTGATGTTCCAACAGTGAAACGTCGAGAAAATATTAATGCGATAAATGCCCGTTAAAATTGTATTTGTAATAAACCTAATATGACTAATATTAGGTTTTAACCTAATAATTGGACTCGACTAATTGGAAAAGCGTATAAACTATCATTTTGGCGTTGTAAATGTTGCCTCAAAAGTATTATAAAATATAATGTTTGCCTAATTAAATTACTCAAAGTTAAATGTCAAACAATGTCACAAAAATAGGTTTTTCTCTAGGTTTTTAAAAGTCCAGAACAAAATTTGTAGCAAATTTCATACCCTAGAAGTTATTGATCCTCTTTTTGCAGATGCAAGGACTAACTCCCAACACGCCGTACGCTCGCACCTACCAGACCGTCAGCAACGCACAAGTGCTCACCCTCTGCCGCGACGACTGGGTCTACCTCACGCAGCACTTCCCCAACAGCTGCAACGAGATCAACAAGCACATGCGCTCCGACACCAGCCGCATGGGCAAGGGCAGCGTCGCGAGCTCCATGCTCAAGACGTTGGTGTCGCCGCCGATCAACGCGCTTAAAGCTAAAATCACGGAGATATCTGATAAGGCCTCGCAAGCCCTCTTCCCGCCGCCACCGGTCCCAACCTCGCAAATCGACGCCCTTCTCACGCGAAAGGAGAAGATCGATAAACCGACGTCGGAGGAAGAAGGACAAAAGTACCAATGGCCCACGATCCGCGAAGAAGAGGAGGATGAAGCAATGGATGAACGAGGGCAAACGCACAAAAGGTCGGATAAGCCCTCTGCTAAAGGTCCCGATGAGTCGTTCGAGAATGCTGCCAGTGATATTAGCGAAGCCTCTGAAAAAGAAAAAGAAACGGTTTCTATGGATATCTCAAAATCGAATCCAAATGAAGACGCTGAAAAAGAAATGGTCTCCGTGGATATATCAAAATCGAAAGCTAATGTAGACACTGAAAGAGAAATGGTCTCCGTGGATACATCAAAATCGAAAGCAAATGATGATATCGAAAAAGAAATAGAAACTACTGTTGTTGATCTTCAGACGAAGACAGAGCAGCCCGAAAGCGATGTAACATCTGGCGTTCCAACAGAAAAGTTACCGGAGGAGACACAGGACCGTGGCACGTCTACCTCGAGAGTGCCCAGACAGGCACTTAGCCTTCGCTATGATGAGGAGACTAAAGACAAAACTAAAGACATAACAAACGACAAACCAAACAAACCCAATGACAGTTAAACAGACTGTGGCTTAAGAAATGCGTGCCTTGTGCGCTCTGCTCTACCTCTCGTCAAATACTTTCGTCTTGGTAGGTAAATAATTGTATTATAGTTTTTTAATTTACGTAATTTTTGAAAGTAGAACTAGAAACTTATTATTATTACACATAATAATAATTTTAGTCACATAATTATAATGTTATTTCATTTCTTTGGGGCCCACTAAACTTTTGGTTGAACGTGCTTCTAAGGTATTTTCCAATTTATTTCTATACTCTCAAAGTACTACAAGAACGGCGTTTTGAATTCAAATAGGTAAAAATGGTAAAATAGTAGATAAAATAGAAATTCATTCAGAAAATAAAACAAATAAGTGTCTGCTTAATCATGACCTTGCAGTCAATCAGTCAAGTGTCTTTTAACTACCTTAACAATAAATAATAATTGTGTCACGTAGCATAATATATTGTTCCTTCATGTCCACTAAGTCCAGTCTATCCTAAGTTTGCCTGGAAGAGACCGCTCTCAGCGATATGGCCGCCTTTATAGTTCCTCTATTCCTAGTATTTATTTCTGATTTATGTCTATGAAATTAACAAATTACCTACTTTTGTAGTTTTGGATTACATTCTAGTAGAAAATTTGCCAGTATTCTTGAGTCTTCTCGTCATGCATACCGCAATGAAGTTTTGAATCAGTCCGTCTACCCGTTCAAAGTCATAGTTTATTGCAAAAAGTATGATTACAGATCTGTTATAGATAATAACATAACAAATTTTATTATCTTTCACGTAAGGTTTCAATGCATAAAAGTTACTCTATGCTATGTGACGATCAGTGACCGAAGAGAATACAATAATTAATCAGTGATTAAAAGGAAAATACATTGTCTGACGTAGTTATTGTATTTTCTTTGATTGTCAAAGAGAGAATGCAATAGGTAACTATATTTTGTAGGATATAATTTATATTCACTTTAGAAAAGAGAATGAGATAAGAAAATACTAAAAACTAAGAATAATATTGGATAATTATTCAGTAATTTAGATGACTTGATTATTTGAGCAGGAAGAAGTGATAATTCCAAAACAATGATGCGTATCAGTAGAATCAGCGAGGACGGAAAGTTCCGCAAGGAAGGGTACATGTTTAGCAACACCACCCAGGACACCAGGGACATCGAGTTCGACTACGAGGAGGCGCATATCGAGGTTAGCACAATATCACTAGAATTTTGTAGTAAGCAGAGGTTTTCCAATATTTCGGCACAGTATCATGCGCCATGATCACGGAATAACTGAAGGCACTGCGAGTCAATAATTGAAAATATCTCGTTTTATATGACTAGTGTAAACAATGATAGTTTCAAAAGTTTTATGGGAAGCATACGTGGTGGTACATCTTATATTTTATTTGCTTTAAAACTGAAACAACACTCATTAGCAAGAGAAAAAGGCATCAATATTGGCATCGTTGCAGTTCGCCCCCAGACAAGAAAAAGCTTGGGAACAAGCTCCTATCTATCATTTGACTATCCTTTGGACAAAAATAAATTTACAACAGACTGAACGAAGTTCTGAACGTCCAAAAGCGCATTCTGTCTGGCACACGTGGGCTTGAAAAGGACGGGTCAAGAATTGGACGAGGCCTGTACCAGTGACTAAAAGGACTGTAATAATGATGATTGGTAATTACTCCAATGTATAACAACATCATCATCAGCCTATAGTACATCATCACCAAGGCAAAGAACACTCCAAACCAGTATGAAGGTTATGCCTGCTTATCCGCTGCACATTCGCTGGAACTCACTGAGGAAGCGTTAGCTCTATTTTCAAGAAATAATAGGCTGGACGGGCACTGGTGGAGTGGACCACAGCCCACCGAACAGCCGCCCACATCAGTAGAGACGTCTGCAACGAAATTTATAGCGTGATTTCACGTTGGATGGGCGCCACACACCAATAAATGATATTTCTATTTCTGTAACAACAGAAATAGAAATATAATTTATTGGTCAAATCAATTTTAATGTCAAATTTTCATAAAAATAGTTATAATAATTATGATACAAATTGTATTTTACAATTAGTACCTTACCTAAGCATGATGTTATTTATCTGTATTTGATGCAATACATTTTACTTTACAGAGGGAGTACCCTCTGTGGTGGTCATACGACATGTTCCGCAACAACCTGCGCAGCCTCCCTGAGAACAAGTACTGGAACCTGCTGGTCTGCGCCTTCACGCTGGCCGGCATAGTGTGGGCCATCATCAACGTGGACGTGTTGCTGCTCGACGTCGCTTACAATATCGTCTACGGCCTCCACTCGGTTGCGGTCTGCTATAATGTCTTCACGCAACAGGACTCTTCGATCACCATTGGAAAAATACGTTAGCATTACTTATCACTCCTATAGCAGTCCACGGCTGGACATAGGCCTCCCCCAATGAGCGCCATAGCGCCCTGTCTTCAGCTTGCCGCATCCAGCATCTACCTGCAGTGTTTCGCAGGTCGTCATCCCACCTGGTCGGAGGGCGTCCTACACTACGTTTACTTATCACTACATAGTATAAAACAAAGTCGCATCCTGCTGTCTGTCTGTCCCTATGTTTGCTTATATCTTTAAAACTACGCAAGGATTTTGATGAGTTTTTTTATAGATAGAGTGAATCAAGAGGAGGGTTTATAAACGATTTGACATAATAGATTAGACGCGGGCAAAACCGCGGGGCGCAGCATATCTTATATGGCATTAATCTTTATTTGGTAGCTATTTTGCATAGGTGGGCAGAAGTTACTAAACTGTTTAGACCCAGAAAGGGTCCTTCTTCGAACTTGCTATCAAAAAATCTGATCTCTAGAAAGGTTCTCATTAACGTGTTTGTATTTACGACTTTACGTATTTTCATACGGATTTGTTTATTGATGAGTGAAATAAGTTCGTTTTGTTCCAGATGACCGTTAATCTACTTATCGATCTTGAGGATCTCGTTTTGTCACAGTTTTAGTGTTTTTAATAAACTCTTAACTGTGAATTATTTTCCAGTTGGAATGCTCGTTGACTTGGTATCATTTGCTCATTTCGTGAACCCCAAAACAACATTCAAGATGTTCTGCTACTTTATCCGTCTCCATAGACCCTTCAGGTACCTTTGTGAGTACTACAGCTCTACTAAATTAATTATTGTGTTTTGTTTTGTAAATCTTCGCAAACCTTCTGACCGCACGTGCTGGGACCCGCATTATACAACAACCTATCGGATCAGGTAGTGACAACATCTAGTCTCTCTACATATAAGCGGAGACTTAAATCGTGGCTCGTCGGGAAGGCGTTCTACAGTGTTGACGATTAATATGTTAAAGTTCTTAAATAATGTTTAATGTTTTATTATTTATTTTAAGAATTATTTTTGACTTGTACTATTTGATACAAATTAATTGATTTTTCTAATGTTATGTGTCCAGTCTCTGTGGATGACTTCAACATGAACGGCAGCGTCTGGGGCACGACGGCCAAGGTCTATTACATCTTCATGGTGCTCCGGATCTCTTGGGCATTCATTTGGATCAAAGTTAACGAGGTTAGTTTTGTTTTAAAAAGTTCTTTATTTAACACAAAAGTTTTACAAGCGTAGATTAAGTAAACACTGTTTAGAACCTCAACAGGCTTAATACGCCGAAAGTTTTTTCATTTAAATACTATTTATAACGAGGCTAGTATACTGGTAAAATACTAACTCGTGTCGTTCAGCGACCGAAGTGAATCGTGGCCTCTAGCACAAGACCTCTCCAAGCATCTTGGTACCTTTAGCAGCCGACTGGTCTTTTCTGCCAAGCAGAACTACTGTGTTCTGCTAAAATTGCATAATGTCTTCTGGATGATTTCTGATACCAGGTAGATATCCAAAATCATCAAAAAATATATGACTTCGTTTTTCAGGAAGAAATATCTGGTAAGCTGAATAATAATGACACGGATAGCTCGAGCAAGTTCCTGCTGGCTGCGTACATCGTCGACGAGATATTTATACTCATTGGGTAAGTGCTGCTGGCTCTCGGGGTTGTTGTAGCGAAGTAATCGCATCGTAAATTGTTTAATATATTAATATTTGTAAGAATTCGTACTGATTTCTAGATCTCTTATATTCTGTGAATATTATGTACTAGTTTCGGCTCTGGGCTTCCCACGAGTTGTTTCCATGGGAATTATTAAGGGTTATATCTATCCTATGGGAATTGATTTATGGGATAAAAAGTCATTTATCGTCATCCCAAGTAAAAACCTAAATAAATAAATGTATTAAACACGTACACGAGAGTGCACGTCAACGAGACTCGACACAGGTAATTAATAACGAGATATTCACCATGATTTTTATTATTATATCATATTTTTGACGACCGATGTGGCGCGGTGGGCGAAGGTCTGCCTGCGACGCAGTAGGTTGCGGGTTCGATTCCCGCCTCGGAACAAATGTGTGTACGATCTGCAGATATTTGTTTCGGGTGTTCTGGTCGTTTTCTATGTATAATAAAAAAATATCTATCTATGTAATGTATTGTATTATGTATATCAGTTATCTAGTACCCATAACACAAGCTCTGCTTACCATGGGGCTAGATAATGCTGTGTGAATTGTCCAGCATTATTTATTATTTATTTATTTATTTGTGTTTTTAAACATTTGGACACAGTTAATTGCGCCATGATCACGGAATAACTGAAGTAGTTGGAAAACACAAATTATTGTGAAAATCCCATTATTATTGACTATGATAGTTTCAGTTATCAAGTAATATGTTGTTTAAAGCGCGGAGGAGCACCCCAAGAGCGAGCTGGAGCGGCTGACGTACCTCGGGGTGATGGTATCAGGCATCCTGATGGTGGGCGGCGTGGCCGTGGCCTCCATGTCGCTGGTCATCAGCCTCTACATGCGCTCCGAGGAGGTGTTCCGCTCGCGGTACCGGCTCATCATCAAGGAGATGGTAATGTGATTTATTTTCGGAAAAATTTACGGCTAAACATAACAAAACACGAAAAATTAAGTCTAAATATCATCAGCCTATAGCAGTCCACTGCTGGACATAGGCCTCCCCCGAGGGGCAGGCAGCAGCGTCCCTTGCAGCACTCACTACACTGCGATCCCCAACCCGCATGCCCAGCGTGGGGATTATGGGCATCGACCCCCTATGAGTATAAATATAAAGACGTCCAATTAAAAGTTTTCGCAAGTAATGATAGGATAGGGAGATGGTTTCTAACCTGTATGCTGAATATTTTGAACCTAGAAATGTTCCTCAACTCAATTTTATTCCAAATATTTTAAATTTTACCAGGAACAAAATAGGCTTTTAGAGCTTACTATATCCCTGGTTTCAAAAAAAAATACAGCTATATATGGAATTCCATTGTATGCGAATCGGAGGAACTCCTTAGCGCACGTCGTCGTGTTAATACCTACGAGCCTGAACAAACCGTTAAAATGACAAAATTCAAGTATCGATAGAAGAAGGAGACAATTTGTGTATTGGTTTACTACAAGTATTTATGTCGCTATAATTAAAGTATATGAGAACCTTCCTACCTTGTTCGAACTAAATGCATCTGTGAAACCACGACATTTATTGTAAATAATCATAAATGTAACATTACAGCTATTTACAGCTAAATCGTTACATTATATTATTATTTATTTATTTTAAGCCATTATTGTCCCACTGCTGGCAAAGCGGAAGGAGAAATTGCGAGAAGTGGAAGGAGAAAAGGAAGGCCCCCTTTTCTCCTTCCACTTCTCGTAATCCAACGCTGCAACAGGCCATGATGGATGATGTACTTCGAGCTCGTCGCGCCATCTCATCCTGGGCCTTCCACGTCGCCTCTTAGCGTTGGGTGGGCTCCACTCTGTGGTGGATATTATGGACAGAATAAAAAAAGAGAAAAATAAAATAGTTAGTTAGGTACCTAGTACCTACTAATGGTTTTAAACAGAATAAACACGTATAAATTACCACGTAGTTTTACTGATGCGAGAATCCAAGATGGCGGACCTCTGCAGACAAAAAGATAGGAAATCAAATAGGAAATTAGATATTAGTACAAGTGTAGGTATAATCGTCTCAGCATTATTGTTGCTCCAAAAAATCTGCTTTTCTGACAGGGTTGTTTTGTCCATATTAGGAATATCCATAAATAAATAAAAATAAATAAATAATGCTGGACAATTCACGCAAGCTGAAGTGGCAATGGGCCGGCCATATCTCGCGAAGAACCGTCGGCCGCTGGGGAAAACGCGTTCTTGAGTGGAGACCACGACTCGGTAAACGTAGTGTAGGCCCGCCCTCCGACCAGGTGGGATGACGACCTGCGAAAGACTGCAGAGGCCTATTTTCAGCAGTGGACTGCTATAGGCTGATGATAGACAATCACACAGCATTAGCATCTAGCTAGCATATCACACATCGTCTGTTTTTTTTTAGGATTCAAATTCAACAACTTTTTATCTCTAAGCTTACAAGACAAGCACTTAGACTTGCATCAATACAGGACAACTCCCACATCCCAGACGTCCAGCGGAAAACAGTGGAGACGTTCTACCTGATGTACTGGAAGAAACAACAGGCGGTGTCAGGTTCCCAGCTGCTGCCGACCTTCCCGCCGACGCTGCTAGCTTCCATCTATATGGACATATACTTCGAGGCTACGCAGAAGGTAGTTAAGTACTCAAAGAAGGTATTATTTTTTTAATAAAGCGTTGCGTAGACACACCAGTATTTATCCAGCACAACGCTGAATAGAGGCCATATCGCTGCACAACAAATAAAATGTAAATAGACTTATTTACTTAGTGCCATAACTTTTGTTTAGTAGTTTTTAAGGCTACGAAGAAATAATAAGAATGAAGTGATCCCTGGACATTTTAATCGTGTATGGCTCCTGCACCACTTCACAACACATGCTGGCATGATGATTCACAGTGATAAACATGTGCTCGCTTGCAAGATCAATGTCCGACTGATGACGCGCTGGACACGACTTTTAAGCCCCGCCTACTTGGACACGACTTTCGTTGGGTCATTTCTTTAACGCAGTTACATTTCCTGACTTATTATTTCTTCGTAGTTTTAAGGTAAATAAAAATATTTTCTCTCTTTCAAGTATAATTAAATAATTAATGCATCATCGAAGATCAAGCTAAGCAGAGCTTGTGTTATGGGTACTAGATAACTCATATACTTAATACATTACGTACATTCATTATTTGGATGTCTTGTTTAGCGACTACAGCGGCACTAGTGCAGTGCTGCAGTTGCCTGGAGTGAGTTAGGTTAGGATGCGTTTTCGAAGATGTGCCTGGTAGCTAGACGATGATGTGGTGAGTCCGAGCAAAATTACACGAGTGCCTACTATATTCATTCGTATCCTCGCTTCGATCGAAGTAAGCACAGACAGAAAACGGTCGGACAACCAAATAGCAAGACCTCATGTCGGACGGTGATGAATCCGTGCTAGACAAGATCAAATAAAGAAAGATTCATTTAAAATTTTACTGCCCACTATTTGTACCAAGGGTACAAAGTGTGGCCTAATAATTTTCTACTTGCCACCACACATGTTTATACAGATGGTTGGCGTTCTAACACTACATAATGATCAGGGAGGTTGAGCAGACAGCTGATGAGAGTCCCTGCGCATATTTGCATATTTGGCACTCCTCATTAACATTTCGTTACTCGGATCCGCACGTTACGCACTCTTGCATAACGTTGCTGAAAACACAACCTAAATCTATTTCAGTCAAAAGTGCTGAAGGATCTGTCCTCCCAGTTCCTGTCGGAACTGGCGAACAAAATGCAGACCATCCACTACATCCCGGGAGACGCTATCATCAAGCGGAACTCCAAGAAAAACGCTATGATCTACATCACGTACGGAGATATAGAGGTGAGTTGAATAGCGTGTCATAGAGGTGGCCTAACAGCGGACTGAGCAGTGGCGCCACTTGAAAGAAGGTCTATAGTGTTTGCTTTGATTATCTATTTTGTCAGTGAAAAGTACCTAAATAGACGTAACAAAGTGTGCCGTGTGCAAATTTTTGCAACTCACTTAGATGTTCAAAATTCGAGTCCAGTTTCTCACAGAATAAAAAATAAATAATGCTGGACAATTCACACAGCATTATCTAGCCCCATGGTAAGCAGAGCTTGTGTTATGGGTACTAGATAACTGATATATATAATACAATACATTACATAGATAGATAGTTTTGATTATACATAGTTAACGACCAGAACACCCGGTACAAATATCTGCAGATCGTACACACAATTGTTCCGAGGCAGGAATCTAACCCGCAATTTCCTGCGTCGCAGGCGGACCTTCGCCCACCACGCCACAGAGGTTGTCAGAACGCGTGTTAGTTACTATAGGGGCATATTGTCCTCAGTTGCTGACTCCTGAAGATGACATGACGGCCATACTTCGGCTGACGAAAGGCTCCGTGATCTCTCCGTGGGGGGTGGCAGCCCTAGACGGGTTCGGATACGCGCACCTCGAGGTCAGGGCTGCCACCTACTGCACGGCGCATGTGCTGACTGCAGAGCAACTGTGGAAGGTAGCCGTCAAGTATGGAAGGCTTACGGGGCAGACATCTAACATTTTACATTTTATTTCCGTAAGTAAACATTATTATTTATTTATTATCACTACATAGTATAAAACAAAGTCGCTTCACGCTGTCTGTCTGTATGCTTAGATCTTTAAAACGATAAGCAACGGTTTTTTTAATAGACAGAGTGATTCAAGAGATATGTTTATAACCAGTTTTGACGACCGATGTGGCGCGGTGGGCGAAGGTCCGCCTGCGACGCAGGAGGTTGCGGGTTCGATTCCCGCCTCGGAACAATTGTGTGTACGATATGCAGATATTTGTTCCGGGTGTTCTGGTTGTTTTCTATGTATAATAAAAAATATCTATGTATGTAATATATTGTATTATGTATATCAGTTATCTAGTACCCATAACACAAGCTCTGCTTACCATGGGTCTAGATAATGCTGTGTGAATTGTCCAGCATTATTTATTTTTATTATTATTTATTTGGCAGATGGATTTCTACGCGGGCGCTTAGGATTTTAATTTTTAACATTGATCTAATCTTCTTCGATCAAGCATGTTGATCCAAAATGTATATCCCTGGAACCTTACATAGCACATGTCTTTAGAAATAAAAATATTAACCTTCGATACAGAATTGAAAATTATTTAGAATTGGAATGAGTTATTTTGTTTGTACACATAGGTACATGATGAAACGGATTTGTTTTTTTGAAATGTTTCCTTTTGCAGAACCACATTGAAAGAGTTAAGACGCACCACATGGCAAAAACTATTATGGCGCCCGAATTATCAAAGTAAGTGAATTCATACAAAAGTCGTCTAAAACGGGATGACTTGATTTTTGACTTTTCCAATATTCGCAGTGCCTTACTTATTCCATGATGAAGGCTCATGAAACTGTGCCAAAATATTGATAAACTCGAAACACTTTGACTTTAGCGACTTTTGTGTTGATAACCATGATAGTATCATCGATCCAGAATGTACGGCATGGAAGCGCTTCTGATGCAACGATAACATAGGTGGTGTGGACATGTCCTCCGCATAGAAGATCGTCGTTTACCAAAAGCTGTATTTTATTCGGAGATGGCAGAGAATAATCGGAGACACGGCGGTCAACATCTGCGCTACAAGGATGTGTTCAAACTACACCTCACCGCTTGCGATATTGACCCGGGTTGTTGGGAGGAGCTTGCTTCTCGTAGGTCATCTTGGCGATCTACTATTTACAACAGAGTTAAAGCGTTTGAGGAAAATCGCATCGAGGCAATGGACGCAAGACGCCAGATACGAAAACAGAGACCTAAGCCCTCCTACACGTATACATATAACTCATCGGGCCAACTCTACTGCCATGCGTGCCGTAGGATATTCAAGACCAAGTTTGGTCTAGCAAGCTATATTAGAGCTCATAATGAATGCTCACTTTTGTTTTGTACGGCATTAGTTTTGGACGTGGGAGTGCCAACCTTAGGTGTGCCTTTTTTTCTGGATTCGCTAACAGCCCATATTAGACATAATTGAAATGGTACATAAAAATAATAAATAATGTTGGACAATCCACACAGCATTATCTAACCCCAAGCTAAGCTGAGCTTGTGTTATAGGTACTAGATGACTAATATACATACTTAATACAATAGATTACATAGATAGATATTTTTTATTATAGATACATATAGATAACGACCAGAACACCCGGAACAAATATATGCAGATCACACACAATTGTCCTGAGGTGGGAATCGAAACCGACCCGCAACGTCCTGCGTCGCAGGCGGACCTTCGCCCACCGCGCCACAGAGGTCGTCAAAGATGCTACATAAGATGTGTTCGGAACAGGTACAAGAGCAGCATCGTGAACTTGAAGCGAAGCCTGGTGGGGCTGAAGGAGGCGAAGAAGCCAGATGGGAGCCTGCTGATGTCGCGGACTGACTACTTCCTGCAGATCGCTGGCTGCTACGTCATGAGGAACGTCAGTATATCAGACAATAATCATCGTTTTCTTTGCAGTATTCTCGCTTTAGGTGCGGTCGGCACAATTTTTTTTAAATAAATTAAATTAAGCTGGAGATTTCAAAACAGAAAACATCATCGGAAAGATGAAGGATTTTATTGATTAGGTTTTCTATAATATCAAATTTCTAGTTTCCATACAAAATCAAATAATGTTATGCATTTTATAGTTAGGTAAATATTTGACTGTTGGTTGCCCAAAAATATCGCCAAGTTGCCCAATTCCAAATTACGTGCTAGACGTACATACTGACGGGAGGGAAATATTGGTTGAGCAAAGCACTGTTACCATTTGTCTGCAAAAAGGATGAACTAAATTTGGTATTTAAAAAAAAATGATTAAAATAGAAACAACCTTTATACCCTCATATGATTGGATGGTTGAATTAAAAGTATAATAAATAAAAAAGTATTTATTGCAAGCATTTACACTCATACTAGAAAATAAACAAGAGAATCTTAAAAACTAAAAGGATTGCTGGTGGCGGTGGCGCTCACAACAGTGCCTGGTGTACGGGCAGTCCACCCACCCAGCTATCATTGCGAGAACGGTATTGGAGCTGGCTCGCAACCTGCGCACAAGGGAGGCGGCGCGCTTGCGCATGGTGGTATGAAAACAGCCAACTCGTGCCGCCGCAAACATCCCTGAGGCGCTGCAGTAGCGGGGCAGCCCCAAGACCGCTCTCTACAATGAATGGAATTTTTGACTCTTTGCCCGACTGCGCAAGAAAGAAGATTATTTGTTTCATTTGATTGTTTTCTTTCAGCGTACGGACGCGTCCCTGACCGACGAGTCGGACCCACTCTGCCTCCGCCCCACCTTCCCCTGCATCCTGCAGCCCTACACCTCGCTCACCTTCGCCTGGAACCTCTTTGTCTCTATCTTGGTGCTCATTATTATCTTTGTAAGTTTCATAGCTTCTGTAACTAGCCCGTGACTGGAAATTCTTGAATAAAAATGGCGTTTATCTGGAAACGATTTATCTTAAGGGGATCCCGTGAATAACTAAGACTGTCAGATTGCATGTCAATTTTACCAAAAGTGGTCGACAGACGGCGCTTATTTTTAACATAGACTTGTGCAAATTTTATCTGTTATAGAATAGGCAAAATTTAGTTCTTTTGGTTGATGTAAGATGTTGGAAGTAAGAAGTTGATGTATGATGGTTGATTGGCTGTGTCACACACACTGGTTCAACAACTGTTACTTGACTAAATTGGAATCATTTCCCTTGGTTTCTGCACCACCGCGACTGACTAGGGCTAGCAGATTTACTAAAAAGAAACATGAAGATCACGAACCATAAATAAGGAGAACCTTCTGAAAAGAGGTTAGGTTAGGGAAAGAAAAGAGGTTAGGTTGAATTTCGAAGAACGTCTCACTGTACAGATCTCCTTGGTGATATTGAATTTAGAACGTATATTCACGAACGGTCTAAATTCAATATCATATCATTATTCCTTTAGGAGTAATGTTCAATATGAGTAGGTTATCAGTTTTGAATTTGGAACCTCAAACTATGTATGGAAATATTCTCCAAGGATACGCGCACGAGTAGATCTCGTTCGATTTGTTTGAATTTAGAGATTCAGATGTATCCTTCATCTATTGAAGGCATTATTCATTTAAAAAAAACCAGTAAATAATTAGCCATACGCTCTCAAAGTTAAAAAAATTAAAAAACTGAGTTAAGAAGGTCATTTTTACATAGTTTAAAAAAAACTAAAAGCGATCGAGGACTTCAAATGCTTTTTACATAGACTTGTGTGATAAAGTACATAATCTATAAAAATTGCATTTATTTGTCCCTTAACGTAAGTAACCTTTTTAAAGGTTTACCCATATTACATGGTGTTCACGGCCACGGTGCCCACGGGGTTCAGATCGTTCGACATCATGACCTCCGCCATCTACGTGTTGGATATGATCGTGCACCTGTCTACGGGCGATAATGTGGAAGAAGGTACAATACAATGCAATATAAAAAAAAATTTATTGTACATAATGCTGATATGCCAATGCTGATCTTTACAAAAAGACTTTACATGTGACAAGTAATTGTACTTCCAGGCAACCTTTGGATGGAAATAATTATGTGAATTTAAGAGAGGCTAAAGATAAGCTAAATATGAGAATAACATGAATACCTATAAACAAATAATAAATAAATGTTACGAGTACAAGTACTCTAATCGAAAGGTATTGAACCATAGCTCGAAGAAAGTTCATCGACCCTTCGCTTAGCCTGCAAAATAATAAAAGTAAGAATTCACAACCTCTATAGCGAAAAACGCAACTATGCAAAATTTAATTTCTAATTTCAGAGATATGAGAAATTATGTTTATTGTCGGTGCGCGTTGAAATCTATAGTATGCTACGCAGGTCCAGCGTAGCTTCGTAGCACGCGCTACGGATAACTGATGTTTCTATGAGAAAACGAGAATATGATAAATATTAAAGATGGTAAACTCATCTACAGATTTCTATGACCTGTCGATTCAATTATTTTCAAACATGCAGATATCATGTCCACACGCGCAAATGTCTTCTCTGTCGTTTACGAATAAAAAAGCATTATGTTTCTCGCTCAAACATATTTCACGCAAGTGGTTCTACCACTATAGAGCTATAGACCATGGAATTTTTGCCAACAAGAATCGATTTCAATTTCAGTTTTGTTCAGTTCTTTATTAATAAGAATATTCTTATATGCATGAACTGTAGAATGTCACGTCTTATAATCGAATGAGTAACATTTTTCAACCACTAGTAACAGAATTATCTTTTGGGCCATTTCCAAGCCCGCATCGCTTAGGCACGTGTGTTTCAAAGTGGAACCCGCAGCGCCCTAGTGGTGGACCAACTGTAAATAGGTACAAGACGTAATATATCAAGAAAATATGTAATTTTCCAGGCGTGGCCATCACATTTGGCCAGACCGCCTCCCAGCAGATGCTGAGCTCCTGGTTCGTGGTGGACGCGCTGGCGACGCTTCCGTTTTTTGCCTTCATCGGCGCCGGATACTATACGGGCATCAATAAGATATTGAAGACTGGGAAGGTAGGGTTACTCACAGTTACTTTAGGTACATACATTAAACAAACATATGATTAAATGACATATATGAAACATATAATTAATAATAATAACAAGTTTATGCCTGTGGCTTTGCACGCTTTTTGCCAGGATAAACAGGAGCTAATAATGTCATTCCATATCTCAAACGAACTATATTCTTAGCTCGATAATTTCGGTAGAGGCTTCGGACAAACATTTCACGATTTACATCTTGACAAACTTTCGTCTTTAGGAGTAATTTATGCAGGAGTTTTTTAGCCTGACCCCAATTTTCTTTAAATAAATAAAGTGATTCAAACGAAAGGTTTATACACTTGACACAGATTTTTTTTAATTCTGTGCGTTCGTTATGCTATATTTTCCTGCTAGATGTTTCGTTTCCTGCGCGAGCTGGAGTTCATGTTCGTGTACAACAGCCACACGATCCGGTTCTGTTCCTACACGCTGCTGATCATCATATTCTGTTACCTGACTGCGGCGACGCATCAATATTTTATGTGTAACTAGTAAGTTTATTTTCCCTTTTCATTTTATATTAGTTCTTACTTCTATTTTACTTGTCGTCGAAGAATTAGGAGCACGCGCGTCTTCGTGGTGATGGGCAAAACCAAAACAGTGGATTAGCAATAATACTGTATATTTGTGCCATCTTAAAAACTTACTACCTTACTACTACATTACTCTCATAGTGTCTACACTACATATTCCACTAGACTGGGTTCATATAAGAAAAGGAGTTAATCCGCGTATCGACTTCACGCTCCAAGAGGAGGAACATTGGCGCACGTTCCGGCCGCGCGAAATTACAAAATGGATACCATTTTGGAAAACGCACTCTCGGTGCGGTCATTCATGGCACGCGAGCCAGGAGCGCGTAGTCGATACGCGAGTCGAGCTTTAACAGAACGCATAACTTCATCTCCCTACATGTATCTATAGAATTCAACATTCATAAAATCTGTCGCATATCAGGGGAGGCCATGTCCATTTATGGCCTAATATAGGCTTATGATGAGCATCTCTTCGTGAATTTGTAACTGTTTTTGTCGCCATTTTATCCTCAGCTACTCGTCCTGCGTGGTGGCGAACCTGACTCACGGCACGCATTGGGAGCCAGGGCCGCCGAGTGAGGACGCGGTTGAGACCAACATCTTGTACAGCCTCTACTGGGCCATGTCCGTGATCACATTCTCAAGTGAGTCACTAATACACGACCACACTCGTCCTGCGTGGTGGCGAACCTGACTCACGGCACGTACTGGGAGCCAGGGCCGCCGAGTGAGGACGCGGTTGAGACCAACATCGTGTACAGCCTCTACTGGGCCATGTCCGTGATCACATTCTCAAGTGAGTCACTAATACACGACCACACTCGTCCTGCGTGGTGGCGAACCTGACTCACGGCACGTACTGGGAGCCAGGGCCGCCGAGTGAGGACGCGGTTGAGACCAACATCGTGTACAGCCTCTACTGGGCCATGTCCGTGATCACATTCTCAAGTGAGTCACTAATACACGACCACACTCGTCCTGCGTGGTGGCGAACCTGACTCACGGCACGCATTGGGAGCCAGGGCCGCCGAGTGAGGACGCGGTTGAGACCAACATCTTGTACAGCCTCTACTGGGCCATGTCCGTGATCACATTCTCAAGTGAGTCACTAATACACGACCACACTCGTCCTGCGTGGTGGCGAACCTGACTCACGGCACGTACTGGGAGCCAGGGCCGCCGAGTGAGGACGCGGTTGAGACCAACATCGTGTACAGCCTCTACTGGGCCATGTCCGTGATCACATTCTCAAGTGAGTCACTAATACACGACCACACTCGTCCTGCGTGGTGGCGAACCTGACTCACGGCACGTACTGGGAGCCAGGGCCGCCGAGTGAGGACGCGGTTGAGACCAACATCGTGTACAGCCTCTACTGGGCCATGTCCGTGATCACATTCTCAAGTGAGTCACTAATACACGACCACACTCGTCCTGCGTGGTGGCGAACCTGACTCACGGCACGTACTGGGAGCCAGGGCCGCCGAGTGAGGACGCGGTTGAGACCAACATCGTGTACAGCCTCTACTGGGCCATGTCCGTGATCACATTCTCAAGTGAGTCACTAATACACGACCACACTCGTCCTGCGTGGTGGCGAACCTGACTCACGGCACGTACTGGGAGCCAGGGCCGCCGAGTGAGGACGCGGTTGAGACCAACATCGTGTACAGCCTCTACTGGGCCATGTCCGTGATCACATTCTCAAGTGAGTCACTAATACACGACCACACTCGTCCTGCGTGGTGGCGAACCTGACTCACGGCACGTACTGGGAGCCAGGGCCGCCGAGTGAGGACGCGGTTGAGACCAACATCGTGTACAGCCTCTACTGGGCCATGTCCGTGATCACATTCTCAAGTGAGTCACTAATACACGACCACACTCGTCCTGCGTGGTGGCGAACCTGACTCACGGCACGTACTGGGAGCCAGGGCCGCCGAGTGAGGACGCGGTTGAGACCAACATCGTGTACAGCCTCTACTGGGCCATGTCCGTGATCACATTCTCAAGTGAGTCACTAATACATGACCACACTCGTCCTGCGTGGTGGCGAACCTGACTCACGGCACGTACTGGGAGCCAGGGCCGCCGAGTGAGGACGCGGTTGAGACCAACATCGTGTACAGCCTCTACTGGGCCATGTCCGTGATCACATTCTCAAGTGAGTCAGTAATACACGACCACACTCGTTCTGCGTGGTGGCGAACCTGACTCACGGCACGTACTGGGAGCCAGGGCCGCCGAGTGAGGACGCGGTTGAGACCAACATCGTGTACAGCCTCTACTGGGCCATGTCCGTGATCACATTCTCAAGTGAGTCACTAATACACGACCACACTCGTCCTGCGTGGTGGCGAACCTGACTCACGGCACGTACTGGGAGCCAGGGCCGCCGAGTGAGGACGCGGTTGAGACCAACATCGTGTACAGCCTCTACTGGGCCATGTCCGTGATCACATTCTCAAGTGAGTCACTAATACACGACCACACTCGTCCTGCGTGGTGGCGAACCTGACTCACGGCACGTACTGGGAGCCAGGGCCGCCGAGTGAGGACGCGGTTGAGACCAACATCGTGTACAGCCTCTACTGGGCCATGTCCGTGATCACATTCTCAAGTGAGTCACTAATACACGACCACACTCGTCCTGCGTGGTGGCGAACCTGACTCACGGCACGTACTGGGAGCCAGGGCCGCCGAGTGAGGACGCGGTTGAGACCAACATCTTGTACAGCCTCTACTGGGCCATGTCCGTGATCACATTCTCAAGTGAGTCACTAATACACGACCACACTCGTCCTGCGTGGTGGCGAACCTGACTCACGGCACGTACTGGGAGCCAGGGCCGCCGAGTGAGGACGCGGTTGAGACCAACATCGTGTACAGCCTCTACTGGGCCATGTCCGTGATCACATTCTCAAGTGAGTCACTAATACACGACCACACTCGTCCTGCGTGGTGGCGAACCTGACTCACGGCACGTACTGGGAGCCAGGGCCGCCGAGTGAGGACGCGGTTGAGACCAACATCGTGTACAGCCTCTACTGGGCCATGTCCGTGATCACATTCTCAAGTGAGTCACTAATACACGACCACACTCGTCCTGCGTGGTGGCGAACCTGACTCACGGCACGTACTGGGAGCCAGGGCCGCCGAGTGAGGACGCGGTTGAGACCAACATCGTGTACAGCCTCTACTGGGCCATGTCCGTGATCACATTCTCAAGTGAGTCACTAATACACGACCACACTCGTCCTGCGTGGTGGCGAACCTGACTCACGGCACGTACTGGGAGCCAGGGCCGCCGAGTGAGGACGCGGTTTAGACCAACATCGTGTACAGGCTCTACTGGGCCTTGACCGTGATCATATTCTCAAGTGAGTCACTAATACACGACCACACTCGTCCTGCGTGGTGGTGAACCTGACATGGACTCTATCATTATTGCTTGGCACCCTTAGACAAAGTCGAGTATTGTGCTGTCATGGATAATGTCTCGTGAAGAGACGAATTTAGTTGACGACTTTGATAGATTTTCTTTACAGAGAAGGTTTTCCGTGGAATTGTTTTACACGGAATGGATATCCGCAAATAATAAAGTCTGAATTCATTATTATTCTCAAGTGAGGCATGACATGACCGTATTGCAATTTACCATTTTTTCAAAGTATAAAAAGGTAGTGCAATGGTAGTTTTTTTGGATGCGACAATGTTTTTAATTATATCCATTTTTTTCTATTCTTCTGTTGTTATCCTTAAAATAAGGTCGGTATTTATTTTGTTAATAACACAACTTTAAGGCAGAAAATAAAGGACAATTTACACAATATCATCTAGCCCCATGTTAAGCAGAGCCTGTGTTATGGGTATATAGATGACTGATATACTTAATACAGTACATTGCTAAACCACTCACAAGCATAACGAGTAAAAATTATTATTATGTCTTAAAAATTTATTAATTTTTTATTGTGTCTTGTATTATTATTATGTCTGTCTTGTGTATCTGTTTCTATTTGGTGTGCAATAAAGATTAATTGTATTGTGGTTTCAGCAAACCGCGAGTCCGTTGAGCACAACAGCTGGGTGTACGTGGCCTACTGCATGCTACTCCTGGAGATCTGCATGTTGCTTACGATCTTCATGATGGCGACCTACGCGGCCACCATCATGGTCACTTCCATTTTGAGGCAAGACGGTTCATATATAAATAATGCTGGCAATTAAAACAGTATTTATCTAGCCCTAAGCTAAGCAGAGCTATTGTTATGGGTATCAGATAACTGATATAATACATTACATAGATAGTTATTTTTAGTATACATGGAAAACGACCAGAACACCCGATATTTGTCGAAGTAGGTCGTACAGTCATTTGGCTTGAGGCGATTTGGATGAGGGAGTGAGTGAGGACACTAGGTGGCCTGGCCGTGGCATCGCTAATGTACCGCTCATAAATAAGGATTCAATTATTTATAGGTATTATGTACATACTAGTTCTAATATGTTTATATTACTTGATGGAAACTTTCTTTGAAAACAAGGATTAATTAAACCTTTAATTTTTAGATACATACAATTTTACAATGACAAAATGGCTTGCCGCTAGTTTCAAACGACCGCGAGCTATCTGTCTGATGTCGTGTCAATGTATCACCTGATTTCATCAACTCGTCGCTGGCAGTTTATTACCCAATTTTTGACTACAACGTGGTGGCCGTACCGTCACGGTGTAGTCATAAATTGGGTGTTTTGTATGTCCTAGCATTATGGTAGTTTAGCAATCATAAAAATAATTCATGATGAGCCACTATGAACCCATCCTAATATAAAGTTTGAATCAATGGTTGTTATGGGGTCGACATTTGTAACAAATGTCCCGTTTCCTCTTGTTGCAGGGATGACTACTCCAGCTGTATATCAATCGTGACCAACTTCCTGATCCGGAACCACGTGGACGCGACCCTGCGCATGCGGTTCATACAGTACCTACATCTGTGCTGGTACACTGACAAGGTCTGCTTCACATTTTTTTGTTTAAATTGTAATCCCTTACGCAGATTTTATTAATATAATATATGATTTTGTATTTATTATTCTCTATCATAATAGCTTTACAACAAATACAACATATTATGAACATATTGAAAAAAAAAACAGCATAAAAAATTCATTTATGTTGCGAAACATGGGTTACAAGGATGTTAGATTAAAAATAGGAGCACAACCATGATCAGCTTTATAGCAGAATGCAAAGTCACAATAATGTAGGTATTATAAATTTATACAATGTCAAGATTTAAATTAATTATTAATCAATTAATTGTCTTATTCTAGAATTTGTCCATAAGATATTCATTAACATTGTAATAGGCCTTCTCAATTAACAATTGTTTTAGTTTATTTTTAAAAATATTAATAGTTTTACTTTCTTTAATGTTTATAGGTAGGTGATTATAGATACGAGGAGCCATACAAAATATGCTCTTATTAAAAAGTGCCGACTTTTTAACCGTAGGGCAACAAATTTTATTGTCAAGGCGCTTACATGTGAGTTTGTCAAAGGAATTTAAATTACTTTTTACGAACACAGCAGTCTCAAAGATATATATATATATAGATGGCAACGTTAGGATTCTCAATAATAAAGAACGGTTTACAACTATCCGTGTGTTTGATGCCACAAATTGATCTAACGCATTTCTTTTGTGCTTTAAATACAGACTCCTTGCCAGTTGAATTGCCCCAGAACAGCACCCCATACCTAAGGATGGATGCAGCATATCCATGATAGGCCGTAAAAACGGTGGGAATATTTGCAACTTTAGAGAGCATATAGAGCGCATACGATTGTTGGCTAAGTTTTGTATTAAGGGTATCTACCTGAGAATTCCAACTAAAGTTACAGTCAATGTTTATTCCTAAGAATTTTGTACACTCAATATGGTTTAGTTTAGTTCCTAAATAATGTATGTCAATGTCTCTTATTCTTATAGCTCTATTTCTAAAGATCATCACATTCGTTTTAGTCAAATTTATTTTTAGGTTTATTGAGTTTAGCCATTTAATTATATGAGTCAGGGTATTATTTATATCACTTTCAAGAATAGATTTAGATTTACCAGTAAACAATATTGTACTGTCGTCTGCAAACATAACAGTCTCATGATTAGCAACTTTAGGTAGTTCAAAAGGAGGATCCAGCTGGGCTGGGCAGCATTTGGGAAACTACGTCAAGTCTTCACGTCATCCATACCGCAATGCTTGAAAACCATCAGAAAATAACTTGACTTCACGATAGCCACTCGTTTGTCAGTTATTTGTTATTTTATCGTTACTACCACATATTTGACATGATTATGGTTTTTATTTTAATAAAAAAAAATTTTTTTTAATAAAAACCAAAATCTTTTTTGTCTAGTTTCACCCCTTTTAGTGTTGCACTTTATGCGACACAAGTTCGAAGTGTTCAAGTGAAGGAAGCGCTATAAGAGCTTTAAAATTCATAATGACGTTTCAGGCATATTCCATGACTCATAAGAGTAGAACGATCTTCTACGACCTCCCGCCGCATGTTTACCAAGACATAGTAACCAAGCAACGCAGCCGGTACATATTTACAGTGCCATTTTTAAAAGTAAGTCTTAATGTCATTGTTTTTCTTATCTTGCTGCTGCTGGTTGTTACAAGTTCTCCACGAATTACCGTAATTGAGTTTGCCAGCCTTGATCTATCCTAGAAATTATTAAGACCTGTTGCCGTATGGTGCTTTGCATTTGGTTGTTTGGGCGTTCAAGCCTCCCACGTGACCAACAACGTTTGTCTTGGGGGTTGTGCTGAACCAACACCACAGTCAACAACAATACGTTCAATTGGCCGATAGAAGCGCGCTTGCAACTGACTTGCCGATAGCCTCTGTCCAAGCTCGCTTATTTTGAATTGCGACTCGAATTCCGTCGCAGTCCTCGGTATATTTCTTAGGACTTAACTTATGTTTACTTATGTGTTTTTAATTTCATGACGTGTTCAAGAGTTCTGTAAGCTCTAAACGAATACTTTAGCATTTTTTCACTTTGCACTTAGATGTTTGAAATTAATACTATAAATACATTTTATTTATGGGGTGTACGAGAACATGATATATTGTTTACGCCTAATTCAGTACTTGCTGGAGGACGAGTTGAAGAAGGTATCGTCTAGCGCGCGTCTCTTCTACACCTCTCCCAACGAGATCCTGCTGAACACAGGGGACCTACTGAATGAGATCTACGTCATCAAGAAAGGATTCTGCGAGGTCAGACATTATTTTATCAACAGCATTTGTCAATACCAAACTTAAAGTTATATCAGCCCGCGGTTTTGCCGGCATAAATATCATAAATGTCAAAGTCCCTCTCAAACAGTTGAAAAATAAGAATTAAAAAAAAAACACTGAACATTTTACAAAGTACACCTAACCCGTATGTAAATTTAATCGATTGAATATTCTACACTAGACTTATAGGTACAATCACACCCGAAATAAATCTTATCTGTACTAAGATTATTCTATACAGTCATTTGTCCCCATCGACATCTTATGTTTGTCCCGTTCAAACCAGAAATCGCCAACTTCTGCGTCTATGCGGACCTTCGAAACTGAGGTCGTCAACATGCACTTATGCATTCGATCTTAAGATTCTGTAGAATCAAGAAAGAAATCCTTGCTGTTTAGTTTGTTTACGCATAGATACTCTCATTTCCAGATAATAAACCCAATAACACATCAAGTTGTGAAGCTCATTGGCCCTAAAAATCAATTTGGTATCCTAGTGTGTCTCCTCCGTAAGTCCAGCACTCTACTTTTAATCAATTTAGATGGCGGTTATGAAAATTATTCATTTCATTTATTTATTGCATACATATACATAGTCACATAATTTTAGCTTAGTTGTTATAAGCTTACAGGCTTAGGTACATGTAAACGATTGGCCGGTGACGGTAGTCTTTAAGTTTACCACGGAAATCGATGTATGTATATTATAGAGGTAGACTAATCGTCAGTAAGGTCTAAATTGTGTAAGTAATAGTAATAGGTAGTCGTAGGTAACATAAGGAAGTTTGTCTATGAGAAACAAACAAAGTCAAAGACTACATTGTAATTAGGAAATGCAAATTTACCTGTTGTATTCGTCATATTATACATAATTTTTTTCTCCCTGTAATTAGTATAATTAGTCTAGAGTCGTTCTGATTTATGCAATAAATGTTTTCCGCAGGCGTCCCGGCGTACTACACGGTGCGGGCGGCCACCCACGTCCAAATGTTCTCCATCTCCAGGAAATACTTCAAGGATGCTATCAACAAACCGAATATTAATAAAACTTTGGAATACGTGCGAGAACAACCGGTGTGTTTAGATATGACTTGCTTCAGTCCACTGCTTCAGTTCAGTGGACTGATATCTCCCTAGATAAAAATTAAACCTAGGTATCGAGTTCGTTGACATTGGCCTCCGCTTCAGATACTAGAGGTAAGTTGCGGGGCATGATTATACGCCTTCTTATTATCGAATCTCTAGACCTGTCCGACCTATAAGTTAGCTTGTCGAAGAAGTCCTAAATCACCTGGTTTATGGGACTCGCCAGAATCACCTTTTCCGAGCGGTCCAATGAGTGTGAACAGCAACATATTCCGAGATAGCTCCAGAGACTAGAAACCTGGAGTATCTACAGTTTTCACTTTGTGTTGCAAGATTGGTACAAGCATGCTTACGTTTATCCAAAAGGCGTACAATAAGAACAGCTATATGTTCTATTCTTCCAGGAGTTCAAGTCCATTTCGAAGCGGCTCCATCCGTTCTTGAGCTACGAGCCGCCTCCGAAGCCCAAAAACCTGATGCGGTTCAAGCTGCCGCGCAAGCACGAGCCCGACCACGCCTTCCTGCAACCTTTTTTTCGACTTGGATTCTTCTCTATCTTGCGGTATTAACTTACCCCTTTACTACTTTTTGGTTCAGCGCTTTTTTTGCGCGCTCGTAGTGTAGGAGGCCCTCCGGTTCTATCCATAACCGGAGGGCATCCTACACCGGGATGATGACCTGCGAAAGGAACGAGAAGGAATGCGAAATGCGAAAGGAATGAAAAGGAATGCTGGATGCGGCAAACTAAGGAAGTATAATATTTAAATAATGGTTAATTATTGGTAACATTACCAAGGAACATTATTTCCGTACTTAATCCTTACACTATTTTATATGTAACAAGCTGCGCCCCGCGGCTTCGCCCCCGTGGAAATCTATGTATCAAATGGTTTAAATGATAAAAAATCTATCATATATATATATATATATATAATATATATATCCTATGTTAGACTCCTGGTTCTAAGCTACCTCTCCACCAATTTTCAGCTAAATCGGTTCAGCCGTTCTCGAGTTATAAGTGTTGTAACAAACACGACTTTCTTTTATATATATAGATTATTTGTATTATGTTTGACATACTCGTATAAGAAAATTCTTATTAATAAACAACTGAACTGAAGAGAAGACGACAGGACGTATGATGCTCATTAGGGTAGGTCTATGTCAAGCAGTTGACTGATATATGCTGTTATTGATGGTTCAGCGACCTGAACTGAAGTGTGAGTTTGACCTCAGTTTTTTTTTCATGTTCTTTAAACCGAAACCGAAGTGTATCCTGACTCTAATGAATGACAGAAGTTGTCATTTTGGTATGTGTGTAGTGTACCGACAGATATTTGCTAGGCGATCTACTCTCTCCTAACTCGGGGGACTCTAACATCTCGTCTCCCAAGCCAAACTGTAACCTACACGTCTTACACCCTGCTAGATAATGAATTAGGCTCCGCTTCAAACTTGAAAATATCAAACAATCAAGTTATAGAGATAACTCATTTATTTTACAATCATTTTCCATTACTTAACACTGGCAAAGTGTCCAACCAGACACAATTGCCGTTAACAAAGAATCATCATCTCATACATTCTTCACCGGGTTTCTACTTTCAAATCAATAGCAGCCCCAAGCAGAGGCCGCACTTGCGTTTGACATAGTCTTTTTAAAAGTAGTGCAACAATAGCAAGCTAATTTGACTGTCATTTCTTGAAAGATTGCGTGAGATGACGCGGGTTTATTTAACGCTCTCACACTTGGACTTGCGAAAGACTGCAGGTAGATGTTGGATGCGGCAAGCTGAAGACAGGGCGCAATGGCGCTCATCGGGGGAGGCCTATGTCCAGCAGTGGACTGATATAGGCTGATGATGATGATGATGATGACACTTGGACACTCCCACACTAATGTTGCAACACCTCATGATGTTTAGTTTGGATGATGAATAATCATTGGCCACGTTTCTGCAGTGCATCGGGTATGTTCAGTGAGGCGCACACTGATGGCTTTCACGCCATCATATCGCTCTTGAAGCGCCTGCGTGCCAGCCCCAACACCATTCTAAGCACATTAGCGGACAGGTGGGACTCTCCTTTTACGGGGCACTGGATAAACTTACATGCAACTCTTTTTAATGGGCGGTGCCCCGGTCACTGATGGTCTCTTGCGTCCGCATATTTTTGTGTTTTGTCTGTGTCCATATATTTACATTTATTTTATTTTATGTCATTGATTTGTGATTGGGTATGTAAATTTTAATGTAATGTTTTTGTATGAGTCCTGTGCTCAATATCAACAATTTTTTATTTATTTATTTATTTATTATTCCACCAGGTACATTTTCCCGCGCTACACGATCCGTCCGGACAGCACGTACCTCACAGTGTTCGAGTGCCTGCGCGTGGCGTGCGCCTTCGGCATCGGCTGCCTGTGCCCCTGCTACGAGTACATGGTGCTGGAGTACCCGAGCCTCTACTACTGCGCGCTCACCATGGACACTATCACTCATATGGACGTGTGAGACCATCATAATATTACGAAAATTTAACCTTATTTATTTATTATTGGCCTCTTTATAATGTAATAAAGGTGGCAACTGCCGGCCTGGTGTATATCAGGAATATCATGGACTTGATATGTGGGCATGTGAGATTCCACGACGATGTAATGCGTGAGCACACAAATATTCAATCAATAGAAAATAGCTAAAATGAAATAGGCCTTCCTAAACAAACTAATAAGGGACATGTAGGGAAAATACAAAATAAAAAAAAAACTGTTACATATACTCTTCATACTTACAGGTATTATTCTGACAAGGGTGAATTTAATGATTGTCGTGTCACAATGTTATAATTATTATCTTTATTTTTTATTAAACTATTGTTATTTTGACTTGTCAATGTCATGTGACGAAATGATTATAAAAATTAATAAATGTACGGGTAATGAAATCTGACTACAGTATCCAGAGGTTGCTGGTTGGGTACTTCGACGAGCAAGGAGTCCTCATATACCACCCCGCAAGTACCGCAGCCCACTACATCAAGGGAGCCTTTATAGTGGACTTGTTCTCTATCCTGCCTCTGGAAGTCTTGGAACCGCCTGAACAAGTCGGTAATAAAAAAAAACATTTTACTTCAGATTACTTTGATGATATCCATAATTTGTTAGTAAAATTAATGTTGCTGCTACCGCACACCGCACACCACGTATTGGAACTTAGGGGTCATGATAGAAAAAATCCGTGATGTCTAGTCTAGGGTCGCCGTCATCGAAATCTATGAGGAGGCCTATAATTATAAATATAATTAAGACTTTTGTAATTTAGCCTAACTAAAGTTCTTAAAAATGTTTCACTTTACCATGATGCACATGGGGGTGACAATTATCGCAAATAGTCACCCCTATCACCTCCTAACGGGAATACCTACGTCGTATTACCAGTTTCTATTTCAGTTTCAGTTATTTATTGACAAGATTATTCTTATATTTCAAACATAATAATACAAGTAACAATAACCCTGTACACTCAACCTGTACATATATATATACATACGAGTATATATATATACAATATTGTAACTAAGCTGGATATATCAGGAGATACATTTTAACTGAAATATGATAGATACTTTTACTAAGATACTTTTGATTTAAAAAGGTATCCAGGGGCTCTTGATAAACGAGACTGTACGGTTTACATACCATACAGAGATCCCGAGTTCCCGCGGGTCACCGGTTTTACGCTCTGACGTGTCTCGCGTTATTACTGACAGTCGCAAACAACTGTCCTTCGGGCAACACGTCACTGCGTAAACTCGCGATTCATCAACTTTAAACTAAATAAACAATTAACCGTGAACATAACTAAACTATTTTAAATAATATTTAGTCCTAGTATATTAGCAAAATATGAATAATCTTAAGTTGATCTGATTGTGTTTTTATGTATGCATGTATTTTTGATCAAATAAAATTATTATGTCTCTCATTTACCATGATCTCGGGCCATAAAGTGACCCGGTCCTTTGGAAGGCTTGCGTGGGGCCGAAGCCAACAGCACAGAGGCCCTTTGAGAAGTTAATCTAAAGGCGATGGCTACACATAGCGGGTATCATCCTCGGGTGCACAATATGATACACCCAAAGATGGTATCCGCCAGGTGTAGAGACTATTGCAAAGAAAAATGAAAGAAATAAAACCAGGCTATTGTGATGGATGGATGGACTGGGTAATCGGGCTATAGGGGAGATTGCGGACGTCTGCCATAAACAAGTCACTCATAATGTCAAGAAGAGTGGCAGACGGTGGCTTGCCGAATGCTGGATGGGTTCCTTAAAAAGCCGGAGTAAATTACCGGAGAGGAACAACATCGGCGCAAACGACTGAGGGGTGTCGAGAGGTGCGGCCCCGATTTCACCATCACGAAGACTGCTCGTGAGCGGGTTTCCTCGCTATTACGCCATTAGACACTTCCACCCCCGAGTCTACATCCTAAGATGCATCTCTCGCGACTCCACTCAGACCGGCCAATGAAGGCAAGCAAGAGGTGGGGATCTGGTTCTCTTGGGATGCCACTCCGCAAGCGGAGACGAGAACCAGGAACTTCCCCGGGAGCACTCGGTACCCGTGGTGTCGCTACTCACCAACAGCTCGCCACAAGCTGCCCTGCGGGAAAAAAAAAAATTATTATTATTATTATGTCTCTCATTTACCATGATCTCGGGCCATAAAGTGACCCGTATTGTTATTATTATTAATTTAACTTCGAACAACATCAACTTATAGGATAGTAGGGGGCGAACTACGCATCCTACATCTTGTCTCATGTTTTTTTTATTGTTTTCAGGGAACTTCATTGTAGTGCTAAAGTTGCGAAACATTCTGTCGTTGAACCGCCTCGTCCAACTATACCGGCTACCGAGCGCTGCCCGAATCTTGAAGCGCTACGTCAAGCGCCAGGACTGTATCGTTATGTACGTACTGTCTTCTGTACCCTTGTGATCGATATGTTTGTGGGAAACTACGTCGAGTCTTCTCTTCGTCCTACCCGTTACGACCTACGGAGCGGAGACGTGGACACTCACGATAGGGCTGGCCCACCAGTTCAAAGTCGCTCAGCGAGCTATGGAAAGAGCTATGCTCGGAGTTTCTCTGAAGGATAGGATTCGTAACGAATACATCCGACAGAGAACCAAAGTTATCGACATAGCTCTGAGAATTAGCAAGTTAAAGTGGCAGTGGGCCGGCCATATCTCGCGAAGAACCGACGGCCGCTGGGGCAAACGTGTTCTTGATTGGAGACCACGACTCGGTAAACGTAGAGTACACCCTCCGACCAGGTGGGATGACGACCTGGGAAAGACTGCAGGTAGATTCTGGATGCGTCAAGCTGAAGACAGGGCGCTATGGCGCTCATTGGGGTAGGCCTATGTCCAGCAGTGGACTAATATAGGCTGATGATGATGATGATATTTTTGTATTTGTATTTATTAATTTTCATAACTAAAACTACATTACATTTGTGTAGGTTCTGCCAAACTGTGTAACAGTTGGTCGGCAGTAGCTCTCGTGGACAGAATCATATTATAATGCTATATAAACCTTTGCTTACTAGTATACTGAAAAATTTAGCTAATTATACATATTTTTACACTAACTTATTTTTTATACACATATAATATTGGCGTTCCTGAGAAAAGATCATTGACAAACATAAGAACAAGCAAGTGATCCAACATGGGTTCCTTTTTACCTTTTTTGTGCTTCGGAACTATTAAAACATTATATTATATCATTATATTTAACATTATCGTAGACTAAAAAAACTATAAAAAAATATCTTTTATCGTTTTTTTAGTCCATGGAAGCTTTGGCTTAGCTTTGGGCTAGATGATGCTGTGTGGATTGTTCAGCATTATTTATTTATTTAACGATTAATTATTTGAGTGCGAGTCGGACTAGCTCACGAAGTGTTCAGTATCATCTTTAAAAACGGCAAAAAATCACGTTTCTTGTGAATTATTTAGTTTTAAGGTGATGTATGTATAACTAAATATCCTGGATGTTATTTCATCATCAACTTTGACTTTATAATTCATAAAGGATTGTTTATTTAGGTTGTTACATCGTTGGTATATGACTTGTAAAGCCTACGGGAACGGCAGGTTTATCCCGGTAGATTTATGAATTGATTATTACTTGCAGCTTTACGGGGCTGCCCCTGTTCTTGGTTCTTCTGAACGCGGTGACCACCTTCGTGGTGCTCAGCTCCGTGGAGATCCTGTTCGACAGCGACGGGTATACCATCTCACCGATCCAGGACAAGGGAGGCTCCTGGATCGACCACTTTCAGCCCAAGTGTGAGATTCTGACAAGGATACTCTATATCTGCAAATTTTCTAGTTATCTACAGATATATCAGTTATTTGCCACTACATGAACACACGACAAACATTACCTATTTTGAATTATTAATTACACAATAAGGAATGCAATACGTTGAAAAAAACTAAAAACCAATATGTAGAAAATAAGTACGTAGGTGACCAATGTGTGCTGCAGCAGCAAATGGGCTCAGGGTCATAATGCCAACTGTTAATGAACAGAAGGCGCTGTTAGGGCGAAGGTCGAAGGTTAGATTCCAATTCGTATCGTTAAGGATTGGACCGCTCCCTGCTGTTGATTTTCCAGCCAATTACAACCTACATCTCTTCTAGATTGAATAGGTGTCTCCCAGATCTTCATGATACATCGTTGGCCACACGTCAATAACCGTCAGGTGGTGTTATGGAAAAACGAAGCTCTATTAATAAAAAAATTATCGGTTATATAGTTGGTTATACCCATAATACAAACTCTGCCTATTCCCGCTTGTTGGTACAAATATTTAAAATTTACAACTAAGCTAACTGCAGACTGTTGCAAACAATCTACAGGCAGCTCACCTGACCCATATCAATACCAGTCGCCGCGCGACCCCAAGACGCTGGCTGCATTGCCTCGCTGTATGGCAATGCTGATGCGCTGAGGCATATACTCACCAGCTCTCGGGTCACTCATCAATTAACCAGACTTTAGATATTCAAAAAACCCCATGTGACCCGTGGCATCCCAGGCACCTAGGTTTCAGCTCCAAGGGCATAGGTTCTGTCGAGACCTGCACATATGCGCCTCTTGAGATCTTGCTGTTCGACATTTAATGACCGGGGTACCGCCCCTTAAAAAGGGTTGCATTTAAGTTTATCCAGTGCCCCGTAAATGGTCCCACCTGTCCGCCATGAGCTTAGAATGGTATTGGGGCTGTCAAGCAGGCGTATCATGAGCGACGAACAGCGCTTTCTTATGATGGCATTGATGAGGCGTGCAAGATCTTGCACCCAAATACAGACATGTTGTTTATTAATAATTTGTCCGTAGTCAAGTTCAACATCACTGGCAGTATGTTGAACCTGCACCTGGCCGCTTTCTACTGGGTCGCGTACGAGGTCACCAGCACCGGCTACAACACCATCGAGCCCAGCAACCTCGAGGTGATCGTCGTAGTCCTCATGGGGGTGCTCAGCGGTATGAACATCTTCGATAGATCATTCTTTATTGCACACTTTGTTTAAAAGAACAATGTAATATAAAAAATTTAAAAATACGAGATACAATTGGCGGTCTTATCACTCTAGAGCGTGATAAGAGTTAACGTACGATGGATAGTATTGTGGACAGTACCAGGAGATCTATGTGTCTTATATCTAAGCAATGTCAGTTTGACTTTTCTCATTTTTCATTTTGAATTTCCAGGTGTAATGATGATATTGTACATCACTGTGAGCATCATCAGCGTGCGTGCGAACGTGAACCAGGCGCAGGCCAAGTACCAGGAGAACATGAAGGATATGGTCACCTACATGAGGAAGGAAAACCTGGACCCGGAGCTGAGGAAGTATGACGACTGCAATCATAACATTTGAAATTATGCTATAGTAAAATAATAAATTAAATAAGCTTTATTTACTTTCACACAAATTATTTAAATTTTTCTCTATTCACTAAATTAAAACTATAGCTATGTGCAAGTACTTACCACTTAGAGTGGTGAAAGCCTCCTCCAGGTTCCGGTCCGTCCATGCTTCTCTATCCAAAGCCAGTCTGCTCGAAGTAATTCCAGCTACTTTATACAATACAATAATGGAACTTTATAATAATAAAAAAACTGAGGCTTTCTTATACAATGTGTCTTGACGATAATACATCGTATACATGGTGGCACTAACTCATGTACTAGCATTAGACATCAAAGTAAACATAGGGTACTGCCGATCATCCATTTTTTTTTCAAGAATACCTCTAACAATATCAATCCTATGAATCAGTTTGTTTTATAATGCTTTTGAAGCTCTACTTTTGCAGTCAGCATCAATAATTTAATTTCCTTGGAAAGATATACAATATTTTATCTTCCGACGACCTCTGTGGCGTAGTAGGCTAAGGTCTACCTGCAACGCAGGATATATACGCCTCGGGGCAAATGTTTGTACGATCTGCAGATATTTGTTCCGGGTGTTCTGGTCGTTTTCTATGTATTGATATTAATATAATTTATTTTGTTTGTTGTTTTCTATATCTTGGTACAGTCTGTTCCCAACTCTCTCCCCTTCTATCGGGAATGTATATTTCATTTATTCACAGAGAAGTGTTATCCTACTACGAGTACTCGTGGGACAAGATGGGTGGAGTGGACTACAGGCACGTGCTCGGGCTGTGCGCGCAGATCACGCTGAGAACCGACGCCATCCTCCACATCTATGGACCTACGTTTTCTAGAGTTAGAACTATTTATGTCCCTTTCCAGAGCAAAAGGCCAGGTTGACTCCAATTATTAGCCATATTGACCTGACGACCTCTGTGACGCGGTGAGCAAAGGACCGCCTGCGACGCAGGAGGTTGCGGGTTCGATTCCCGCCTCGGGACAATTGTTTGTTTCTGCTAATATTTTTTCCTGGATCCAACTGGCACAGTGGATGCTAACAGCTGATAGATAGATAGATGTATTGTTTTATGTATGTATATCAGTCATCTAGTACCCATAACACTAGCTCTGCTTACCATGGGGCTAGATGGTTGAAATAAATAATGCTGGACAATTCACACAGCATTACATATCTAGCCCCAAATTAAGCAGAGCTTGTGTTATGGGTACCAGATAACTGATATAAATAATACAATACATTACATAGATAGATATTTTTATTATACATAGAAAAACGACCAGAACACCCGGAACATCTGCAGATGGTACAAACATTGTTCCCTTAAATCAAACTCGCAACCTTCTGTGTCGCAGACGGACCTTCACCCACCGCTTTAATTTGTATGTAGTGCCCGATCCTGCAGAAAAGCGATGCTTCCCTACTCCGGAGCCTGGGCCGCGAGGTCTGTAGCTTGTACTTCCCACGGGGACAGACCATCATCGAGACCAATGACATCGTCAGCGCCATCTACTTCGTCGACTTCGGAGTCGTCAAAATCAGCGAGATGCATGATCAGGTGGTGAAAATAGAGAACCTGAAGCTCACTAGGGGCAGGTGAAGATTATTTGCTTTTTATGACTGGGTGAACCGATTTTGATGATTCTATTTTTATTTGAAAGCTGTTGCTTCCCGTTTCATTTTGGTCTAGTTTTGACAATGGCATCCATGAAAAAATCATATTAGTCTTAAATATAATAAATTACCAACTCACTAGATACATAGGTACATATGTCAATTCGTACGCACAGACTTCTTTGAATCTACATACTTACAAAAATTTTGATAAAACAACTAAGTTAAGTCTTAAATCCTGAATCAAATAGATAATGACAAGCGAAAGAGCAAATATTAGGTAAAAAATAAATAAATTAAATATTAGGTTTATTGTTTCAGTATATTCGGCAACCTGGACAATGTGCCCTGCATCAACTGTCCGATCCAAGTGGTGGCCGCGAGCAAGGTGCACCTCCTCCGGATTATAGCCACCAGCTTCCACGAGATCATCGACGACTTTCCCTCCGTCAAGCCGCTGATGCAGAAGTACCGGCCCAACAAGACCGCGGTCAGTCGAAGCGTTCCTTTAGCCCTTACAGAACTCGTGGACCCGCTCTAAGTGGACACGTCACACATTTTACATTACATAAGTAAAACTAGGAAGTAAAGAAATCACCTTGATTTTTGTTCACTTCAATATTTTTAAGGTTTCCTCACTATGTTAGATTGTTTGTTCGTTTTTGAGTAGCAACTCATCCCCCAGCTTTTTTATCGTCCGAATAATTGATATTTTGAAGTAAGCCGTTTTACAAAAGATGTGATTATCAATACGTTTTTTTTTTGTTTAAACTTATTTCTAGTTTGAAAATTATGTATAACGCAATTTTTAGGGAATCGATTGATATTTTTATGTACAATAAGTTTTCATATATGGACATGGTGCTGGCATCATGTTTATATCTTTGAGCCCGTTACATTGAGATATCAACTTTATACTTTTTCATGAGATACAACCCGCTAAGACGGACAGACAGCGGAGGCTCTGTAATAGGGTCTGTTTTCAATTTTCACCCTTCAGGTACGGAACCCTAAATAGTTATTTTATTAATGCCGATATCACGTCCAGTGTGTTTTCTTCCAGTGCTTCATACTGAGCCACCAGAGGGACGGCAAGCGGCAGATCACGCGGAAGAGCGCTGTCGCCGCGTTGCACGGGTGGCAGGGGACTCTGCGCGACTACTTCAAGGAATCATACGTCCTCATGTTGCTTATCCTGATCTCGTTGACGTGCTTGTTTGCTGACACCTATAACGCAGGTAAAGGTGGTTCGTACCGCGACAGAGACGTAACACCGTATCGGGGACTGGGGACCGCAACCTAGATAAAATACTTGAATTTACACTTTACCAGACTTAAAGTCCACCAAAGCTGAGCTGAGATGAGCGGGAAAGAGGTGTTTCGAACTACCAATAGAACGTAGTTATTCACACATCTCGTCTTCGCTCAGCTTCGAAGAAACAAAGAGAGATCGAAGTGGAGGCTGTCCCTGGCAAGCTAGCGAAATCATGCAGCGGAGACGAGAAGAGATGAGCGGAGATGTGGGCTGTACTAACATTAATCTGAACAAACATGCCGCATGCAGCTCAGCCGCTCTAACCAGCACACATCTCGGCTCCAGTCTAGCCAGTACGCATCTCGGCGGTTTCGTTGGAGACACTAGATGAAACACGTCGCTTCTATCGTCTCCGCTACACGGTCATCTCTGCTTTGGAGTCTGCTTTTTTGTGTCAGTTCGCAAACGAGACCGGCGAGAAAACTACTCGAGGTAGCTCAAGTGACCTCAAGGCACACTAGATATGTAATATTCAGCCAAAAAAAATTGATAAGGTAATTAATACAAAATAAAAATAAAATATCATAGAGAGTAGAAATGGGTACATATCTTGGTATCTTCTCTCTAACCTTTATACATAATTTACTTACTTAAAACGCTTAGACACCAGCTAGTTATTCGTCTATTCTTAGAGCCTTATGAATAAATACCTTTTTGGTCCATAGGCGTAGTGTATACTAATTCAAAAGGTCACACACGGTTTAAAATTATAGGCAAATTACTTACAATATTTGCCAATCTGCTACAGTTGCAAACCTATGTGTTTTAGGGTTGGGTTAGGACTATTTTTCCCCTTGAAATCAGTTACTTAAAAGTTTTCTACGCAGGTTTCCAGGACAACCGGCCTGGTTTAGTTATAATGCTATACGTGCTGGATGTAGCCTTCTACGTGAAGATAGTGATACAGTTACTTCAGCCCATGACGGTGGAGTACGCGTTTAAGAACATTTTCATAGCGCAAAGGAACGAGTGAGTGTTACTGTCGAGTGTACGATATAGGTATCTATAATTAGGGCTGCTGTTTTCAATGTTTACTTTGAACTGGTGTAACAACTCTAGCGTGAGTGTCCACGATTTAGCTCCGTAAGTCATGAACTCACGACGACGGGTAGGACGCACTGATTGAAAACTTAAGTTTTCAAGCATTCCGGTATGGATACCTTACCGGTTCATACTTTTGTTTCGTTTTTGGGGTAAACCGCCTCGGGTATCGTGCTTATGCCGCCACTAGGTATTTTTTTTTATTTTGGCAAGCAGCAAGTTCTTATAATTATACAATTAATAATAATATAATTATACCTTTATTATATTGTTTATCTAGGCGGAGATGGCGGGATGAGCTCGACCTATACAATAAGGAGTGGGTTCTCCTTGCTGAGGACCGAGATGAGTGGAAGAAGGGGGGGGGGGGAGGCCTTTGCCCTGCAGTGGGACACCCCGGGCTAATATAATAATAATAATATATTGTTTATTGCTGTATTGTTTTCTGTTTTGTGTGGTATAAAAGTATTTTCTATCTATCTATGCGCTAGTCTGATTCGCACTTGACGTTTTATTTTTTCTAAACTACCTATAGCCTATAGGGTTTAGGAGCTTCATAGATGAATAACTCCTCAGATATCTACAAGGCGAGTTCAAGGTTGATATTATTTCCTGTCTGCCGATCGAGCTGTTCTCCTTCATCAGTAAACAGGACACGTGGCTCTACTTCTCCTTGCTGAGGCTCAACAGATGTTTACGAGTCGTAAGATATTATCATCATCTAGCATGTCATAACATTGGAAACATATTATATATTTAAGGAGTGTTCATTATCACTACATACATATGTAGTATAGAACAAAGCCTCTTCCCGCTCTCTGTCTATCCTTATTTACTCGTATGCTCAGCTATCTTTCAAATTACGCAACGGATTCTGATGCTTTTTTTTAATGGATAGTGATTAAAGAGGAAGGTTTATAATTAATTTGACACATAGATTTCCACGCGGGCGAAGCCGCGGGGCGCAGCTAGTTATGTATAATTGATATTTGACTATTCTAAGTGTATTGTAAAATGTAATGACGAAGTTAGTACGGTGCGACCTTCGGAGCTCCAACACACGCCTGATTGAAGATTCTGGATGCGTCAAGCTGAAGACAGGACGCTATGGCACTCATTAGGGGAGGCCTATGTTCAGCAGTGGACTAACATAGGCTGATGATGATTTTGATGATTATTTAGTTATATCACAGATAATATAATACAGGTTATAGCCTTATAATGTTTAGATAGGTACAACGCGTGCAAGGCCGCGGGCAGACTATTATTATAATAATAATAATAATAATGCTGGACAATTCACACAGCATTATCTAGCCCCATGGTAAGCAGAGCTTGTGTTATGGGTACTAGATAACTGATATACATAATACAATACATTACATAGATAGATATTTTTTATTATACATAGAAAACAACCAGAACACCCGGAACAAATATCTGCAGATCGTACACACAATTGTTCCGAGGCGGGAATCGAACCCGCAACCTCCAGGCGGACCTTCGCCCACCGCGCCACATCGGTCGTCGTATTAAATATATTATCTAGAACCCTTAACACAAGCTCTGCTCATATTAGGGCTACACTGTGTGAACTGCCAGCCTTATTTATTATGTTGTAATTATTTTTTATATTACCTCATTTGTCCCACTGCGGGGCAGAGGCCTCTCCTAAATCTTTACACTCAGTGCGTCCACGCACGATCTCCCGCGAATCTCTGCGGAAGGCGTTAAGGTCGTCTCGCCAGCGCGATCTTGGCCGCATAAAAAAAAAAAAGATAATTTGTTTAAATGTAATATTCAGTCAACAGTGGCAACATCAATGAAACGCTACAAGGAGCACGTGTCAGTGAACATGACGTACGCGACGATCCTGACCGCGTTCGTCTGGTTCATTCTGTTCGTGCACAGCTCTGCCAGTCTCTGGTACTTCATCGGGTCTATGGAGGAACGCTCCGAGCCCGACACCTCTTGGCTCTTCGTGGGCAACCAGACGCAAAATTCCACTGCGCTCAGGGCCGGAGCAGCGCAGCAACGTAAGTAACACGCCCGTGGGGCCTGATTCGGCTTCCCAATCGTATACCTGTAAACGGGTTAGGAAAGTTGCATCTTGCCGACAATTTCGTTGATCAATATAGCGCGATATCTTTGCAAATATATACCCTTGCTGCAATGTCATCGTGCAATTCGTTGCCGATTGTAGTCCAGCAAGATTTTGCTACAGAATTGTTGAGGAATTTTGCATGTACACGCCAAGCTATATTGCGGCTAGATCTCAGTACCTCCTAATAGATATCAAAATGGCAGATATCGAAGCTGAACAACAGAATTTGAGAACAGCGAGGGAAAAGAGATAGAGAGCAGAGATATTGCACTAAATTCAAAGCGGGATAAATCATGTGCAATTCCAGCTGGCTAGACATAAAATACTTGCAAGAACTTGAAATATCTTAGCAACCTGCTGAACCAGGGACGTTTGACGCGCACCATACAGGTTTTAAGGCTGGTTTAATTGTTACGCGTTTCGGCAGCGCCGTTGGAGTGCGCGCGTTCGGAGATCTATGGGGGTAGTAGTTGCGTTTCAAAGTCGCGCGCTTGTGCCGCGCCGCCCCGTTTAGTAAACGCTTAGCGCGTCCAGCGGCGTGACTATAAAACCAGCCTAAATCTGGTAGCGGCGATCATTGACGTATTTCACTGTTTACAGAGCGATTTCGCCAGGGCAATTTGTGCTATTGTAGATTGATAATTATAGGTATTTAAATATTTTTTTGTTTTGTACTGATGAAAATTGAATTTATTTTGCTCACTGATGTATTCAATATTTTTTAGGATGGTGCGGCGTCTATTATAGTGTATATTAGTCATCTAGTACCCATAACACAAGGCTTACACATTTGGCTTAGCTTGGAGCTAGATGATGCTGTGTGGATTGTCCAGAATTAATGAATTATTAATAAATGCTGGACAATCAATTTTGATTGTAATTACAGATGAGAAAGAGGAACAATGGTGCTCTCACATGTACATCTGCTCCGTGTATTTCGTACTGATCACTTTTACGCAGAACGGCATTGGTGATATCATGCCGAGGAAACGCAGTGAGGTTAGTTCCTGCCACTACTTGGTACTCGTTAACTTATATTTAACGATCAAGGAGCATCCTGTAGCTGAACTCAGGCGCAGTGGAGTCGCTGCTCGCTCGTGATTGGTGGATCGCCTGTGTGCGGCTGCCAAGCCATGCAGCGGACAGCGAAGTCACTGTGCTTGTTCCGTGACTGCCTACCGCGCTTATTACCGATGCTAGCATTAATTTAAATTTTAACCTTAGTATTGTTAAGAGAACTCTGGTGTCTAGATAAACCTATGAGGATTTAAGATGCTATCAACAAATTGTAACAAATTTGTTATAATAAATAAATATATTTATCTATCGTAGCATAGTCTATACTAGCGGACCTATGCATGTCACAGAGCTCGTGGAATCATCAGATGCCTTTTTTACCCCTTTAATTAACCAACTTCGATAAAACGAGTAGTTTTTTTGTTCGGCTGGGCTTATTTTTTTATGTAATTTTCAAAATCATTAGAAGAAATCCATCAAAATCAATCAAAAACCGTAAATACGGATTAGTTTTCTCATAACATTCTCCAATGGAATCGGTTAATAGAAATTGTGTTCTAAATAAATCTAAATAAAACCAAAAAAGGTTTTGTATAGGTATTTTGGAATAACAAAAAACACTTAAAAAATTAGAATATTGTTTTTATTAGTACGTCTTAATCCTCAGAGGTATTAAGTAATTAATTCAAACGGAAGATCATTGGGGGAGGCCTATGTCAAACAGTGGACTAATAAAGGCTGATAATGATGATGATGTTGAAGACAGGGCGCTATGGTGTTCATTAGGGGAGGCCTATGTCCAGTAGTGGACTAACATAGGCTGATGATGTATTAATGTAACATTAAATTGTTCAGGTGACCTACGTTATCGTGCTGCAGATATTGTCCACGTTCATTTTCATGATGTATGTGGGCGAGCTCACCAACGTTCTCCACTACCACTCATTTCGCTGCTTCAGCTTCTACGACAAATATCTGGAACTGCAGGTCACTAATACTATCTATTTGCCTTCAATTTTTTTTCTAAAACAAGCGAGACCATTTATATAGTTCGCGTTTAAACGGGATTAGCGAGCTAAATAAAAAACTTCGATCTCTAATCAACTTAATCGGTCTCTAATCAATCTCAATCATTTTGGAGGACAGAGAATTCTTATTGACAATAAGAAATCAAGTTGATAATAAACTTTAGACATTCTGTCATCCAAAACAGCCTCTAAAGTAGGAAAATATTAAAACCTAACTAAAGCACTAGTGTTGAGCCGGTTAATTTTGACTTTGAAACAATTGAGTCGCTTCCCGCTGTCTGTCTGTCCCTATGTATGCTTAGATCTCTACGCAACGGATTTTGATTCGGTTTTTTAACAGAAAGGTAGTGATTCAAGAGAAAGGTTTATTAACCATTTGACACTTAGATTTCCTCATGGGCGAAGCAGGGGGGCGCAGCTAGTTAACTATTATATATATATATATATATATATAATATAGTATATGGGCGGCCTATATATTATATATATAGGCCGCCCATAGTAATGTCTTGTCGCATGTAATGTCTTTTTTTTTATTTGTATCTGGTCTACAATAAATTATTTTTGTAATGTATTGTATATTTTATGGATGTTGAGATGAAATGCCAACAAAACGTAAACGTCCATATCTCTATGGCACATTCCAGGACTATTTCTCCAACAACCGTGTGTCCGTGAACCTGGTAGCGCAGGTGAACCGCTACTGCCAGCACCTGTGGCGCGAATCGCGAGGCCTGCAGCTGCCCAAGTTCCTCACGAATGCCCCTGGAGGACTCCGGCTCAAGGTCATGTCTGCTGCCTACTTGCATCATCTCACCAGGGTAGGTCATCTGATAGGAAATACAATACAATGTTTGTTAAATTTTGTAAGAATATCAAATTCTAATTTCACATTTCTGAAAGGATAAAGAAGTCTTTTTTCCCTTTCGGTATTTTGTCGTGAATAGAGAACCTCCTCCTTTTTTAAAGTCGGATAAAAGTAGTATGGTACCCCAAACACTATAGGTGATGCGCCTAGCCGGCGTATTATGGTATTTTACCTCTATAAGGTATTTTTTACAACTTGGGTTACATTTTTGGTTGAAGGTTGCCTGGAAGAGATCGCTTCTAAGCGATAAGGCCGCCCATTGTACCTGTCGCATATAATGTATTTTTGTAATGATTAATTTGATTATGGTGTACAATAAAGAATTTTTGTATTGTATTGTATTGTATTTTTGGAGTTTTAGTAAGGATCTCTAATTTTTTTTGAAAATATTACGGTGGACTGTCATCAGCTGTTTTAAAACCTGCACTGTCATCTCGCTTGTAGACCAGACCTACGTTGTGTATATATTATTATCATTTGTACTGTATTTTTATTAATTGTGGTATAGGTCTTTTTGTGCCTGCATTCAACTGATTTAATTTTATTTATTTGGTTAACAATTCATGACCTCTATGATGTCTCTCATTCTGTGTATTTCTCGTCTATCGATGCACTATGATAGCGCCGTCTCTCTATAAACAAATTGGAACGTATTAAACCTATTTCAGCACCACGTGTTTGAGGAGTGCGACCCGTCCTTTTTACGGCAGCTGGTTGGCTGCTTGAAAGTTTTCACTTACAACGAAGGTTGGTTTGAGTTTATTCCATTACCTATGTTAAAACAAAATAGCTAAAAAAAAAAACTACAGTCAAAATAAACGTATTTTGTTTGTTAATTGCTTCTCCTGTACAGTCGTTGTTTGATCTTTACGCCCTTTGAGCCCAGAGGTAGGTATTGAATATGTTCATTTCATACATTACGTCTCTGGAGTTAAAAACCACTGTCCACCAGTTTCACCCTGTCATGCAGTTGCGTAGCCAGAGTCAGCTTAGACGACATCATTATCATTGCCAAAGTTATAAGCACTAATACAACGGGTATTTAGTTGGAACGTCGGGATAAATAGGTGCTTAAATAAACGCGATAAATACCCGTTGTAGGCTTTGCGTAGCCAGCCATGTGTAGGATTTAACGGATCCCCATTTTTGCCCCTCTGGCAGAATTAGATCTGGTTTTTTATTTAAATAAAACATAGCCCCTCAGGCTCAATATTGATATCCTTACATTTAATAAATTTGTGATTTATAAAAAACGTGTTTCACTGGAACCTTAGGTTAACCCTGAGTTGCTAATCGAAAACCGGAAAGTTAGGCTCTGCAACTGAACTGCAATTTGCAGTTGGATTATGCAGTTGAAATGCAGTCCGTCTGTCTAGAGCCTTACTCAGTGGACTTTCCAAACCGGGTAGTGACTCAATGGAACTTTTCCAAGTCGAGACATTAGTGCTTATAATGAAGTGTTCAGATCACGTACGTTTAAAAATATTTATTGCTATAGACATACTGCGGATACTGCGGATTGGTATTTTGCAGTTACTAAAAGAGTTCCGAACTAGGCGGAGGTCTAAATATAGTCGTTATGTGTAGGTATGTACGTGGTGAAGTGCGGTGAGATCACGAACGCCATGTACCTGATCCACAAAGGCGACGTGCAGGAGCTGGACCACAGCATGCCGGAGGGCGAGCAGGTCACCAGGGTCTACCCCGCCGGCTCCTACTTCGGCGTTGTAAGTCTATCATTACATTGTATACAAGCAAAGTCGCTTCCCGCTGTCTGTCTGTCCCCATGTAAATATGCTTAGATCTTTAAAACTACGCTACGAATTTTGATGCGGTTTTAAATAGATAGAGTGATTCAAGAGAGATGTTTTTTATACCTTTTGATACTTTGCTTTCGCGGGCGAAGCCGCGTCGCGCATCTAGTTGGGTTACATTTATTTATTTCTAGTTGGGCTAGTACAGGGCCCTGCAGATTCAATACCTACTTTGTTAATGTACTTCAGTTGTGCCAAAATAAATGATAAAATATATTATAGATACTGTTACAATATTGTTTCGCAATAATGTAAGGTGATAAAGGTGCATCGCGAGCTCTTTAGATACTTGATTGTGTTCGCGGAGTCGGCCTTCTTAACATTAGTACTATATTGTTATGCTAACGTTAAGACGTCCATTATTACTCGTAGACTTTACACAACTTCTTTTCCGATTACAGACACAAGGCTTATTCCATAACGAGCCGTATAGGCGCACGTACCAAACGATAAGTAACTCGACCGTGCTGACTCTCCACCTGGAAGACTGGCTGTACCTGCTGGCGCACTACCCCGAGAGCAACGACGCCATCAACCAGCACATGCGCCGGGACGAAGGGCCCAGGCTCAGCGCCCGCAACTCCGTGTGGCTTCAAGTGCTGAACAAGGCAGGAAAGATGCTCGCAAATGAACAAGTCGCGGATGCTTCTACGTCGACCGCGGCGGCTGAACCGACAGTTCAAAAAACTGAGGACACGAAAGATGGACGCATTACATTTTCAGGACCTTTAAAACGCCAAGACAGTGATGATAAATCCAAACCACCGAAATCCGAATCGATCGAATTGACCACCGAATCGACTAATAAAATAGCACAGGATCCGAAGACAGCAGGGCCGTCGTTCTTATGGCCCACGAAACGCCAAGACAGTGAAGATATAACTTTAGCTAAAAGCGACGATGTTCATAATATACCAGAGAAGAAAACCAAAGTAACCATTGAATCGACCACTATAGCACCGAAGTCGGAAGAAACAGAGCTAACAACCTTATTGTCCACAAAAAGCCAGAACATTGACAAAGCCAGTGCTCAAATCAGCGACGCTACGCAAACACCCGAAAAGGAAACCAGGACAACAAACACTGAATCAAATGCTACAGCACAGAAATTGAAAGAAGCAGGGCCAAGATTCTTATGGCCCTCAAAACGCCAGGACAGTGACAACGAAGTCTTTGCAAAAATCGACGATATTAAGCAAACACCAGAAAGAGAAACCAAGGCAACCACTGAATTGGCTAGTAATACAACGCAGAAGTCGGAACAACCTGGGCAATCTATCTTAAGGCCTACAAAAAGGCTAGACAGCGATAGCGAAGTATATACTAAAAACAGCGACGTAAAGCAAACACCAAAAAATGCTGAATTGAATACTAATACAACACAGATGTCGGATGTAGCTGGGACATCGTTCTTGAGGCCTACAAAGCTAGACAGCGATAGCGAAATCTCTCGGTCAACTCAAAACCGCCCTTTAATGTTAGAGCACAAGGAAGAGACAGAAAATATTGAACTCATAGAGATGAGCATCGCTCATGAGTCATTGGAACCTGTCACCAGTGAAGGCAGTTTAAAGCCTGTCTCTATTCAGGCCCCGAACGACAATATCGAATTAATCGAGAAGAGTGTTGCGGAGCTGTCGTTGGACGATCCTAAAAGTAAACTTAAAATGTACCGAGACAAAGAAGAGGAACGAGAAATGGTTTCCATGGATATATCACAATCGAAACATGACACAGAAGATGATACAGAAAAAGAAACTATTTTCATTGAGTTGCAACCGAGCGATAATGAGAGCAAGCCAATATTGCCTGTATTAAATAATAAACAAACTGCAGAGATGGGTATGTCCACGAGGACGCCCAAGAAGTCGGTTCGTCTGTTGTATGAAAAGGATGATGAGGAATCCGATGATGAGACATCTCTAAAAAAGTCTCCTACATCCCATAGCATTTACGAGCCAGGAACCAGTCAAGATGCCAAAGACAAAAAAGAGCAGGAATAAAAAAGTTAGATGTTGCGGTGCGCAAAGATTCAGTTATTACTATTTATTTATCATTATGCGACGACCCAGTTGAAGATATTTTCAGGGTTCAGCCGATAAGAATCTCTTAAAATAGTTTGTTTTAATAATTATTTGTAGAGTATTAGCATCCAACCGTAGAAAAGTTATTTTAAAATAGAGAATAATTTTTATATTTACGTATGTACCTACGATAGTTTCTATATTTTTTAATAAACTTAGATAATATAAATTAACGAACCTTATTTAAGCAACTAAACCACTAGACATGCCATAAATAAACAAATAAATTGTATTGGTAAAACGTATCGTTCCTTTCTGTGTGGGGAGTAATACGCAAACACTCTTAGCTTTTATCAAATTGCGAATATCTTGCGATCGCAACATTTTTTATATTTTATGAGACTGTAAAATGAGATAGAACAGTATTTGCTATATCATTCATTAATTCAATTAAGCGTCACGCAGCTTGAAGCTTTCGTAACTTCCGTGAGCGCGAACAGCTTATCAGTAACAATAAGGTAAAATCGATTTCAATTAATTTCAACCAATTCCACAGCAAAATTTATGGAACAACTGTCATATTTACGTCTTGGAGATGGGAATTTTATAATAAATGTGAGTTACGTATATAGCTATGGCCCCCGGCCAAATGAAAACATTATCATATACCAGTTTACTTTAGCTCCACATTGTTATTGCAGTAGCTACTCAACGCTCTATCTTTATGGCCTATATTTCTCCTCTGATTGTGTTTGTTCCTATTTCAAGAACTTCTGTTTTATTCAGGGGCACTAAATCTACAAAGTTTGAACCGTGCCAACGTTTTGATTGTTTTGTTATTGTTACTTAAAGTTTTATAGGCATGCTGAACTATTTCAATCATGTTTATTGGCAAAACTCATTAATAGGTAAAAGGAATCTACCTTTTCCTAAAAATAACTCGGTGTTCCATAAGGTTTGTTCGCTTAATATGCCGTAGCAGGTAATTAAAAAACTCATTATTAAAAAATATTTTCTTTAATTAAACTCTCAGCTCATAACAACAATTTATAACAAGACACCAAAAGTCAACAAACAAATTAGCTACTACTTTATTTTTCATCTTTTACGTGTTGTAAGGGAGTCTTTTACTTATCATTTTACTTTACTTAAATTGGAATGCCCAGCATGTCAAATGGTGTTCCGATGGTGGTGTCATTCGTAGGTGTTCACTTCACCGTCCTATATTACTTAAATGCTTGGATGATAAACGTCATTGCTAAACTTATGATTACTTAGTACTAAAATTACGGTTCCTTAGGTTAATGTTTTTTATGTTTGGCGGTCACCTGTCCGCCACCTTTGATTGGTCTCAATGTAGGTTTCTTCATCTTGGTTACAGCATCTGTAACAAGCGAAAAAATAAAGTTAGTGAGAAAGCCAAAACATTGTATTTTTTATCTTCTTGAATGACTTAACTTTAAAAGGTTTATTGGTATCTATACATTTAAAAGGTAAAGTTACCAATCATTCTAAAATTTGTTTTTATAAGCTTTATGTGGCTTTTGACGTGGAAGGCCCAGGATGAGATGGCGTGACGTCTTCCATCGTTTCCTGTTGCAGTGAGTGGCAGGAGAAAAGAGAGACTTTTGCCCAGCAGTGGGCTAGTAATTTTACTTTAATTTTATCTATAGATGCATGTAGGAGACTACTGCGCCTAGCTCGTAAGGACTAAACAAATTATCCTTAATCTTATCTAAATAAGTATAAACTTCTGTTCGTGGCTTTTCAGAGGTAGAACTACATCTACGAACAAACAGCGCGAATCTTTAGTCGTTGTTCGCGCACAAACACACATCTCTACAAGATTTGCATGTAACTTAATACCAGCAGCAGAATAAATAACATGTAATAAAGTGCAATTCTGTCGCCGAGCGCAGGCACCCGTGGAGCGATCATCACAGATATTTCTAGCGTCTATTTGCGGACTCGTACTCACAAATATAATAAAATGTTCACATTTTTCACCGCTCTGACGTCAAACGTATTATTTATTTCAATGTTAACTATAAAGAATTCAGAACAAAATTTTACGTGTCATTAAAACGTCGCAATAATCGGTTATTTATGTGGTGAATTCGGTTTCATCGCAACTATTTATACTAATTCTCATAGATCTGCCAAACGTTATGAAATTATGACGAGCTCTGACGTTTCAAGGCCGAGGCCCGTCCAGTAAAAAGCTTTTGATGCGAACAATATTTTGCTGTTTGTTTTAATTAGCGTGTTTATCTGAGACGGCTACTGCATAAACACATTATTTAAGACAACCAAACCAAACCAGCAAGTATTCGAGCTGTGGGAGGAATTGGGCAACGGGTGATGTTGATTCTGAAGATAGCATCGTTCTTACAGTACAGCTGGTTTCTCGAATACCTATTCATTACTTGACCAATGTTTTGAAATCGAAAAAGTTTAGCAAAAGCGATTGAGTTAGTAAAGACTTGACTTTACTCGAATTGATTCAATGATAGACTGATCATTAAATCGATTATTAAGTTTAATTACCTCTTCATAGTAAATATTTTAATCAAAAGAATATACTAGTAGTATAATATTGGGTATAGGTTACGTAGGCCCGTAAAAGTAGATACACCTACATTTTAAATACATTAAATACATTTAAATAGAGTAGAAACTACCTATCAAAACTTGAAATTTACGTTCTACTTTCAGAGATTAATTAAACTACACAAAGAACGAAGAACTTCATAATTAATAAATTATTAAAAAGTGCATCCAGACCTTAGTTAAATAAATTAAGTTTGCTTTATTAATTTGAGTTAAATAAAGCTTCCCTGTGTACTTTTCTATTTTCAAGTCTATTATTTTAGTTTTTGTATGTGTGTGATTCACTCGTCGATGTGAGTTGTCACCGTGTTTACGAGCCGTCAGCAGTTCACCACGCCCGAATTAGTCTCTTTTGATTGATGACTTGCTCATTGAATGTCGTGATTTATTTAGTCAGTTGCTAGTTGGTTTGAGCTTTTATTTAAAAAATTGTTGTTTTAGTTTATTTTATTAATAACTCTTTTCATTGTTAGCTTTGTATACGTTGTACTCTACAGGTACCACGGTGGGTAGGTTAACCCGCACAAAACGCTAGGCGTAAAAAACAGAGGTATAAGCTATTATATACCCTTGTAATATAGTTAAAATATAAACATACAACTATTATATAATACCATTGAGCAATAATCGGATATACTTTTGAAGGAAGAAAAAGAGAACTGACGGTTTTAGTTTTAGACAAGTTAACATTAGATTTGCTTTACGCCACTGGCATGGAGTATCATTAGATTTTTTACGAAAACACGTTTCATCAAGCCTTATTTTTTTAAAGGATTTTTGGAAGTGGCGCTTTTGTTCAAGTAAATGATAATAATATCGATAACGAATGCATTACCTAAGATTTATTATCTTACCGAATGAATTGGTAATCCATTTCAGTTATGTAGGTAGATGCGGCTATTTCAACCGTACCTGAGGAATGTTATGATTTCTGTGCTATTTCAGCGCCGCGAACGCAACGCGGTTCAGATCAACCAACATCTGGATTATGTTGATCTGCAATGCTTTTATTTACTTACATTTATGTTAACTGGTCCATTGGAGCTTTATGTGAGTGTCGCTTTAGTCATTATAATATTTCTTTGGAGTGTCCACAAATAAATTTAGGGCCAGAAAACGACTCTCTACGAAGTTTTTTGGTAAAAGAATCAACTAATTTAATAATTATTTTTATCAAATCTAAGCAAAACTGAAGCAGCAGTATTACAGGCAATGGTTTACCTTATTTAGTTTAGTATGACTTGTCTAAGTGCTTATTTTGTAAGCCTAAAAAAATGATTTTTGTTTTAATTTTATTATTTATGGGTTTGTTCGGATACATCAATACTGATGCGCACAAGCATAAACTTGGTCTAGCCTACTAACTCTTTATTGTTTTGGGATGTTTCTGTGCTCTAAAACTTGGATTGAAAACTAGTATTACAACTGAAAATACAGTAAAATCTGAGGGGTTCCAACCAACTAAAAAGGGAAACAGTCTCTAGAGCTCTACAAATTAGGTAAGTAATTACTTACAATTAATTGCACGGAAACCAGCGCTACGGCAGGTTTTTCTTTCCATAGCATCCGCTAAGTGTTGGGCATTTTTAGTGTAACTATAATTGTTTTTTATTAATAAACAAATGTTGCTATTTATTCAACTACTTCAAAACACCCTGCCCGCGCGTGGTGACTATTCCACAACCATCCTTTAATGCTCATGATTTCCCAGAGTACAAAGCTGATAATTAGAACCTAGGTATGTACTTAGATAGGGTTCAACTTCAGACCCACCATATCCCTGTATTTTAATTATCAGCTTTCTAACTAACAGAAGAGCTATTGAGACCGTTGGGGTGCAACTGTTAAGGACACTGTAAAGAACCATTTCACATCGAAGAGGATAGTAACGGGTGGCTGATTAAAACACTGTAGCTACCGCACCTTAGAACAATCCAGAGTAGAGCAGCCACAGGCTCGCCAGCAGCAGGACGAGGATAAGGTAGGTGGCAGCGAGGCTGGCGGTCTCGTTGGGCATGGTGGGCACTTGGGCAGGTGGCACGTGCACTGGACAAGCGGCTCCAAAGAACTGAGCCGCACTGAGCCGGCGCGGAGCTGCCGTCGCAAACGCTCAAAATATTAATATTTTTATTGCCTCCAGTAGTGCTTGGGACAGGTGTCCGTCTAATTTTACGCGTTTGCGGAATAAAGCTATCGATCAGGGAGTCATTAGGCTGGTGGTTTGTATGAGTCATGTGGGATACGATAAGTACCTATGCTAAGAATATTCTTATAAATTGGCTTTTACAAATATGGGATAATACGAAAAGAACGTATTAGGCATCATTATTATTATTATCATTAATATTAGGCTATGTCGATTGTCCAGCATTATTTATTATTATTTATCATTTAACTTTTGGAAATAGTAGGTATCTAAAAGCTTGTAGGTCGAAGTGCATCTACCTAAACCTACACGTAAAATATTGTCCACAGAATTAAAAAGGTCGTTATAATAACAATCAGTCGGTCTAAGAATCTCCCAGTAGTAGGTACGTAGCTTCTCTATGTCTCAGCGGTAGGCGAAGAGCCATTCAGGTTAAACAACGTTTATATATTATGGCCTGTTTCATTTTATAAATAACTAGCGGACCTTCCCGGCTTCGCACGGTTTTAGTACGGATCCCTAACTTTTTTGAAAATATAATATAGCCTATGTTCACCGGGAATAGTGTAGCTTCCCAACGGTGAAAGAATTTTTCAAATCGGTCCAGTTTTTTCGGAGCCTATTCATTACAAACAAACAAACAAAAAATCTAACTTTATAATATTAGTATAGATGACAGGCTCATCGATTATGCAGCGTAAGAGCTCTTGTTCACACGTTTTCTGAAAAATACGATGTTCTAGGCCTACCGTAGCAAGTCGTCCCGGCTATCATGCCGTACAGTTAAAAAATACCGTGAAAGCTTGTATATGACACGGCATAATTACCGGAAGAGTCAACTATCTTTTTGATTTTTTTGAAAATGTTTAATTGCCACCATGAAAGACATCCGGCGCCGGTCCGACTTAGACACGGCGCATACGACGCCGTCGCCGTGCCTTAGCTCCGCCATTTATGTGAACAAGCTTTCATAGTGATATATATAACATTGAAGAAAGGCCCTAATACCGGATCTCCTGCCTGTGTGCCAGTTTTCATTGTAAATAGTTACAGGAGATTTATTAAGGAACCATGATTACACACACAGCAATCTAGGTATTTTGTTAGCTTCCAATATATCTAAATCTGTGCTAGAAGTTAAGGTAGGCTAAGTTGTTAGCATAGGAACCACTAGGAAACGCGCGGTAGTATCCAACAGGTCTAATAAACTTTTGTTTGTGCCGTTTAGGTATCCACAGTCTTCTTCTATTTCTTGCTGTAAATACATTAGAAATTGTTTCTAATCGCGAAGGAACTACCTGTACCTACTCCGTAGCTTTTCTTTTTGTCTGAATTGAAGACCCGTTTTGTTTATATATCCTTCTTTCTATTAAAGGTCTATTTTTTCGCTCGCGATTTATTTCGCGTGCACTTTGAAGTAAAAAAAAATCTTAAAAGTCGAAAATTCCTGAAACCGAAACTGAACGATTTCATTTGTATTTCTTTGTCACTTTGGTGTAAAACTGTAAAGACAATGTACATTTATTATCATATAAATAAAAAAAACTTATTTAATTTTGTTTGAAACAAATCGTGTATTCGTTTCAAATAATCAAAGAGGAACCAAGCTACGAATCTGGAACTTTGATAACCCTATTTTCAGGAATATTTTCAGAAGATTCTGAGACAGATCTTTAATTGTTTTGTATTTTTAGTATTCTCAGTATTTTTTAAGCCAATTGGGATATTTACCTACTATGATTTTGTTTTTTTCAATTGTTCTAATGTTTCCGCAAGGTTGCTTTTGCAATAAATTACAAAATTAACAAAGTCACTTGAGAGTAAGTTGTTGTTGGAAAATAATTTGGTAGGGATTGATTAAAAGCATCGAGGTCAAAATGCATCGGGTTTTTGGACATACGCTGTAACACAGCGCAGTTAACCAGGTCGACAATAACAGCAAGAATAACAAGGGGCATGTATGAAGCCATCGGGTAGTATCGCACTGTCTAAACTACAAAAGTGTGGTTGAAGGGTTATGGGTTATTAAACTAACTTACGACCGCTACCTACCTCACACGTTACGTCACCTCCCTGATAAGTTATTTGTTGTGTTATATTCTACAACTACAAACATTTCAATAAAATAGAAATAAAAAGCTGTTCTTTTCAAAAACGAGGAATTTAGTATTCAAAAGATAACCTCGTGTAATTAGGAGACAACCGATCAAGAGGCTACCTACCGATGCAGCTCACTGTAGTGTGTGAATGTGTCTTAAAACGTATCTGTCCTAAAGCGAATCTGATATAAACAGAATCTGACTTTAAACGAATAAGGGACAGCTATATATGACTTACATTAGAACACAGTGGAGTAGAACAGCCAGAGAAAGAAGAGCAGGATCACGAGGATCATGTAGGTAGCCGCGAGGTTCACCGTCTCCGCGTTCATCGGCATGGTGGCGGGTGGCTGGTGGTCGCTGCAGCACTGGCCCGCCAGCCGGGGTACCTTCCGGCCACGGCGGCTACAGGGGCTGAACAAGGGACTGGAGCTTGGGCCGTTTGGAAGAGAGTAGTAGGGTTTGGTAGGATTTGGTAGAAGTTAGCGTTCTTGTAATTATTTTGTTGGTTTGGGATCGACCTTCTCTTTTTGATCATATACGTATAATTTATTTAAAGATTGTAGTTAATACATGAAAGTAAAGTTACAGACATGACTTAGTAAAGTTCATGTTCTAGAAAAAATAATATTTATATGTTAAAGTCATTTAAAGCGTTTTATACTATATACGCATATTTGCCATGATTAGATTTTTGAATTTTCCAATATTTCGGCACAGTTTCATGCGCCATGATCACGGAATATCTCGGTAAATATCCCGTTTTAAATGACTCTAGTGTTGATAACCATGATAGTTTCAAAGGTTTTATTATTTATAAGTTGCAAAAAACTCTCAGGAAGATTTGTCTAACTTTACAACAAAAGTAAACAACAAGATAAACGTAGGAGAAACAACAAAATTAGAATCTTTTAGAACAAAAACTAAACTAGAAGCCACATTTCAGACCACCCACAAAGCTATGTGAATAAAGAAATTAAAAATATCTCATGAATAACAAACAGCTATCTTGTCGTGTGGCTACGCATAATTTATTTCTACTAATTGATCGCAGAATTAATGATATGTCGTGAAAAAATCTGTAGAAAACAATACATAATAGAGTGAATAGCACAAATTCAGTAGCGACAGGTGGCTATGCGACGTATTTCTAGAACGGAAAGAAGGTGACACTTGACGGACAGTGGGGCTTGCGCCAAGTGGCAGGGCGGGTTATATTATCTTTTGGGCGGGGATTGCAACGAGACATGTAAATTTTAATATGTCAAATTTTAATAATTAGAAACTATCTGCTTGTTAGTTTACGGAATGAAAAGGAAATAAAGTATTCCCATATTAATTGCCATATATGGGTTCCAACGACAAATTCATGCGCATTGGAGCGTAACTTAAGTAAGTTTGTTATATCCGTGGTTTCGAATTTAACCTTGATTGAATTACATATAAACAATTTAATTTTAATTCTTTTCTTATAACTAGACTGACCTTTGGATGACTCGTAGGCTATGACGTTCCAGTGAACTATAATATACAAGGGTTGACAAAACGTAATAAGTAGGTACTTACGGTTACAATCTAAAAGGCGGAGTACAGCATCCAAAGCGACACCAGCAGCAGCAGCAGGATGCAGTAGGTGGCCATAAGGTTCGTTCCCTCAGTCATCTTGAAAACTTGCTAATTCTTCTATTTGTCGTTCTAGTTCTCCCGAGTTCTCTCGTGTTCTCCCGAAGGCGTGTCTCTGGCGACTGATCTGAAATCACACGAAATGCTTGCTATATACCTTATTGTTGTTTTAAAACACATGACGAGAAAATCTATTTTTTGTTTTCGTCGAACACCTCTTGATTAATGGAATGCCGTGCCAAAACTGTCCCAGTTTTTATGCGTTTTCGGTTGTTGTTATTTTCTTTTACTGAATCAGACTATAAACTGCATTGTTGTTGCAATTGAAGTAAAAATACTTACCGCTTTATTGTAAGAGAGTCAGATAAAATAAATAGTTCTGGAATTCTCCAGCTGGAGCCAACCCTAGAGTCCGCCCCTGCCGGCTATTCACATTTCTGGAGTATGATATGTGCGCTATTTCTGCTCCGAATCTGTGTAATGTGTTTCTACACTAGAATCGAACGAATTCATCGTATCTTTGGATTTAATCCGAGCTCTATATACATACATTCAATAAATCCAACGACAGCTGTTTGTTAACGGTATTATTATTGTTGATGTGGTAAAGCAGGAGAAAAAATAATGTCGCTGCCAAAAAAATTGAAGGAAGTCGAAATATTGGTTAGTGATTTCATAAAATATAAATTTCAATAGATAGGTAAATAGTTTTTGCTGCCAAAAAATATTATAAGTGTAGCATTGAAAATTTAACGAACACAGATTTACTATGTAAATGATAAACTACTTTAAAATACGGTTTGCATATTAACGCATTCAATGTTCGGCCTCGGCGGTGCGACCCGGTACATGCCGCAGCCTGATGGAGCTGCAAATGGGCATATGCGTCGTGAGCGATAAGGGTGTTCGTTATTTGAGGGGTTGTATTTGCAATATACATAAAATCTCGTAGCAAGTTCTACAAAGCTTAGCTTTGCTACACCGCTGTAGCGAGGTCTACGAAACGTCTACGCGTATCAGCTCTACGTCGTAGAGGGTCTACAAAGTTTCTAGTACGAGTCATACCTTGAGGGTCGAGTCGCGTCATAATGATTTTAAATCATATGTGGTGCGTATTCCAACAGAGAATATTTCGACCTTCACTAAGGAAGAATTCTGGCTAAAGAATATGCTGTTCCGGCGTTTTCGCGGACGATTACCGGTCGCAGCACATATTGCGTGTCACACGTCGCCGACACTACGTGCTAGTAAATAGGTTTATTTTATGTATGTTAGACTAACTTATATATTATATATGGGCCGTAGTATTAAAGTATTTTCCATCCTGTACTAGGCTGATGGTGCCTGAAATACATGAATTATTATTATAATAGCAAAAGATTATTGACGGAGGTTGATGATCTCTCACTCGCATGCAAAACGGGCGGTGCCAGATATCACTGAACATTGTCAAATAAACAAACTACCAAGTATTTTGGTGTAAACGACCCTTTTCGAAAAAAAATATTATCTCGTTTCTCAGTGCATTGAACTTGCAACTAATTCTGTCCGTGACACTTTCAGGTCAGCTGAAATAACTCGCACTATCAGCTGAAATAGCACACACTCTATCTTATTCTGTGACTCTGTCCAGGGCTCTTTCTAGCAATTAGCTATTCAATTATTTCTTTGATGAAACCATTCGACATGTTGTTATTCACCCTATACATACTCGAGCTATTACTCAAAACCGGTTAGTCACTTCGCGCGCAAACAATGCGTACGGCGAGAGGACCGCCGGTTATCTGGTTCCCCGGTTAATAAATAAACTTCCAATGGAACTACTCGACAATATAACACCTAATAACTTAAAATATAAACTTAGATCGCACTTCTTATCGAACCTACATCATTATCTGGGGGTTTGATTCAGTTACTGATCAATTTACTTTTCTAATTCCAATTTATAATCTTATTGCCTGAAATTGAATAACTTTACTGTCAAACTCATGAGTTTTTATTCAGCTGACTCTCAGCTAATAACACATATACAAACCTTTGTGGTTTCCTTCGTGTTATTTTTAAGCTTTTTATGTAACAATATCTTTAAGTTGGTAAATAAATAAAAATAAAAAATAAATTAGTACGCGTTGGAGTGTGCAGATTTCTTACACCTAATGTTTTACCATTGTCACGAAATGTACGGTTTACCTTTGCTAGACCCTGTCCAGTATTTTATACCAGTGTATTATGAATATTGATAAATGTTATATGATAATGTATGTAAAAGTGAATGGATAGATGGAGGGGATGCAGTGGGTCATATAAGACTTAAGTTTGTAAAAACATGCTCTTATTTATTATACCAAAGGCCAATTATAGTTGCCGCGGAATTTATATGTAGGAAGGTATTCTCGCCGCCTTCCCCTGATCTCTGTGGTGCAGCGGGCGAAGGTTCAACTACGATCAGGAGTTTAGGGTTCGATTCCCGACTCGGGACAAATATTTGCACAATCTGTAGATATTTATTTAGGGCCTCGCCGCGTCGTGGGTACTCTGTGAGGTAGATAAAGATTGCGAATTCGTTATTGCACACTTAACAAAACAACAAACAAGTTAAATAAATATAAAATACATATGTGACAATTTGGTGGTCTTTTCGCTCAAGAGCGATCTCTATTGTATTTTACTGAGTACTTATATCAGTTATCTAGTACCTATCCATAACATAAGCTCTGTTTTCTTTGGGGCTAGATGATGCTCTAAGCCACACGGCATGTTTGCAATCAACATTTACAGCGGATATGTTCTTCGTTGAATTATAGTTGAATCTTCCTCATCAGAAGCTACGAGATCACTCTCGCCGGATGTAATTTACGACCACATCGTTAATCCACTGAAGTTTCATTAATAGCACTAGTTTTAGCCCGTAGCTTCGTCTAAAAGCTCGTGTAAACAATCGCTCGCACTCCCTTTAGGTAGGTAGTATCCACTGTAATCTTATCCTCATCACAACATAGTATAAAACAAAGTCGCTTCCCGCTGTCAGACTGTCTCTATGTATACTTACGATCTTTATAACACACACAGATATCCACAAATGCTATAAAACAAAGAATGAAAACATACGCAAACCAGCATTCTTGCCTTATATAAAAGGAGTGACGGATAAAGTCGCAAATATCCTGCAAAAATCCTCCATTAAAACTGTTTTCACGCCGCTGAAAAAGATCATACACTACCTGCGCACGCCTAAAGACACATTCCCACTTGAGAAACCAGGGGTGTACAAGATCGACTGCAGCTGTGGAAGCTCCTATATAGGCCAAACGAAGCGCACTATCGCCTGCAGAGTAAAATAACACACACGAGCAGTTAAGAATCTGGCAACTGAGAAGTCTGCCATAGCGGAACATCTTCTCGAGTCGAGTTCCAACCACTGGATCGAGTTACATAATCCACAAGTAATCTCAACAGAGCGACACTACATACCAAGAATGGTACGGGAGGCTATTGTGATTTAGAAACACAGGAACTTCAACCGAGAAGATGGCTTCCAATTATCGGGAACCTGGAACCCTGTTGTGAGAATGTGCATAAACGGAAGAAGTGATGTACCAACCTTGCGTTCAGATACCGTCATTGTTGTGTGTCGTGATCGAGCTGCGTTCGATAATAGTGAAACCGGTGGTAGTGGCTACGTTCGTAGCAAAAGACAAAAAATGAGGGTAGATCGGTATGTCTGCCCATAAAAACTCGCAGTGCCTTCAGTTACTCCGTGATCATGGCGCATGCAACTGTGCCGAAATATTGGATAACTCAAAAATCAAATCATGGTAAATATCCCGTTTTAAATGACTTTAGTATTAACAGTTTGGGTTCGATGGCTTTATCTTCCCAAGGACTTTGCTCCTAGATGATATAAAAGCTTGTTTTTTTTTAAATAAGTAAATAAAAAAATATGTTACAAGTATTCCATAAAGTCCGATGATTGCTTTTTTTAAAGTTGCACTGAAAAACATAAAAACTCCCCAATCAAATTCACCACAGAAAACGCCGCAGTTCGCAGCTAGTATTATAGAAAATGATTTAAAATATAAAAAAGGGACGATTTTTTCGGACTTTTACCATTAGAATTTGGTACATACATAAGAGTTATTGACTTCGTCAGACAATCACCATATTCACCTATGGAAGAAATTACAAAAGTTATTTAAAAAATCTACCATACACGCCAACTTTTTCATGACTGAGTGTTTAAAAAATCTTCTTATGGTATTTGAATAATACCAACGTACGTACCCATCTAAGTAGATACCTAATTACTTGTAAAATATCATGGGAGATTATAATGGAAAATTTATGTTTTTAAAGGCTTTATCTTTTTCTTTTTTTCTTTTTCTTTCTATTCTAACATATGCATATCGAGAATACATTGAACGCCCCACGTATGATTATTGGAAATAGGGGACGCCTACGTCAAGTCTATTCAGAGAACGGCGTGTAAAACAAGTTGGTGATAGTTCTCTTTCATCGTTATGATTTGCGGCGGGATAAATTACCGCTAATTCTTAAAAGCGCCGAGAGACTGAATTTTTAATTATTCTGATAGATTTATTGGTGCTAAAATATAGCTAAGAAACCATTACAGGCGACCTACATAGGTACATTTAGAATAAAAAAATCCGAGTATTGTTATTTCCCTTTTCGATTAAACCAACAAACGGTGTTAATAGTTATTGATAGAGTGGAATACCGATTCCACTCTATCAATAACTATTTACCTACGGTTTTGAAAATACCTAGCCTTGGTTTCTACGTAGGTAAATAAATCGCGGTCGCCGCAACAGCTCAGAAATCGTATAATGATGATAATCGTAAATACAGAAGTCCTGTTTACTTACACCCACTGATTTATTCATGCTTTTGGTAGGTAGTTAATTAATGAAATTGATTCATTCAGTGTTTATAAAACTCAGTAGGTATATTATCTACTAGGTACATGCATATGAAGACCTCTGTGGTATAGCGAGCGAAGATTCGCCTGCTACGCAAGAGGCAGGTTCGATTGCCGCTTTGGGTCAATTTATGGACGATCTGCAGATATTTGTTCCGGCTCTCTCTGTATAATCAAAAATATCTACCCATGTAAAATCAGTCCTAATGTATTACCTATGTACATCAGTCTTCGAGTACCCTTATCACAAGCTCTGCTTAGTTTGGGTTTGGATGATGAAGACTGTGTGGATTTGTATCATTATTTATTTATATGGTATTTTCTTTCGCTAAGTAGGTAGGTGGACTTAGGCAGAAAAGACAACATTTTGAGATGTTTTGTAGCATATAAGAACTACCTAAATAGGGCACCTTACTTACCCCAGATTAGGAACTTACATTATATTCAGATATATTATATATATAAAATTTTCAGATTTTCTGCGACACACGTATAGCAGTGCCCACGTAACGTAAACAAACGTAGAACCTACCTATTGTAAGATATACACCTACCTACGTACCCAGAGTGTGTTTTTGTCCGAAATTATTTCGTAATTTATTTTTGAACTCTTGATTTTCCGACAGCACCGAGTTGCTGGAATTATTCCAAAGAATTCCGAGTTCAAAACACTTTATTTTAAAGCCCAGAGACTACCTACTGTAATAAAATAGCGGATGCATTGACCGAAGTAGGTAGGTACCTCCCTATATACCATCAAATGAACGTTCTGAAATTCTGATTGGATCTCCGTGGCGCGAAGATCAGTTATAGCTTTCGGGGTCTAATCATCATCATTATTTTACAATACGAACATGACTATTCTCTCACTTCATTTGATTTACATTCTAGCAAACGATACAGACTCCCAAGATTTCAATGTTATTTTACTCAGAATTATCCAAAAAACCACATATATTTATCTTAGTTATCATAATGTGGTTTATAAATTACACTATTAAGTCAAATTGAAGATAGTTCATACATATTTTCGAAGCTGACTGTAAGGTACTAGATAGGTACCTAGTAGGTAGTAGGCGGTGGTAGTAGATAACTAATTAAAGGGACTACCAGCAGATAGGTTCTTACCAAGGTAGGCAAGAAAAGTTCTGCTTTGCCACTTCAAATACCTAATTATTTATTTATTTGAACCAACTTCAAGAGCTGTTCGCCATTTTGTTACAGTGTTGTCTTAGTCCTGTTAAAATCATGAAATTCTAAATCATGAAATCATGAAACTACCATCAGGTGATACCATGATTCATATAAAAATACATACACTAGGGAATTTAAAAATAGTAGTGTGAACATTTTTCTGCGTCCTACAAGAAATAAAACTTAAAAGTAATTTGCCACAAATTGTAAACCATTTATAAACCCATGTATTATGATTTAGCTTATGAATATACAGGGTGTGTCAAGACTACTACCGAAAACTGAGGGGGTGCAATCAGACCATGATTTTGAAAATATTTAGCGAAAAAAAAAACGCATTAAATATGTTGACCCATCAACGTTCTTTTATTTTTTTTACTAGGTACATACCCATAGCACAACACTATAAGAACATATCTACCTAATTATGTAGTTTAAATAAGCAAAAAAATAATAAAATAAAAAAAACAGCAATGTATCCTAAAGCAATAACAGCCCGCATCGATCATCGCACAGCTGATAATCCGTGTCCGCGGTCAGTGCCCTGCCGCCGCCGCGCCGCGCCGGCCGGTACTGACCGACACGTGAAACTTTCGCGCCTACGAACCTATCTTTTCAATAAATAATTTGCAGGTAGGTACCTACCAACGCTTTTATAAGCGGCCATGATCTTGAAAGCATAGCAAGAATTGATTAGAAACATCAAAACTTAAAATACATTTCAATCTGTCTAAAGTAAGTACCTAGTACCTACTTTTGTAAAAAGAACAGCTGACCCGCATTAATTTTCAGAGGGCATCGTCCTGCCTAGAGAAAAGGTAGTTCGGCGGCTTTCCTTTGAGAAGCGTCGCGCGAGCTCACCAAACCTTCCGACAAATAGGCCGCGGATGCCGCGGACGAACGCGCACGCCTTTTTTTGAATTATACCGACAATTTGGAAAACTTTGATTGACTTTAACAAATTGGTTCTGTCCGTAGCTTTATTTTAAGCGATGTTACTGCAAGGTATTATTTATTTTATTCTAAACATACCAACCAACATGAGTGGTTCGCGGGTTGGCGCGAAATTCAAATTATTTAGTGGTATTATTTCCTGCTATCTACAAAGCATAAAACTAACTGAAAAATACCGTACTTGTCCGTAGTTTTATTCCTTGTAAAACGCAGAAAAAATGAAAAACCACGAAAAAATTTAATCACGCGACGATCCACCCTAAGGCGAGTCATCGTATTGTCATCAATCACAGACAGACAGACGACGTTTTGTAATACAGTCCCGTTAGCACCCTTTAAGTACTGAACCCTAATTGCAAATAGGTAATAGGCATCACCTGTGTGTGTCGGCCTACAACAAAGAAAATGTAGCGTAAAAGGAAACTGAATCTTATGTCTGTGCAATAAGACTCATAATCATAAGAGATATGACAAAGCAATGCCGCCGCCGCGGCGCCGGTCGGCGTTTTTCAAAGGACTTTATTTACGTAATTTCACTAATTTCGGACTGCTCAGAGGTCGTGGAGCCATAGTATCCCACAAAACTGTGCACAGGATCTTTAGAAAAAATAATAAAAGACCCTGTTCTTGTCTCCCAGAATGAACGGAGAGGCATACCTGGATTTATTGAGAGGTCCTGTAGCGTCATATCTGGAGGACATTTGCCTAGCACAGCAGAGAGACATGTGGTTCCAGCACGATGGCGCACCACCGCACGTTGTAAGGTCTGTGCGGGGCCAGCTGGACCAAGAGTTCCCAGACCGATGGATTGGACGATTTGGACCACGTGCTTGGCCTGCTCGATCACCCGATTTGACTCCATTGGATTTTTTCCTATGGGGCTATGTGAAGGAAAGAGTTTTTATCGGGAATGTGATACTGCTGAAAAAATGAGAAGCCGCATTACTTCAGTATTCTGCGAACTAAATGCGAGAAGCGCCGAGGATCCCACATTCCTGGATCGTGTTCATCGGTCCACAATCAGTAGTGCTCAGCTGTGCCATGAACGAGAAGGAGCTCAGTTCGAGCCATTTCTGATTCGACCGAGGCTGCATCGGAATTAGGTAAGTACACCTACATATCTATAACTAACTTACGGCATTTGCGAACTTACGTGTACATTGCTGGCTAGCAAAACAAATAAAAATGTTTAAAAATTCATATCTCCAGCTAGAATTTTTTTTTCGGACAATGGTTTTTTTTTCGTTTTGTTTTGGGGTACTGCACCACCCCCCTTTGTTTTCGGTAGTGGTCTTGATACACGCTGTATAGCTTTGAGATTAATATGTTGATTTTAGCCCAAAATCTCTTATTCTCCTAAATGTTCAAAAACATGACTTGACTTTAGAGTTTTTGGTCTACATTACATACCTAAGCGTGTGTCAAATTCATAACTGTTGTGTTATCAAACTGACAAAAACTTTTTATTTACAAAAACAGTGACATTGACAGCTAAAATTTTAAAGAGAATCACTGAAATCAAATCACCAGCTGGCCGTGGAACTAGAAGCCGAAAAAAGTGCAAAAACTGAAAAACTGTGTAAATTTCGTTGCAACGATTAGTTCTTTCGTTTTATGATTATGAAAAATATCCGTAAGCAAAATCCTATTTGATGGGAGATCGGCAACAATCAGGAAGACTTGTAATCGAAGAGATGGCGAGCACGAGCACAGCCGTAGCGACCGTAACCCCACAAGCGCAGGAGGTAACTTAGCGGTGTTCTATTGCATCTTATCTCTTTTATTTGTCACTATAATACGTTGATACTGGGTACCTCATATGCTGATAGGTTGTTCAAAGAGCTCATTATCTATCCGCGATGATGTCCGTCGGTAGGTTCGCGCTTGTTTTTCGGTCACAGTTCAAATTAACGCGATGTTACACTACCGAGGGTTTGCTGAGCGATATCAGCGTGCTAGACTTGACCAGAGTGGTGGCCGGGCCCTTCTGTACCATGACCCTGGGTGACCTGGGCGCCAATGTGATCAAAGTGGAAAGTTTGGACGGTGACGAGGCGCGGAAATGGGGACCCCCGTTCATCAAAGACAGTACTGATTCATATTACTTTCTATCTATCAATAGAAATAAGAAGAGTATTTGTGTGGACTTCAAGAGTCAACAAGGTAAGATTTTATTACTTTCCTAATAAATCTATGTTTTTGGTAAGTTCTTTTGTTGCTTTGGTTTTCTTATAATCTCAAATCTGATTGAATATAAAAGAAATGATTGCAGGAAAGCAAATAATATATGACCTGGCAAGAAAATGTGACGTTTTAGTGGAGAACTTTCTGCCCGGCAAGCTAGATCAGTTAGAAGTCGGCTATGACAAACTGAAGAAGATTAATCCAAAACTGATCTATTGTGCTATCACTGGCTTTGGACCTGTGGGACCTTATTCTAAAAAACCTGGGTAAGCAAAACCTACCAAGAATAACTACTACATCAACAAAATCTACACTATCTGTTATTGTACATTATTTACTCACACTATCTGTTATTGTTACAGCTATGATGTAATAGCATCAGCAATGGGTGGCCTAGTAAATACCACGGGAGAGAAGGATGGTCCCCCTTGCAAGCCTGGGGTAGCCCTCACAGATGTCACCACCGGCCTCCATGCCTATGGAGCCATAATGACTGCACTGTACTACCGACAGACAACTGGCAAAGGACAGAAGATCGACTGCAATTTACTCTCAACTCAGATATCTAGCATGATTAATGTTGCTAATATCTACCTCAACTGTGGAATTGAGGGCCAAAGGTGGGGCACAGCTCATGCCAATCTTGTACCCTACCAATCCTTCAAAACTAAAGATGGAGAGATGGTCATAGGTACAGGATCCAACCCACAATTTGCAGATTTCTGCAATCTGATTGATAAAAAAGAACTGATAACTGATAAACACTTTGTAAACAACTCTGCAAGAGTACAAAACAGAAAGGAGATAGTTAGCATTATCAGTGATGTGATAAAAACTAAAACAAATAAAGAATGGATGAATATTTTCAAGAATGCCACATTTCCAAATGGGCCTATAAATAAAATGAAGGATGTTTTTGAGGATGAGCATGTGAAGGCAATAGACTTGGTCCAAGAGTTGCCACATCCCGATGCTGGTGTCCTGAGGGTGGTAGGACCTCCAACAGTGTACAGTGAAGGAGGGAACAAAGCTAGATTTGCCCCTCCTACTTTAGGACAGCATACTAAAGATACTTTAGCTAATTTTCTTGGGTACCATGAAAGTAAAATTGATGACCTTTTTGAAAACAAAGTTGTGAGATAAATGTTAGATATTTTTATAATTTTACACTATGAAATCTATGTATAAAAAGGACACACAATAATATACCTTATAATTATATTACCTAAGCAATATTTTCAAATAAACTTTTTAAAACCTTTTTAAAGTGTTATGGATTGCCTTGTTTTGAAATCTCCTCTTCAATTACCTTTTTTCCCCTTATCTTGTGGATATATTTGTACAATGACTGAGAAACCATTTACAACACAGGCCTATATTCCTTTTTTCCCTTTAGAAGAGAAGAGAAGATAGATAATAATTATTTATTCAATTTGTTAACCATTGTCATAGTATATATTCTATTGATATAGTCTTGACTGTCTTTTGTTATCTTCCATGACGTCACCAAACGGCTCTATCGGAAGACCAGCGTTGGTTGTAATGTGCTTAGGTACAACTACCTCATGCTGAGACAGAGACTGTTTTGTGACTCAATTTCAAAAAAAATATTTTTTCTTTTATTTTTAAATGATGTTTGTTCTGTTTTTGTTTGGTCCGGGAGCCAGTGACAGATTTACATAACCAATTACCCAACATTACGCACGAACTACGGAAAAAAGACGATTCTTTCAGAGGGAGCACGTATTTTTAATAATTTACCAAATACCATAAAAGAATGTGATAGCATTAATATGTATAAAAATATGTTGAAAGCACATGTCTACTCAATATAATAATCTAACTACATATGTACATAATTATAAAATACCACTAATATACACATAATATAATTAGTAATGATAACTAATCTAGGTTAAGCCTCAGAGCCCAGGAGTTATACCTACTTAACTTATATTTAGTACACATATTACTGTTTAAGTTTATCTCATTTTAAGTGAACTGTAATGTTTTTATGAGAAAATAAAGTTCTTTAAACCTAATTCCTTCCCAAGCAAAAATTCGTAATATGCATTAGAGATTAATATTATGAATACTCGTGACCGTCAGCTGCGAACTGAGGCTGCAACTCCGTGGGTGGTTTGGACAGTGGTAGCGATGACGACATTATTCCCATGGAATGAGGTTCAAATCAGAAATTATAATAAAATTAGTATATTACAGAATTCTGATTTGAACCATGCACTTTAATTTTAATCAATTAATGTACTTTACGAATTTTCGCTCGGGAGGAAATAATTGAGAAAATTTGTACCAGGCTCCCAGACCATCTATTGAGTTGCAAATGAAATATTCTCATTCATTCTTAAATATGAACAGGAGGTGGAGCGCGTAGCAGTGATAACGCTGCGTCCGTCCGCGCCCAAGACGGTGACACGTAAGAAGGTCGTATGGACCGAGGATACCGTCGACAATGAAAATATGAACAAGAAGAAATCAAAGTGTGAGCTTACATTTAAGTCCTTTACTTCCCTTCGTCCTTTGCTAAGCTGATTGAAAAAATCTCATTGGATAGAACGTAGAAATTTTCATATTCGTATCATTGAGCTATCATATAGCAAATCATGCTTTAACCCCATCAAAGTAAATAAATTAGAAATAAACGTTGCCTCTTCAGGTTGCTGCATATACGAGAAGCCGCGTCGTTTCGACGAGAGCGACTCGGAGACGAGCGACGACGAGTGCGAGCACTGCTTCGGACACGTCGAGAAGAAGCACCATCATCATCATCATCACCAGGCTGGCACGCACGAGCATCCGCTCACGATCGCCGAGACTGATGTATGTACTGGCTTAGCCTCACAGCTGATCCACTATGACCTACACAGAAACGTTAATTTTATATCGAAATCAAAACTACTGAACGGATTGAGGTGAAATATTGCATATGCATGTACATATGTACCTTCTTTCCCATTAAGCAGTTCCCATGGGAAAGAAAGAAATAAAACTTTAAACGTTTCCATAGAAACAACGCCTGCGATGCCGCGGGCAGAAAAATATGTATATATCCTTTTTTATGTCAACATCAAAAATGTAATGCATCGATTAAATCAAAACTGGTACAGTAACTACGCCTTCGCTACTAAAGCACTTTTTGGAAGGGGGTTCGGTTAGGCGGTTGTAGATGAGTATGCATAGGTTCTCTGATGGAGATGTAAAAGTAATGCTGTTTGTAATTTTTGTCACAGGAGACAGAAACAGTTCCTCCCCCGGACAAAGAGCCGACGGCCGATCTCACGCTGAAGCCTCCCGCGCCGACGCCGACACCGCAGGCTCCCGCACTGACGCCAACGCCGACACCGCAGGCTCCCGCACTGACGCCAACGCCGACACCGGAGGCTACCGCGCCCACGCCAAAAGCACCCATGCCGACGACAACTCCGACGCCGCCCGACAAAGACACCCCTAGCTAAGCTATAACTACTCTTACTCTCTAATTAAACTATTATAAGTTGCTTTATTTTGGAATTTATTCGTTGAATGTAAAAGTGGAACGAATATTATAGGGACTGACAAAATGTGAAGTGTACTAACCAACCGGCAGCAAGCGCACACACAATGGCTTGTCTAGGGTAGAGTGATCAAAATAATGTCGAATGCGTAAAATAAAATTCATTGCTAAAACTCAATCAGTAACCATAATACGGCCTTAATTCCATTAATTTACGCATTATATGACATTTTTGTCTATTCTATCCTAGACATGACAAATACTTGAGGTGTTCCATTCATGCTACCGGTGCAGAGGTAAAAATAGTCACGTCCAGCCCATTTTTCTCGACTGTGTCGTAAATAGCACCCAATGTGGGTGTATGGGTAGGTGGATGGTCCTCCCGCATCATATAATTATTGTGATGTCATTCAATAACATTTTGTTAGTGTGGTATGGACAAAGACTTAAATAGGCAGACTTGAAGTGGATTACAAATATACGTAATGGATGAATACAATTTTAGTGGAAAATTTATTGTGCAATGCACTTATTGGCACAATATTATTATAAATATTATGTTATTTTATACCTATTGTGTACAGTCAGCGTCAAATTGATATAAGCATCTAAAGTAGTCAAAATAATATGAAAAACAAACGCAATTTGATATACGCAGTTCCAACCATCATTGTTGTAAGAACCCAAGTTGTTAAAAATGTCTTGTGTACGCATTGTTTCATATTTATATGAGCAGACAAGGTGCTCAAAATTATCTTATCTTATTCGAATTACGTATATCAAATTGCTTTTATCTTTCTCAGATCATTTTGACTACTCTAGACGCTCCTATCAATTTGACGCTGACTGTACTTTAGCCCAATTTCATAAAAAGCTAGAATACTATTATGTTACTTGAAATTGAACTGATTTCTTATAAAATAAGCTGTTACTCCCCAATTTATGTAGATAGAAATAATATAACCATATGTTATTGTAATTAAATTATTATAACTTGATAAAATGAAAAACAAAGTATATTTCATTTATGTATTTGCATACGATATACATCATTCACTCTTGTAAAATGGAATCACTTAATAAATTAATTAGATAATCGGTTGGGATTGCTGGATGGGTCCCAAGATAAAGGCACCTAGAATCACATTCAACAATAACTTAGTGCCGGACAGTTGAATCAGATTTCATACATCTAGCTTGGTTTAAACATTATAACAGCGACACAACTAGAAGACGCGCCGTGCGTCCAGATAAAGTAACAAATACTTAAATCTGGACGCACAGCACACTCAATTACTAACTGGTTTTTAGACATAATATAGTGCAATTTGGTAGAGACCGGCCGGGTGATTATGTAACTAGCGACCGGTTTGCGACAGGCGTAAATTAAGCTATCAGTGCTGGCAAACGTCAATTTTGTATTAGTTTGACACCAGCTACAACGTCAAAATTCGTCAAAATTGGCGTTTGACAGCACTGATTGCTTAATTTACGCCTGTCGCAAACCGGTCGCGAGTTACATAATCACCATACGGGTATCAAACCAGATGTAATTAAAACATTAAAAGTCAGGAGTTTCACTTCTTTGATTCATTTATCTACGCAACATTTGAAATCAGAGAGCCTTGTATTTGGAATTTCACAGAAATCTAGGTACTAAGTACAATTGTACATGTCTACTAGATTACTTACTAATTTCAGAACTATAAAATAAACGAACAATTAATAAGTAACTTCATTCATTCTTACATTTATACTGAGATTTATAACCATTTAAATACGAAATTACTAACATAAAACTCATGCAAATATGTTTTGAATAGGAATGTACACACATTTCAATATAAATATAGGCAACATTTGATGGATTAAGCCGCCGGCAGAAGTATAGTATAGAATGATGAAGTATAGTATAGAATGTATAATAAGTATAGTATCAGAAACAGCTTCCACGAAGGGGTTAAAAATTCAGTCTATACCATAACATTCTGTCCATACTCGATACTAGAATCCTAGATCTGTTTTGTAAGCTTTTGTTTACAAAAAAAATCTAGGATTCTAGAACCTAGTGTCGATTGTGTTATAAATTCATATGATAGAATAGATAGATAATACAAAATGAATTCAGCCTTTATACATGCGAAAGTTACCTGCAACACAGTGTGCGGCACTAACTATTACATTATTATAAATACGGGTACCGACCGATGTTAAGCGGCATAACCACTCGCAGCGAACATGATATGTTGCGCCGCGCCGTGTGTGTGTATCCGTCTCGTTTCTCGTCGTGAGCGCCTTCTTTTCCCGTACTGAGTGCACTTACGCTCGCTGACCCGCTAAGTGACACGTTACATTACACACCCCGTAACATCGGTCAGTACCCAGGTTAATATCAATAAAATAAAGTTATTATTCTATGCGGCATATATCAAGCAGATTACATTTTGTACAACAGTACAGTGCTCGGTAGCCGCGCGAATCGCGACCTTATGTCGACTTCAATTTTCTACATTTTGAGATTTTATTCATATGTGTTTCAAGATTTATCTTCGCAGTTTCCTGAAACAAACGTAAATTTATTTAATAAGCATTTAGCCGTGCGATGTGTGGCTTAGGATTTACACCACCCAGATTATCTTAACCCCTTGACTCTTGTGGTAGACCATCCCGCAGTGAACGTTCAGCCGAGATGTTTGGGCTGGTGAATGGCACCAAAGGGATTTCGACAATATCAAAAGTACTATGTACGGGAAGTACTGAATGTGAACAAGCCACCGGATAATAGTACGTTAAAAAGGATGCATATACCTAGCCTAATAAAGTTTGAAAATAGGCTCAAGTCGAAGACCTTAGTGGCGGAGCAAGCGAATATCCGCATGTGACGTAGGTTGCAGGTTCGATTCCCGCGGACAAATGTTTATGTGATCTGCAGGTATTTCTTTTGGTTCTGGGTTCATGAAGCACAAGCTCTACTTCATTAAGACCAGATGATGGTGGCCATAGCCGTCGCGGTGATCTCCAACTCAGTCCGTGGATGTCTAACTACCCCTAGTCCGATCTATGATATCGACCGGGGGAAAGGCGCTTGTATCCCGGGGAAGGACATAGGCAACTTTCTATAAGTATACTGAAAGAGCGCGTACGAAGCCGCGGGCAGGAGCTGTATGAATATATAACCTGTTGAGAGGGCGCTCCTGGTAGGAGACCACCTTGTTCCGAACGCGTCGGCTGCGGCCCGCGCCGCCGCCGCCGGCCTCGCTGCCGCTGTCGCTGTCCCGGCTCTCGCTGCTGCCCACGCGACTGACAACATACAAAATGTTTATTCATTAAATAAAATAAATAAATACTGCTGGACAATCCACACAGCATCATCTAGCCACAAGGTAAGCAAAGCTTGTGTTATGGGTACTCGATAACTGATATACGTAATACAATACATTACACAGATAGATATTTTTTAAAACGACCAGAACACCCGGAACAAATATCTGGAGATCGTACAAACATTTGTCCCGAGGCGGGAATTGAACCCGCAACCTCCTGCGTCGCAGGCGGACCTTCGCTCACCGCGCCACAGAGGTTGTCAAATGGCCTTTACTATGTAAAATAAAAAAATACACCAGACTCACCTGCTCATATCCTGCCTCCGATTCCGACTATCCCGACTCTCCCTCTCGTGCTTAACTCTCGTGTCCTCCTCCTCGCTCTCGTCCATACGGCTGTCTCTCTCTTGGCTGGAGCGGTCGGAGCGGCGCTCGCGGCCGGGCCGGGGCTCGTGCGTGGTCCGCCGGTGCTCCGCGGGCCGCCAGACCTCGCGGCTGGGGCGCCGCGTGCGCCGGGAGATCTGCACCGGCTCCCCTGATCCCCCAGGGTCTTCGATTGTTTCTCTGTAAATTCAATTTATTCACCATTACATTATCACTAATAAAATAACTAACTGTTGGAAAAAACGACTCTTGGCACATAACTTAATGGCAGTAAACGTGTTTTTAAATATATAAAAACTTTTTCTCGGAGGTAACACTATACACAGTCAATTATCAAGATAAGTTTGCTGATTAGAGCTCTGTTCACATTAATCCAACGCTGCTACCGCACAGCATAAATGTTTCTTCAAATATGCTCTTAAACTCTCAATCTTTAGATATTTTACATTTTCAGTGACGAAGTGGCAACCCACAATATTCATCTGATGCCGGCAATATGCTGCAATAATACTGTGCAGGCTTGGCTCCTGATTCAGATCTTATAACTTTAAGGCCCTCCGGCCAGGTGGGATGACGACCTGCGAAAGACTGCAGGTAGATGCTGGATGCGTCAAGCTGAAGACAGGGCGCTATGGCGGGCATTGGGGGAGGCCTATGTCCAGCAGTGGACTAACATAGGTGTAGTAACATAGTGGTAGATGATGAACTTTAAGGCACATAGAAGATTGTTTCAATACATTTGAACAAAGGCTCAATCATCGATCTATTATGATTGAGTAACTATTTTGCCATGGTAAATCGGTAACTTTTTTAATGCGGACCTTAATTGTGAAAAAGTTATGCACTTGTGAGTGTTTGCAAGCAATACTCACGATACAGTACTCGACGAGACTAACCCCTGGGACGGTGGCTCCGTTAGGGCTGGGCGCATCCAGCAGCTCGCGGTCCAGGTTCAGCTCGGAGGCGCAGCGCTTGGCCGCGGGCGAGGGGGCAAGGGGGGAGAGCAATACACTACTCACAAGACTATAACCTCTGGGACGGTGGCTCCGTTAAGGCTGGGCGCGTCCAGCAGTTCGCGGTCTAGGTCCAGATCGGAGGCGCGGCGCTTGACGCCGGCGAGGGGGGCCTGCGAGGGGAGAGCAATACAGTACTCACGAGACTATAACCCCTGGGACGGTGGCTCCGTTAGGGCTGGGCGCGTCCAGCAGCTCGCGGTCCGGGTCCAGATCGGAGGCGCGGCGCTTGACGCCGGCGAGGGGGGCCCGCGAGGGGAGAGCAATACAGTACTCACGAGACTATAACCCCTGGGACGGTGGCTCCGTTAGGGCTGGGCGCGTCCAGCAGCTCGCGGTCCAGGTCCAGATCGGAGGCGCGGCGCTTGACGCCGGCGAGGGGGGCCCGCGGGGGGAGAGCAATACAGTACTCACGAGACTATAACCCCTGGGACGGTGGCTCCGTTAGGGCTGGGCGCGTCCAGCAGCTCGCGGTCCAGGTCCAGCTCGGAGGCGCGGCGCTTGGCCGCGGGCGAGGGGGGCCCGCGGGGGGAGAGCGACTCCAGTCGCATCTTGGCTACCATGACCTTGAGGATACGCCCGTTGTTGCTGTGGACAGGACACACGTTATACAAGTAGTATATGTATTGAACGGGATCATCTCTTCACAGGAAATATGACCATGAAAACTTTATAGTGATCATTTTATGTTCTTTATGTTCATAAGACGCATTGTCGCAGCTTCGGGGAACTCGTTGGAAGTGGATGGACTGCTACTTGAGCTGGGGTGGTAATATGTTCTGCCATGCCCTCTGGTCCTAAAGTGGAAAGGGATGTAATCAAATCAGGTCATGAATAACCAAAAGATCGAGTCACGCTACCTTTCAGCAGTTTTTAGATTCTTTACAAAAAAAAATACAAAATCATGTATTTACCAATACAAAATACATTTTACTGGAGGTCCCCTGGCACTACGTTCAGAACCTGTATCGCGGGAGGCCTAATTACAAGAAGAATTACTAATAATCAAGACTGTAGTAAACAGGGCAGTAGTACACAGTAGAAAAATACTTTAGATCTCAATCTCTGCAAGATATTTGTTTGGCCCATGATGGATACCAACCTGTTCCGCCTGTGATGAGGCCTGGGCGAGAAGTGTTCTCTGCGCGGCGGCGTGGCGAGCGGCGGCGACGACGTGCGCTTGCGCCGCCGGACGGTGGGCGAGAACTCGTGCGTCAGCCGGCCGGCCACGCGGGGGACACTCTGCAACCATACAATATAAATCATGAAAGGTTCTAAATCATTTGTGGAAAAGCACAATATTTTCTCTCCTTTCTGTTCCGAGACGAGAATATAACCCGCAACTCCTGCGTCGCAGGTGGACCTTCGCCCACCGCGCTACAGAGGTCGTCGTTATACGCAATAAATAACTGAATCATATTTAAGAGCATCTATCTATTGGATTGTAAGCATAGCTACCTCAGGTGGGTCGTCGCTCCTGCCTGCTGTCACCGGCGTGGTGACAGTCTCCTCCACCTCGGTCGTGGAGTCCGGCTCCAAGCGACCACTACTCTTGGACGGGGCACTCTGAAAACCAGAATACAATACAATCACTGACACGTTACTGATAGAAATAGAAGTTATTTATTTGTGTTTCATATAAAATAATACAAACTAAGAACTAATAAAGATAAAAAATTAGGAACTAATAAAAAGAATTTAAATGCGAGAACACAAAAAGGCTACCGGCTCACCGCTAAATTGACACAAGTGCCAATGCAGCGCTGGTTTTCAGCAGCGGCGCCAGAACGATGGTCCCTCGTGTCTGCATATTTGTCCGTGTCCATGGTTTTATTTAATGTTATGTTATTGATTGGGTATTTAATAGTACATATATGTTTTGGAGTCCTTTAATCGAAATTTAAACAGAAGATGATGCAATGATCAGATACGCCATATTTTTTCAGGAAAATAGCGAAAAAGGCGACCAAGCCGTTATGTTTTCTATATATCTCTCCATATTTCCATTAATACATTATTATTATGAATGAGTAAGCGTGTCCTCGACCTCAATATTGTATTGTGGATGCGTTACCTCGTGCGAATAGCACCGGTAATTTGTATGTATCTACAGTTAGGTCTACAATCTAAAACAACAAGGTAGCCGAGCCACTAAACAACAAAAACATCAACAAGGCATATAACTGCACACGCGCAATGAAAAACATGCAAATTCGGGAGCAAAAACGGAAGAGAGACGAATGATGAGTTTAAGATGCCAAAGCAATAACGAGAGTAGGTATCGATATAACTTTCTTCAGCAAATAAATATTTTTGAATGCGTAACTAGTCTGTTGGAAATCAAAAGTAGGAAAGTAGGAACTTCTTTTTCCAGATGTTTAATAAAATGTTATTTTTGTTAGTTTTCTTAGGTTCGAAGACAGGACTATGTAATTCAAATTATGTGCCGTGTCGAAGAGTCTCCGATGGAGGCCTATCAGTGGACTTAAAGAGGCTGATGATGATAATAAGTATGAATAGATTTTGTAATAGTTGTTTTAAATTGTATATTTACCTGTCTACTGCTGCTGGGTGCATCTAGCAACCAGCTGGGGCCTTCTAGAGGATTTTCCGTTCTGCTATTACTGTAAACATAACACATTTTATAAAATTACGTATAATGTGTTCAAATAGGAATATTATGAGAATCATTTCATTTTATTCATTTATTTAGATTTGGACTTACAGTTATATACAGTGGTGGTCATATAATTAGAAACACTTAATATGAATTATGAAAGTTTGAAGTCCATGTCATCCATTCTTGAAAAATGTATAAATTCAATTTTTAATAATCATGCAACAATATAGCCACTCAATTTAGAATACTCATAGAATACATTAAAAAAACAAAACTATCTAAATTTTATCATAAAAAGAGTTTAAAGCATACATAGCTTATTTTCTGTTACGGGCCTCTTAGACGCCTAATTAGAAACACTTTAGAAAAACATCCACGGCACATTCCATTTTATAAATTGAAAAAATAAAACTTCTTTCTTAGCTATTTTCCATCGTTTTGGCGGCAATTGACCATCAAATTGAAAATCCGTGTACAATTTTTTGTTCAAAATGGCCAAAAATAAAAGTTGTGACGCGTCAACTAGGCAAATAATTGTTAATTTGCACATCGACCAAGAATGGACGTACAGGAGAATAGCTAATCATTTAAAATGTTCTTGGTATTGACCATTACAAAAGACACGGAACTATTGAAAATATTCCTAGAAAGGCTCGACCGAGGAAAACTTCGCCCAGAGAAGATAAGCTAATCGTACGTATTGCTAAGAAAGACCCGTTTAAAGGCTCCAACCAGATTAAAAATGACGTTTTTTCGCCTGATGACGCTAGAAATGTCTCGTCAAGACTAGTACGTCGTAGATTAGTGGAATCAAAATTGTTTGGGAGGGTTTCTCGAAAGGTGCCGCTTCTTACCAAGAAACATCGAGAGAAGCGATTATTATTCGCTAAAAAGTATGTGAATTGGACGGTCCGAGATTGGAAAAAAGTCTTATTCTCAGATGAAACTAAAATAAACATGGTAAATTCAGACGGAAAGCGCTACGTTAGACGTCCAATGAACCATGCTTTTAATTATAAATACACTAGAAGCATAGTCAAGCACGGAGGCGGCAATATCAAGGTATGGGGATGTTTTTCTGGATGTGGAGTTGGACCCGTTCGTAAGATTGAAGGTACAATGGATCAACTGCAGTACAAAAATATCTTAGAAGAGACAATGATTCCCTACTCTGACGACAATTTGCCTGTAACCTGGATCTTTCAGCATGATAATGACCCTAAACACACTGCCAACAGTGTAAAATATTTTCTTAGGGAACAGCGTATTTCCGTCTTAGACTGGCCTGCAAATAGCCCTGATTTAAATCCCATAGAAAATCTGTGGCATGTCGTAAAAAAGAAAGTCTCAAACAAACGTAATTCCAGTCACAACGAACTCTACGAAGCTTTTGTAGAAGCATGGAAATCAATCCCCCTAGAAAAATGTATGAAATTGATTGAATCAATGCCACGTCGTTGTAGAGCTGTGATTGATAATAAAGGATACGCAACAAAATATTAATTATGAGTTTTAGTAGCCTATACACAGTATCTATTACCTAAATTATATAATTCTAAATAATTAAACCTATTAAATATGATTTATCTTTTATTTTTTGTATTGTTTCTAATTAGTTGTCCATTACTGTTGGTACTTTAAAACTCATTTAGTTGTTTGTATGAAATGTAATATTGAATCTGTACTTGTTTAGTTGATATTTTGTTGTTTTTTTAAATAAATGATTAGTTATTGAACATATTTTATGCTATTTGTGGTTTCATTTCCAAATAAAAAGTATTAAGGTCAAATATCTTGTATAATGTTAAGTTCCGTGGGTAGTGTTTCTAATTATATGTCCACCACTGTACATACCAAAACGTCAAACATTATAACATGTAAGTTGTTGTAGATCTGTATTAACTAAGCACTGACCTTAGAGGGGTTCCCACTTCCTCTTCAGGCTCCAGATCTTCAGCTACAGCATCCAGCCTTCTGCTACAATAAAACAAATTTAAAATAAACATTCTTTTAATATTTTTGTAACTGAAATATTTAATTAACTTTAAAGAGGTTGTTGTATGTACGCCAGTCACTTTATGTTCACAGTCTTTTTTATTGTATTATTCTATTATCTGTCCGTGGAAACCTTCAATAAGCTTTTTAGTGTTAATCAAATTGTTAGTCTGTTATTTGTAAGCCTCTGGTTTTCCTTAAAATAAATATATAAAATACTTATTAATACAGAGGCTGTAGGTATTGACTATACTTACGATGAATTGTAGTCAGCGTCAGACATTCTCTGTGATTCTTCCAAGTCACTCCTTTCACCACTATCTGAAAATATTAAGGTTTATGAAACAAAATTATTTCTTAATGCTTAAGGATACTTAAAATTTGTTACTTAATTTGTTTTGTGTTGTAAATAAAAAAAAGATCTGGAATCTTTTTTTTATACAAATCATTAACTTGAACTGTGTCATACCTCGATTCTACAGAGTAAAATATTTTTTTTTTCTATAACACAGGCCGCAATTATGTATGCTGATGCATGTATATATCTTAGTCCTTGTCAATGAATTTTAAATATATCATTAGGAGCAACCCTGAGTACAAAAGGTTTAGGCAGCTAGGCACCTAAAGCGAGTGAACATGAAATGGCTGGCGGCGGCAAGCCGCCGTGCCGGCGAGTTTAGTGTGTAGAGACCATAACAGTATAGCTTAAGCTAGTCCTTAATGTATTAGTGGTTCTCACTCTCGAGCCCTAATTCCTCAGCGCTGTCATCAGAGTCGTCCGCCTCCTCAGTGTCCATGTAGTTGGGTATCTCCGCATCTATCCTGGTGAGAGGGATGTATGCGTCTTGCAGCATGTGCATCGGCAGAGCTCTCTGAGTCACATTCCTGTTTGCATTGGGTTCTGCAGGTCCTAGAAGTGCATAGTGCATCAGATAAAAGGGTGTATGGCCTTTAAATATTGTTTTGACTACAATCTCACCTCATGGAAGGTGATAATGTGCCGATGATATACCATAGAGGTCTTGATGTGGTTGTAACTTGATAAAATCAGAATAATTTGAGACACATAATATAATTATATACAGATTAAAATATATCTATAGAATACTGTGGGACTAAATTAGTTAGTATGTGATGGATTTAAAACAAGTATTTTCCTTGTTTCTTTTCTAAAGTTTAGATTTAAAACTTACGTGGATGACTAGTATTCATTTGATACAATACATCATTTCTACTCAGAGACACCACAGGCTGTATGGACTGCCCGCCATACACCATTGGCGGCACTCTGTGTACTTTCTCCACTTTTGGAGTCCCCCCGATGGAGCTCCATCGCGGTGACAGCGCTTCAGTCTCTTTACGCTCTCTCATGTATGTTTTTGCCAAGTCCATGGACCTTGCTATTTCTCCAGATGCTTTCACAAGGTGGGCAAGCGCCTTCTCACTTGCCGATTGTAAGGCAGACTCTAATTTTGAAGCTTGCATATTACCGTTACTTCGAAGTCTCTGAAAATATCGGGAATTATTGATCAATACCTATTTTGCAGCAAACTGTATCCGACTGTGTGTAACACACCGGGATAACAAAATCCTAATCCACTTACAGCTAGTTTTAGGCGCATGTCGTTCAACTCCTTCATCAGGTCCAACTTCTCGTTCTCCCGCTGAGCAGCCAGCATCTTCCAGTGTTGTACTTTCTGCACAAGTTCATTGTTTTTCTCTCTCATAATTATTAGTTCTTCCTCGGCAGTCGCCATCTCGAATTACCAACTTTATTTTTACCGCAACAATTACTCAGACTTAACTGAATGTTTGCAGTGGTTCAGGGACATATAACTCGTCAAATTAGATTTTATAGCCATTTAAAAGCGAGAAATCCATTTATTGTTCACAATTCAAAAATGTTGACATTTTGTTTTCGTTACATGGATGGTTCTTTAGTTCTTTTTTTTTATTGTCAGTTTGTCATGCATGCCACGGCCACCCTGCATGCAACTGTACCGTACAGTGTGTACTGTACAGTACACTACACTCAGCTATTCATTCTACCAGATTCTATCCTACCATACCATCTTCATCATGATAAGTTGATGAATGAAACACGAACGAATTAATTAGTCTATGGAATAAAAATGGAATGAAACTTGTTGGCAAAGTTTCAGTTTGGGTTTTTTAGGTATGCTCTGTCTCCTAGAAAGAGAAGTCCATAGAAGGATAGCAAATGCCATCTCTTTCATACAAGAAAGAGAACAATATATCCTCAAAGCCTGAGAAGAAATGAGATAGGTTGACTGTATTTCTGTCTTGCTAAGCGTGTCAAGGTCAAGCAACTCTAGTGATCAACAAATGTGACTGGACATCTCGGTGGGTTTCGACGCAATTTTGTTGTTTTCAACCTTACAATAAGTTTTCTTCAAATTTAAATGTGGTAGAGTGATTCCGCGAACATTACTACACCTCCAATCAATAAAGAACCGAAGTGAAGATGGTTCAGAGCAGTGTTTTTCAGTGTAAAAGTTACAGTGAAGTGAAGGTGCCGGATTCATCATTCCACTGGTAAGAACAATTTATTTTGACTACAAAACGATTCAAAATGTACCGTTTCTTAGATTCCCATCGAGACAAGGATCAAAAATTGTGTTTAAAGTTAATTTTCAAAAAATCATGAAAATTTAGGGTTGCCTGCACTAGAAAATAAAATTACCCACATGTCGCATAGAAACATTTTGAATTCCTTCATTGTTTAATAATGCATTCATATAAAAAATAGAATTATGTAACGATTTTACGTCTTCTTTGACTAGAACGGGTCCCACGGGTCGCAAAGATTAGGAACCCAATAAATATTCAAAAATATGTAGGAAACATTTTGATGAAAATTTATTGATAAAAAAGAAACAGCGAACTTATCTGTGCCCTCAAGCTGTTCCAAGGCTGGTAAGAAAAATACTTTAAAATAATGCCTCCGTGCCACAGTGGGTGAAACTCTGTTTGAGACTCAGAAAAGTTTGTGATACTATCTTTTAGTGTTCCTACTACCTACCTACTATAATAACCAACCAAAATATTTTAATTCTATTGGGTAGTATTACTAATATTACTTTTATATGTACCTATACTTGATATCCATATGCTTCAATATTTTATTTCAGACATGTAAGATAAAAACTATAGAAAAGGATCGTATGGAAAGTGATCAAAACTTATCAAATACGGTAAATTTTATTGACAAATCACTTTTCCATTTTTTTCTGTCTCCATGATGAGGTAGCCATTTTGTTTTTCTTTTACCTCAAAGCACGGATTAAGTCATATCTACCCACGTAGAGGTCCTAGAAAGACGACAGAGGACTTATTTGATGGCCAATAATGTAGACAATAAAGTAATAACATTGCTGCAATTTCTATTTCATAACAGAGGAATACCAAATTTATAAATCACAAAGTAAGTTTTTAAATAATTAGAATTAACCACGTAGCAATATATATATATATAGGTATACCATAAATGGCATTTTAAAATTTACGTATTATGGCTCTATATTATTAAGGTTTAAAAAGAATATTATAAATAAATAAATAATGCTGGACAATTCACACAGCATTATCTAGCCCCATGGTAAGCAGAGCTTGTATTATGGGTACTAGATAACTGATATACATAATACAATACATTACATAGATAGATTTTTTTTTTATATAATACATAGAAAACGACCAGAACACCCGGAACAAATATCTGCAGATCGTACACACATTTGTTCCGAGGCGGGAATCGAACCCGCAACCTCCTGCGTCGCAGGCGGACCTTCGCCCACCGCGCCACATCGGTCGTCAACCAACAAATTATGTCGCCTATGCCTGAAAATGAGAGATTTTTTTATTTTTGTTTTACTTAAAAGAGCTTACATACCAATTAAATATAAAAAATAGGTAGCTTAACGTTGTTTTATTTATTAATTGTTTACCCATTTCCGCATACTTTCTTATTTCCTAAGAAAAACGCAAGTTAAAAATAGGACCTATCGGGTTGACGAATTATACCTTCAGGCTGTAACAAAAAGTAAGGACCAAAAACCACCACCTACAAAGGTTCGGTTAAATTCTAGGTTCTGAATTTATTGAAAAAGCCCGAAATATTTATGAACTTGAAAATCGCAAATCATATGACAGGAATTTTGGGACATTCGGCATAAACTAAGTACCGAAATAACATTCGCATGCATCAGGTAACTTCGCGATAGTAGGTTTGATAGGATCTTTATTTCTTATAATATTGGGGTTATTAGCTATATAAAATATCACCAAAAAACCTGACATAAGAAATCTAAAATCGGGGTAAACACTTTTGATGGCAACACTATTTTGTATTATCTGTCCCTCACACTCACCATGCTACCCAGACATCTTGTACGTACCATAGATTAATTATAAGGTACGTACGTACAGTACAGAGAGTACAGAGTTATATGTTTCTTGGAATCAATCGTATGGTAGGTAGCCTTACCTATGTACGTACAAAAATGCAAATGTATGTTGGCACAATATTTTGTACCTACAAACTTTGTTTTGTTGTCTCGATTGATTGACTGTCAGTCTGACATCTTTCAAATCAAAGTTTGTCACGTCTGTCAAAATATAAAAACAGGCGTGCGGCTGCGAATATCGCACGCTTTGCGAGGTTATATTTTCTCTAAAGTAATAAAAACTTTGTATATAATGTCTTTCCGCGGTAGAGGAGGCGGTGGTGGTGGTGGCCGTGGCTTCGGAGGTCGAGGGGGCGGTGGCGGCGGTGGTCGTGGCCGCGGAGGGTTCGGCGGTGGACGCGGCCGAGGCGGCGGCGGCGGCGGTGGCTTCAGGCGGGATCAGGACATGGGCCCGCCCGAGGCTGTGGTGCCGTTCGGCCACTACGGCTGGGTAGTGCAGGATGACCTCGTGTGCAAGGTGGACATCGAGGACGTGCCGTACTTCAACGCGCCACTGTTCCTCGAGAGCAAGGAACAGATCGGCAAGGTGGACGAGATCTTCGGCAACCTCAGAGACTACTACGTGTCCGTGAAACTTGGGGACAACATCAAAGCCAAGAGTTTCAAAGATGGGCAGCAGTTCTTCATTGATCCAGCGAAATTGTTGCCCCTGAAGAGATTTCTGCCTCAGCCACCTGGTTCAAGAGGGGGGGGCGGGCGCGGCGGGAGGGGAGGCAGAGGTGGTCGCGGCGGCGGCGGAGGATTCGGGGGAGGTAGAGGCGGTGGCGGCGGATTCGGGCGCGGCGGCGGTGGCGGCCGAGGGGGCTTCGGCGGCCGAGGTGGCGGCGGTGGCTTCAACCGCGGAGGTGGCGGCTTTGGCAGAGGGGGGGGCGGTCACGGTGGTGGCTTCAGAGGAGGCCGACGGTAGTAAACAGCTGCAAGTGATTATGAAACTCCTGTGTTTGACTGTGCTAGTGCTAAGTTATAGGCTCTCACCATTATATATACCAATAAATATGGACACAAGCATGTTCTTGTGTAGGTACTGTGTCTCTTAATAGCAAAATTTTTCACAACACTTCTAGTTTCAGGCTAGATTCGGTACCAAGCTATCACCTTGTGCCCTTCAAATCACCACATGAATTTAAAGTACAATGATACCATGATGGTATAATATTTCTGACCAATGGTTGTTGAACTGTGACTTGTTATTTTATAAGTTAATAGAATTTAAGCTATATTATAAGAATTACAGATAGAAATCCAGATTATATTGTGAATAAATCTGTTTTATCTACCAATTGTTTCATTCACCAGCATTCTGAGGGCATTAGAATAAATAAGAAATAGCACTTGTGGGTAAAATTTATATTTATTTCATTTACATTATTTCCACAGAACATAATAGAAAGACATGACTGACACTGAAATCCTTTTCCTGATAACCATTCTTCAAGAAAACAAACTAGTCTTATTGATAAGCTAATAAATTATGTTATAACATATACATACACCTAGGTATAAAGTAATTCATTCTAAATGTTCCAACCCTGATTTCCCAGTATTTGGTACATAGTTGTAAGCCAAGGCCTTTCCTCGGTGACTGAACATGTAGAAAGATGTTAGGTTTCTCTGTGTCTCCCAATTGACAGCATTCAACTCCGCAGCTGCTGGGATCTCTCGGAGATTACCAGCAACATTCAGCACTCCCCATATTACTGCAAACATGCTTACTACTGCCTGAACAACAATCTGAAAATAGGACAAAGATGGTTTGAAAAAAAGGTAGGTATGTAGGGAGCTTACATACAATATCTAGCTATACAGTCATAGTACAAAATCGGTTGACTTACATCAAGGGGTAGGGTAGTGAATTCTTGTGATGTGATGCGTAGGTATGATCGATCTGAAAGTAAATAAGTTTTTTTCTTTATACCTAAACATGGCCTTTAAGGATAATGGTGCTGAAAATAGTAATATAGTACTTACGTTGGGCAGCTGAAAACGCTGTGTGGAACAACGACAAAAAACCAAGAATGACTGTTATTTTATCGAAAGAAGAACTCATGATTTCAACCTATGGCGCACAATAATGTTGAAAAGATCTTTCTTTTGGTCAAAGGAAGCGCTATATACGAAAGAAAATAGATTATTTTGTTTGACTTTGTATGTATGTAACTTTTTTTGCAGCAAAATCTGACATAACATAACAGTAACAGACGTGACAGATAACATGAATCTTATCTTGACATAACATGACTTCTTTGTTACTGGAAACATGTGTCTTGTCTGGTTTTAACACTTTTCTACCAGCAAAGCAAGGCTACAATGCCAAACTTACGCGTTATCAGCGTTATTACGCTAATTTTATTGCAAATAACACTTGCGCACTTTTCAGACACATACTAAATGTACTTAGGCTTTACTTCATGTTCCTTTATATTAAACATTATCAAATAATTCAAGTAAAGTCATGGAGTCGTAGTTACATTATAATATTATTAACTGATCACTTGACTCGCCTTCTTCATTATTGTACCTAGTTATTTGATGAACGACTGTGATCAACTGTACTGTGATTTTGAATGATTGATTGGTTTAGATATTTGGTTTATTATTATTTTCAATGACGAAACGTATATAGTGTGTACAGCTTTGTATATAACTATTATATATTACTATTATTAGATTTATCATCAGCAAAGCAACGTAGCTCAGCAAGTTTTCTCACGAATTCAAATAATTTAGACCTGCCGATTATTTTTTGTTCTACCAAGAACAGATCACAAAAGAGTGAAACCGGGATGCAAGAATACAATACAAAATATTCCACGCGTCACACAACTATCGAAGCGAACCGGTAAGAACGCCCGGTCAGCAAGCAACCGGTTTCGATTCTGTTTTTTACACCGGTTTCATTTCAAGTCTGTTCTGGGTAGTAACAAAAAGAATCGGTAGGTCTGTGTCTTTGGGTTGGGTTTGTTGTTGCCGAAAAAAATACATTGAATGAATGAATTAATTAATTAACACTTTATTGCACTTAAAACTATAAAATAACTCCTTATATCTAAATGCCTTAGTATGCCTTATTTTATCTCCATGAAGTTAGCCCCCGACATTGTTTTTATAAACCTTTGTTTTTTACTTATAACTGTTTCCATTTTTTCTCAAACTATTAGCATTATCGAAAGTTTAAAGAACGAAGTCAGGACACTACACGGAGCTGCGGAGGACAACGACACGCTACGATAAAATTAGCGTAATAACGCTGATAACGCGCGTTACGTTATGTGTTAAATAGCATGGTAGCCCCACTGTGCCTCTCTGAGTCTGTGCCAGCCACTATGTAGTCTGTCTGTGTCCTAGAGTCTGTGACCTGTGTGTGTGTGGTGTGGCTGTGTAGTGTGTATGGTCTGTGGGTTAAATTAAATAAACCGTTCCTTGTGGAGGGAGGGGTGTTTGTTTTGTTTGTACTTTACTTTTTATTTACGTGATAAACTTGATAAAGTGTTTTTTTAGAAATTGTAGTAATAAAACTAAAAATGTTAAGAAATCCAAGAATAGAGGAGTTTGAAATCGATACGAAACCGAGACGGCTCTCCAAGCAAACTTTCGGCAATTTTTTGTACAATGAGGATACAGGGGCGTATTTGGGGCGCACTCCTTCAAGTTGGGGTGAGTCAACGGTTTCTAATGTTTTTGTATAATATTTATACCCATGTGCTTTTATTTCGACGGCAAATGACTTGTATTATCATTGAAAACTGAATATAAAGACGCGACTCCCAGGGCGTGGCTTTAGAGGCGTCTGATGCATTTAAACAAAACTTTGCATTCCTGCTTGAACTTTTGGTAAAGTTTCTATGGATGCAAGATCGTTCTATACCATTAATTACTACCTAGGTACTTTCTATACATTAATTAGATAATGTCACGATGTGTTAGATTTAAGTACTTAGGACAATCCATTAACAGTTCAAGATCTTGAAACTTTAAAAACTCCCAAATTGATTTAGTTGCTTCATTTACTAGTTACCTACATACTTTTATTAGGTGGAGTACCTACCTATAAAGCTCATCATGACATGTGTATGTCCACAGCTAAAATCCTCATCTTCTACTCAATCTTCTACGCAGCCCTAATTGCACTCTTCGCGATCTGCATGGTGACATTTCTCCAGCAGTTCATCAACCCTCGCGTGCCGCGCCTGCAGCAGGAGTACAGTGTGATCGGCACCAGCCCTGGGCTCGGCTTCCGGCCTCTGCCTCCGGACGTGAGGAGCACACTCATCTGGTACAAGGGCTCAGGATACGAGAGTTACAAGTACTGGGAAGATCAGTTGAAAGATTTTCTTTCAGGTAAGATTGTATGAATTTATAAATAATATTGCTGAATAAAAATATTCATATAGATAATTACATTTATACACAATATAATACTACATACATATTTTTTACTGTACATAGAAAATACCCACAAGACAGAACAAATAGTAATATGGAATGGACTTGTATTAACAAAGAAAATTACAATTAAATAGAGAATGTAGGTAATGAATTTTCAATTGAAACAAACTAACTAATTATAAATTTTCTCTCAAAATTCTTCACTGAGGCTTATTTTTATAAACTTACAAAAATTATAATAACTAGTACATAGTGAACTGCATTTCTTATCAATGAGTTCAAAACCTACTTCATATCCCTCTTAACTTCATAGTTAAGTAAGATACTTGCTGGAACAATGCTTCAGAAAGACACATCAGCATTCTTTAACGTTAAATACAATAAAATCAAAATTATGAGGATGTATGTAGGTAAGTATGTTTGTTGCTCTTTCACGCAAAAACTACTGAATGGATTTTGATGAAACTTCACAATAATGTAGCTTACATTTCATAAAGATATATTGTATTTTGCAAAATATCTATCACCACGCGGCGCAGCTAGTAATACAATACATTACATAGATAGATAGTTTTTATTATACCAGAACACCCGGAACAAATATCTGCAGATTGTACACACAAGTGTCCCGAGGTGGGAATCGAACCCGCAACCTCCTTCAACATTCAACAAATTTACAAACTAGGTACTACGGTACGGTACTACCCCTATTATAGATTAGCTGTACTCTAATGAATTTCCAGTATACAAACGCAAGGGCCAGACGGCAGGTGCTGGTCAGAACATCTTCAACTGCGGCTTCGGGCACCCGCCGCCGCCGCCGGGCCGCGTCTGCGACGTGGAAGTGAGGAAGTTGGAGCCCTGCATCGAAGAGAACCACTTCTCCTTCCATAAGTCATCTCCTTGCATCTTCCTGAAGCTTAACAAGTATGTTTTAAGTAAAGTTTATTCATTTATTCTCAAAAAGACAATTTATATAAAGTCATTTACATGAGAACAGGGTTCTTAAGTTCAAACTCATTGGGTTTAGATAAGAATAAGAGGCAATGAGCAATAAGCAGCACAAATCTGATTACTTTCCTTTAATTATTAAATGTAATAAGGTTTAATTGCAATGTAGGAACAGTGTAAAAAAGTTATATATTTTTCTAAATTGTCCATTGTGGCTTGTACCGAGGGCAAGGAATATCTGACACAATGGATGTTCGATGAAGTTTTAAAATTTTGGTAGAATATGGCAAGCCTTCATCTCTACAGATTTATGAATAAATGTAGAAAAAATTATCTTAGCTAAAGTGGTCTTAAAAATAAGAATCAGAAAAAAAAGATAATTTGCTCAAAATCAACAGAAAAAATATTTATCAAAATTTTGGAAAAGCGTTAATATTTAAATTTAAAGCCGGCTTGGCTTTAAATTTAAATTATAACACTTCCGTTTAGTGTGGGTGTCGCTAGTGACACCCACACTAATGAAGTAGACTACTTATCACAAGCTTAAAGCTAACATCTTTATGCATCATTTAAAGATACAAGCATTACTATTTAAGAGTAATGTAAAACAAACTTAAACAACCAACCCTTAAAAGTTATTAAAAACCCCCCAAATAACTTAAAAGTTATTTGGATTCCCCAACCAAGTAACCATAAATAGATAGTAAAGAAGATCTGTACAATGTGAGTGGCCGGGCAGTCTCAAGTGCATTGCACATCATCTCTTATTTATAATTTCTTGAGTGTTGGACTATTCCTTGCATTTATCTAATACAGATTCAGCTCTTACCTACCAACTTAATCGTAGGTAGTAAGAATGCACTCTTTATGTATGTAGTCTTTCAACATGGTACAGAATAATTAGAATAATCAATTTATTGGTAACAAAATAGTACAAGTATGTATAATCTTGCCCCAATGAGTCCAGGCTGAGATTTTGTTGTATGCTCAATTCTAGGTTGTCTGGGATAAATCGATGTCAGCGATAAGGCCACCTATTTTACTGTTCATGTTTTAAATTTAGATGTATGGTTTTTTTGTTATGTTTTATGTGTAATAAAGTGTACTACATTCATTCATTCTGATTGTTGTTAGTGTATTGATCAACATACTAATAATCAAAAGTAACAATTAAAAAAAAAATTATAAAAATAATAAATAAATAATGCTGGACCATCCACACAGCTTCATCTAGCCCCAAGCTAAGCAGAGCTTATGTTATGGGTACTAGATGACTGATATACTTATTACAATAGATTACATAGATATATATATATATATTTATACATAGATTATGACCAGAACACCCGGAACAAATATCTGCAGATCGTACACACAATTGTTCCGAAATAACTGTTAATTTGTTTGTCAGGATCTATGGTTGGAGACCAGAGTTCTACAACGAGACAGCTTACATGCCGCCCGACATGCCGCAATGGCTCGTCCACCACATCGCCAACAACAGCGTTGCCAACCGAGACTATGTAAGTTACCTACTATTTATCATAAATTTCATCGTCATCATCAGCCTATGATAGTCCACTGCTGGACATAGGCCCCAATGAGCGACATAGCTCCCTGTGTTCAGCTTGACGCATCCAGCATCTACCTGCAGTCTTTCGCAGGTCGTCATCCCACCTGGTCGGAGGGCGTCCTACACTACGTTTACCGAGTCGTGGTCTCCACTCAAGAAAACGTTTGCCCCAGCGGCCATCGGTTCTTTTTTTTTTAAATTTTTAAATCGGTCCATTAGTTTTGGAGCCTTTTCAATAGAAACAAACAAAAAACCAAATCTTTCGTCTTCATAATATTAGTATAGATAATGTCTTAATTTAACATAAATAAAATTAACCTATTTACTACTTCTACTAGCACTTAAATACTGCTGTAACTGGTCTATAACCATCCTCAGGCCAACCAGGTGTGGGTATCCTGCCAAGGCGAGACGCCAGCCGACAAGGAGAACATAGGCCCCATCGACTACCTGCCGCACCCCGGCTTCCCTGGGTACTTCTACCCCTACGAGAACGCAGAGGGGTACCTCAGCCCACTGGTGGCGATACATCTCAAGAGGCCTAAGAGTAAGTTATCATTTCCCTCTATCTTTCTGGTCTATGTATCGCAGTGGACGAAGGTCCGTTTGAGATGTAGAATGTTGTGCGTTCGATTCTCGCTACGGGATGATAAAAAGCTTTGCTTTCATTGAGCTACAGGATGCGGTGATATGCTCAACTTAGTTATTCTGGTAAAAAAATTCAAATGTTTTTATTTCTTTAGGCTTATAAATAAGCACTTAGACAAGTCATATAAATGATCGGACACGGAAGACCAGCGCTATGGTACGATCTGCTCTACCATAGCACATGCTGAGTGGAGACCGAGTTTTGTCAGTCTCTGTCGTCTGTTAATCTAAGTTTAGTTTATAAGAGTCTCTTTGCTGTTCTGACAAAATAAAAATCTTTTTACTTTTTACTTTTACTTTACTTTATATGTGTGCGTGGGATCACGTAAATATATAAGTCAACAAATCTGTGTCGTTTCAACATGAACATGAAATGATCATGAACTCTGGAAGGTCGCGTGCAAAATTGAACTAATCTATGTATTTTTTACCGCAAACAAAACTCAAGTTATCTTATGAGTAGGTTCCCCTTTCCGAACGCAAGAACCGGAAAGTGATTTTGATCTTGAGAAGCCTACATAGATTTTTTTCATTTTTGCCACTTTTACCCATTAGGAATTCGTCGTTATTAAGCCACACACAATGTCCCGAAACCCTCCGACCGGTGGGATGACGACCTGCGAAAGACTGCAGGTAGATGCTAGATGCGTCAAGCTGAAGACAGGGCGCTATGGCGCTCATTGGGGTAGGCCTATGTCCAGCAGTGGACTATCATAGACTGATGATGATGAAGATGATGATTCAGCCACACATGTGTGCGTGGGATTTTCAACTAAACGGATGCCACCTAAATAATATTTCATAGATATGAACAGCCGATGATGATAATGATTAATTTGTTGTTGTTTCCAGCTGGTATCCTGATCAACGTGGAATGCAGAGCGTGGGCGCGCAACATCATGTACGACCGGCGGGAGCGGCTCGGGATTGTGCATTTTGAGGTTATGATCGAGTAGTACAAAACATTTGACGCCTCTACTTTCATAAACCAGGGCCCTGATTTCACTTATAACGTTATCAAAGTGAACCCAAAGCTAAATGCTCAGATCTGTCAGATCTCGTTATCTGGTTGCCATGGTGATGTTCTCTGAAAGATAATTGGATGATCAGTAGCGTATATTCATATTTTTAAACTTACGCGATCAGAACACATAACTACAAGTACTATTTTAACGAGTATTTATAGCGTTTATTTACCTATTTTCCCGACGTTTCAACAGTTTTACACACTGAATCATTAAGTGATTATAACAGTCATCCCGTGACCACGACAGTGTGTAAACATGTTGAAACGTCGGGAAAAATAGGCAAATAAACGCGATATACCCGTTTAAATAGCGTATATTCATTTTGATTCGTTAAATATTTTGTCATAAACATCGATCAAAATGTAGTCGCCCTATTATCTGTTAGAAGAACGTACACTCTGTGCACATATCAAAAATAAAAGGAACGATTGTTTATTCGGTTTACATAGTAATACATGCACCACATAACAGAGAACGACAAGCTGTCGCTCATCTGTCTTCTTCTTCACTTAACAGTGAATAAGAAGACAGATGAGATTGGCTTTGGCTAAGTTTCGTACGAAAACATGAGTATAATCAAGGCCCTATAGCGATAGACCCTAGGCGCTACCAAAAGAAACTGATAAACTTCAAAATCCAGACACATTCCATGTTATATAAAAAAACACGGTTTCGAAATGAAAGTACGTACAATTTTAATAGATTCTTAAGACGAGAGAAATCATTTACAAAAACAAAATGGCTGCCCTGTGCTTTGCTTTTAAATTAGTGTTTTTTTTTAACCAGTGACTATAAATCTTTTGGGTCAAAAGACATCCTGCAAATAGGTACCACATGCATTTTGGCCAAGTCCAAGTCTTGGTTGCAATACATAATATAGTTAGTTAGTAAGTAAATATGGTAGGTAACGAAAAATGACAACATACTCCGTCCAAGAGAATGATTTTTTCTAGAATAGTTATACAAGTTTTTACCATCTGTGGCTTCTATTTTACAAGAATCTATGAACGTTAGTAGTAGACTTTACTATATTTAATTTAATGAATTCAAATAATAAAAAAATTAAGACTCAACATTGCCGAGTGTCTACCAATCTTAAATAAAAATTATTTATTAACAAAGAAAATTGCAATCAAATATTTTTTCTTACAATTTAGAAGTAATATTTACAATTGAAACAATAGAGCTAACTGCAGACTGTTGCAAACAATCTACAGATAGCTTGACTGATCCATATCTATTGATATGGATCAGTCAAGCTATCTGTAGATTGTTTGCTGCATTGCTCCGCTGTAGGACAATGCTGATGCGTCCCGCCAGAAAATAAAATATGAGAACAACTCTGTTTTTGTGTTAGGGCGTTATCTGCTTTTATACAAAAACAATAGATTTAAGTTAAAAATATTATTAAGGAATGATGCTCTAAGATTAGCCATATTTAAATATCATAACTATGGACAACACACTAAGACAACACACAGTTCAATCTATTTTATAACAACGTTTATCATAGTTCACGTACTTATTGGTCGATGTTAAAAATTTAGGTCGCATTTAGGGCGCATTTACACAGCAGATCCGTTTTTACAGGACCGTTTTTTACGGATCCTTCGCTACTGGAAACAGTCGTTTACTCGATCCGGAATACTGTGGGCAGTGTGAATTCGCTCCCACAGATACATACAACATCACGGAAAAAACCGATCTTGTAAAACGGATGCTGTGTGAAAGCCCCCTTAGTCTACTATTTTATATATTCATTGTGTATGTACGCGGGTTAACTATGAACCTAATTTATTTTGAAAGAATATTTCAATTTTCAAATATTTTATAAACATAACAAAATATAATAGTAATACATATCCAGTGTACATTTTCCCTAGATAATATTAACTTAAATTTACAATCATTTATAAGCGATGCGCTTTTTCAAACTTTTATACTAGGGAGTTAAGAATTACGTATATTACATACTGTTGGTTATTGAACCATTTAAAAAACATTTTATCTTAATATGACTACATGCAAGCTTTAGTTGAGCATTACATTTTAAATAAAGAAATTATAATTAAGGATTTATAGAAATAAGCCAACTTAATTATGGAAGAATATTGGTGTTCTTCTTAAGAGCTCGTTCCCACTTGTCTGTCGGGTCCGGGTTTTAATCGGATGAAACATTTTGTATGAAGCTTTTCTGCGCCGACATAAAATCGGTTTCCAACAAGCGTGAATAGCTTCATATAAAATGTTCTGCCACTTATTCATCCGATTAAAATCCGGACCCGACATACGACATGTGGGAACGAGCTCTAAGGTTCATAGTTAACCGCTTACATCCGTAATGAGTTAATCAAACTATAGTTTTTATAGTTAAATATTTTACATAATTATATCTTATTTTTTAATATATCATTGTAATCTACTATAGGAACATAACCCGTCCATGTAAATAGGTACTTAAATATATCACTATGTATTTCCAGTGCCTATGTAAATATTGCAATATGATGAGCCTTAGAGCTAAGTACCCCAACGTAGGTAGGTACCCACCGTAGGTAGGTAGTTAATTATTTTCGTGCACTTTTTTGTTTTAAACATTTATGTAACACTGCCCTTTACGATCTGTAGTTAAAAAATGTGGTATGAATCTGATTTACAAAAGAATTTCAAAGATATTAAGTAATATTTGATTACTGGTAATTCGACGTATTCCCGTTAGGAAGTGATAGGGGTAGTCACCCCTATCACGCGAATTTTTTTCGCAAATTGTCACCCCTATCACGTCCTAACGGGAATACGTCGAATTACCAATAACCCTGTATAAGACTGACTATAAATCCAGAATCTCCCATGAATAGGATTATAGCTGCTTATATATTTTTTATAATATTATGTTTATAAATCACTTTTTGTCTTATGACTTTTTATTATGACAATTTTATACTGTGTTTTACTATTTTTTGATGAAATTTGCTAAACGATATGATTTTTAATATTTTTTTATTCAAATAATACTTTATACAATTCTCATACATATAAAATAACTACTATACAATGCAGCCCTAAAGCAATAATCGACTTTAGGTGGTTGACCACGCTTAAAAAAATTGGTTATTAATAATATCTAAGTTGTACATTGGTATGTATTTTAGATAGCTAACAGATGAGCCGCATGGTAAGTCATTTGCGATTCTTTGCTGACGGACTACATGGCCAATCACCTTATAGTCAATATAATATTATAACTTAATAACTGCGTGCCTTTTAGAAATAAATGTTTTAAATAAACATCTGTTTTATTTTTGATATAAGTATTCTTGCCCTAAAGTACATCAGGACCTAGAACGCAAAACAGCTTAAAGATAGCTAGATAGATATAGGTCCCGCCGCCGCCGGATCGTTGAATCAGCCCGTTTGTAAAACGGTTAAGCAGCATACAAAACAGTGTGATTCAGTAAAAATAATAAAATAGGAAGATAAATCAGCTTTGATGCCAAATTTCAGCCATCATCCGTCCATCTTTGCACGTTTATTAATATTGTGTATTACATATATATTGTGTGATACGTCAGCATCAATACTCCGGTCGGCAGAATTACCTAGTTTATTAGTAAGCAAGATTATAAAATCGGTAAGCGTCTAACAGAAATCTTGTCATACAACTTACAAACATTTGCGATTTGTTAACAATATTAAATATTATTTATCGGCTGTTACCTGTTGGAAACGTAAAGAAAAAAAACAAAAGGTACCCGATAAATGCCCTATAGTAATCTTTTTTCTGTATGTAGAGCCTACACAGAGACCACTAGTAAATATATATCGATGACAGAGTCTGACTAAGTGTACTTAGTGTAGGATGCTCACCGAAGAGCATCCTACACCATGTTCAGGTTCACGTCCAGGTGGGATGACGACCTGCGAATGACTGCAGGCAGATGATGTTGCGTCACGCTGCAGACAGGACGCTATGGCGCACTATTTCCAGCAGTGGACTAACATAGGCTGATGATGTACCTACTATGTGTTGTATGTATGACGTAGTTCTTGAACTGGAATAACACAAGCTACTTTTTACGGTTACATTCATAATGAATGTAACCTACCTAAGTAGGTCTATTAAATGCACATGATTAAAGTTTGTATAGTAAGTGATCCCGGCATGTTCAGCCAAAGAATATACCACATAAGTAGTTATTGGTAGTTATGCAGATAGCTCGCGGCATTGTAAGCATTAACATTCCTCGAAGGACACATTTTATGCGCCTTGTTTACCATAAATCAATTCAATTACAAATCAGTCATACTTTACGGCTCATTTCTTACGATCGACTGGTGACTTTTTATACATATTTTTGAGTGGTGTTAGCTCTGATTTGGTCACATCAATAGCCTTCACCAATCTGAAGAGCTGAGCCTCTCTTCATTGCTCGACGATGGGCCTGCTCTGACTGATGCCATTTATTAACATTTATTATAAGGCGTAATGCCATGATCCCCACATTCCCCAAGCTGGACATTTGTGTTTAGGAGCGCAGTTCGGATGGTGTTGGATCTGTTTCCCCCATCTATTCCCTTGAGTTCTAAGCCAGCATGAAACAACAAGATCTGGCAGTTCCTCGTTGACTCGTCAGAACGGATAACCCCAATTCAACTACGGTAACCTTGTTTTCCTCTGTTTGTATTATATTCCTATAAAACAGATTTTTAATAACTACCTAAAAGTGTATTTCAGGAGCTAGTAGCTTCTTCCTACTTATGACCGACACAAAGAAATAAATGTGATGTAGGTATGTATTTATACACAGTTACGAGATGTGTGTTAGGTGTAGTGTAGGGACCGTTCGCACATGTGTTGTATGTGTCCCGTAGCTCCTATTTCCATTGCACGTGTGTGCTGCGGCCAGATGTCAACGCAGACTTTTAATAAAAACTCTGATACTTCATTAGATTACCTACTACATTAACATCCGTCTACATTATTACCGTCAGCAGTCTCCCATCTCCCGTGCGCAGCGCAATCTCAACGCGCTCATCACCAGCTACCCTCAGTTTGATGTGTTTGCGGATGGATGGAAGATGATGGAAGATGAAAGATTGTGCCTGGAGTTTTGTGAGCTCGTTTAAATGTATTATTTCTTTACACGTTTATTATTATTAGATTGTAGAAATGTTTTGTATGTACAATTTTATATTATGTTTTGAGTTTTAAGTTTAAACCTTTTTTATGTGTGTGTCTTTTTTGTGTAGATTTTAATGTTATTTTTCAATTTTCTAGTGTGTTATTTCATTGTATCTTGTAGTTTTTAAGATGGTAAAATGTACTAGGCATAACGATTTGGAGTTATCTGTAATGTTGTGGTCTAAAGTAAATAAAGAATTTGAACATAATTAAATCACCACAGACACACGCACGTATTTAATTAGCCTGTGACTTGTGGTATCCACTGTATCATTACAGCGAATCATCTTTTACATAGTTTAAACTTCCAAATGGATATCGTCAGTACTAAACCGAATATTATGAATATTCACACATTGACTACCAAACCAACATAAATATTGATTTAGAAGGTACTTTAATCTTGTGCTTGTAAACAAAACCCAATAAGTAGGTACCTATTATAAAAAGTAAATTCCTACTTACCTATTCATAATAATAGTACCTACCTACAGATGTAATTTAATGTTAAATAAATGGATAACACAGATGTTGAACTGTAAACATAAACAAACGTGGATATTTATAGTATCTTAAATACAGAGACGTCTCGTCCCGTCCCTGCTTAAATATAAAACAACAAAATGCGAGTTTTGACACTCAAGGGCTTTTCTCGACCGCCTGGATTCACATCGGGCTGCGACACGCACGCACGACATTATGCTACTAACCTAGGACGCGACGACGCGACGCGACGCAGGCGCACAGTAGTGAGTTCACCACAGCCGGCGTCGCACGCGCATTCACAACTTTAATTATTTCAAAATATATCGCGATTTATTTAAAATAAATAAAACATGGCGGGTAAATCGAACGGCGCGCATAACATGGAGACGGACTGGGCTAGGGCTCCGCCCCCGCCCGGGACTGCGTGGGAGAGGTGCTGCAAGGCGATCTATGATCCTGAGGAAAAGAGCTTTCTTGGAAGAACTCCGAAGCGATGGGGTAAGTTCACATTGCCTTATAGGTACCTATCCTATACATAAGACTACCGGCAGATGCTGGATGCGGCAAGCTGAAGACAGGGCGCTATGGCGCTCATTAGGGGAGGCCTATGTCCAGCCGTGGACTACTATAGGTTGATGATTATGATGATACATTGGTACAAATAGTTAGAGTTAGATGTTATGCCATTATCCATCATCACTCCAGTCGGTAGAATTAAAATTAGATTAGGTACGAAAATAGTTTATAGTAAAGGGCAAAGCGTGTTTATGCTCGTCTGAATGGTTTCTCTGCGCTGTTTACATGTTCCAGGAATGATTTCTGTCTGGATTCATGATTGAATGCTTGTTTGTGGTTGATCTGTGATTGTGCTAGGTTGATAAAATACTTTCTTGACTGCACGGATACAGACGACGAAAAAATTGCTGAAAACAATTCTAAAGGTGCGTCCAGATTTTTATAATCTCTAAGATGTTATTATTAAATTTTTAAACTTACGCGATGTAAACACATTATTATAAGTCCTAATACAACGGCTATTTATCGCGTTTATTTACCTACCTGTTTTTCCCCAAAATAGGTAAAGAAACGCGAGAAATCCCCGTTGTATTAGACGGTATCTATGGTTAGTGTTATATTTTAACACGTCTACATCATTTAACTTGTTTATTTTATTTATTTATTTAAGGACTCCCTACAAAAAATCACTTACTTTCAATATACTAGGTACCTACTTACATTATTTTTTTACAAACAAACAATGAATGGTGGTTTTCCAATAACAGGGTGCTACAGCGTGTCCAATAATGGCAAATGTACAATGCGACTTTGTAATAATGTGGCGTGTTTTAAAAAACTATAAACAGACTTCTAATTCCTAAATAATAAAAATGGATTTTATAAAATCGAAATTGGTTGTCGTTATATTGAATTATTCGTCCACTTGTCGCGCACATATGCATTAAACCTTATAATTGTTCCAATTTTTGATTTTGTTTTACATTTGTTGGATTTCGTTTTTTATTTGTAATTTCAATAAAGGATGTATTCTCAAACAAAAGTTTGACTTGAAAATTGGTTTTACAAAAAAAAAAAAAAAACTGTCTAATCGCAATTAAAGTATTAACAGTATGTGTAGCTTATATTTTGGATCCAACGATATGTTATACATACCTATACCATATCAATAAAAAACTCTTGAAGAAGTGGTCAAACATTGCAGTCGGGCGAAAGCGTGCGCGCGAAGGGCCTCCAATCCAAATGATTTTTTAACGATATGCGGTTACCTAACACCGCCTGGGCCGGCTCGCAAGACTGTGCCGCAAGGCTGGTGACCACATGCCTCACATACCGTACCAATAACGGCCCTTATACTATCATAGATAATGTATTAAAGTAGGTACTATTCGATGTTATCTGTCACAGTCGCTTTACAATGTGGTTTGATAATTTGACCTTAGGAGGACTGGGGAGACCCTTTATGATTTTATAGTAATAAAGGTAATCTATACAAACACTTATCTTCCTCCTTCTATATCTTGACTAGGTATTTGGTATTTGTCGATATATTTTTTTAAGTAAGTCATGGGCTACCATTATTCCTCCCGACTCGCCAAAAATTATGCCAGTCCCAATACTAAACACCCTGTATATACTTTTCTCTTACGAATCTTTCGAAGTACCTAACTAACATTACCTATTCTGTGCCCTTACATACAATAAAAACTACTGTTGTCAGCATTTTTGTCGGTACCACCATTCCGAAGATCTAAGGAATATGTAAAGAAATTTCTTAGCACCACACCATGGCGAAAGACATAGGTACATAATTAATGTTTTTGACCACAGCCCATCGCACACTTCATTTGAGTTCTAGTCCGGTTTAGTTTTTGTGACTTAGACATCGTTCGTTATTTCTATAAAAACTGGTTGGCCCTTTCTCGGGCCCTTCGCATTTTTTATACGTGATTAGGTACCTACTAGACGCTGGTCATTAATGACATTTTGATATAGAATAGAACTGTTGTCCACAGTTACTTCACAGCTCCGTAGGTCATGACGGGGAGGACACACTGATTGAAAACGTATATTTTCAAGCATCTTTATTTATCACTACATAGTATAAATAAAACAAAATCGCTTCGCTTCCCGATGTCTGTCTGTCCCAATGTTTGCAAAGATCTTTAAAACTACGCGACAGATTTTGATGCGGATTTTTTAATAGATAGAGTGATTCAAGAGGAAGCTTTATAAACCATTTGACACATAGATTTCCACGCGGGCTAAGCCGCGGGGCACACCTTGTATAAAATATGTTGTACACAGTTCTTACTTCACCCACAGCTCCGTCCGTAGGTCACACTGATTAAAAACGTAATTTTTCAAGCATCTTTATTTATATCATAATAAAAATAATATTGATCTGCAAATAGTTACGTCGTCGCGTCGTCCCATTGACTTACGAGAATAAGCGTGGCATTCTAGATGCTTTATCTACTTCTCTAGGTCAGTTCAAGATGGTCGTGATTCATTGAACTCAGGTCTCCATATCTGCAGAGATTAATGAAGGCATTGACCAAAAACTAATTCATTTGATGTAATTAATTTGGCTAATAAATGATCTGTATTGGTCTTGTTCAAGAGACGAGACCTACGAGAAATTATGCCCTACAATTTAATATAAAAACTGTCGTAGTAAAGTGACGTACATGAGGACATACACGTTTTTTAGGGTTAGGATTGGTTTACTCCTAGGTAAGTAAGTAGGTATAGGTAGTTATTATAAATCACGAGAATAATATATCTCTCATTGCATATGTCATTGTTTTACTGTTACCAAACTCCTACAACCACGGCAGCACGCTGTACTTGTAATGGAAGGGCAATGCAAGACTGCAATTATTAAAACATCTCATAAAAAGTGGGGTACTAACAGGTACTTTGTACCTATATTTTTAAACTTACGCGATCTGAACACATAATTATAAGTAATAATACAACGGGTATTTACGGTGGTCACGGGATGTCATCCCGTGACCACGACAGAGTGTAAACCTGTTGAAACGTCGGGAAAAAAGGTAAATAAACGCGATAAATACCCGTTGTATTATTAGTTATAATTACTTTGTACCTTTTATGTAATAGGTACTTATCGATAAATGATTATCATATTCTAATATAGCCTACTAATTACATATTCAATACCCGGCCGAGATATTTTATTAATTTATGCTAGTAGGTAGGTAGGTATCAACCGTTTACCTATAATAGCACCTTCAGTTGGTGTTGGTTCGGATATATGAGAACTTATCTATCTAACGATATTAGGTATGCTTACTGTAGGAGGTAGGTTAGGTGCCTAGGTCACAATGCTTTTATTTACCTAGGTAACTAGACTAGATACCGTGACGTTCCTAGTAGGTATATTTCCTACTACGAAGTCAAAAATATATTATAAAAGCATTCGTAGTTTCCGACATTCTAATGTAATACCTAAGTAGGGTAAAGTATCCCTAATAATTGCTAAACAGGGCCAAGTTTCCAACGATTTTATGACAATATTAGATAAGACATACCTACACATTAATCTATTCGATGCTCAGATCGTACAACGAAAATAGACATAACTTGTCAGAATATCAGACTTGTTTAGAATTTTGGATATGACGAGGACGCGGCGGCGGCGGCGGCGAAAATACCGCTGATATTTCTTCACAAACGCTCGTATAAACTCATTGTATACGTCATCTATGTATCTCTAACCGAAAGCAAGTTAGTATAGGCCTGTTATCGCAAAAAGGTGAAGTTTATACCAAATTCAAACAAATCGAATGAGATATCTGAATTCGAGTCTCTTGCGAGTACCTAATGTTCATTTATTGCCAAGGGAGCTCGCAAGGAAATAATGAAATTGAATTTGAAACATTAATATACATATGTGTGAAATGATTTATCAAGCAGATGTACAATAAGGTCTTAATCAAAATTTGAACTAACCTCTGTTCAGAAAGCGGGATAAAAAACGAATGCCGCGAAACACGTAACCAAACATATATTTACCTATTTGCAGAAAATGTGAAAAGTATTGTATTCTTCTCGTGCACAAAGCTGACTTCATCTTGGGCGTGATTAAATCTCTTTCGAACTCAGGATTCTAGAAGGAAACTCGCTCGCTTCGCTAGTGAGTTATTCTAAAATACTGAGTTGCGCTCGGGATTCAATGACGCCTTTGACGTATGACACTGCTTTAAGCTATTCGGTACATAAATAGTAGTATAGGTGTAAGCATAATGAGACGTACCTACTTAAAACACCTACCACACACAGGTCAACCGCATCTATAAAATCATAATCACTGTGGTAACACCACACGAGATTGAGACAATTTCAGTCCCTGGGTAAGTACAAGTAACATAATAATTTGAGGATCGCGTGACGTAAAGTCGACACGAATAGGTAACCTACCTGGTAATGATTGCCAGAGTTAGCTACGGCTGAATAAGTCCAGTATTCATTGATAGGTTCCAAGTCTCATAATTGCATCAGTTGGTTGGTTATAAATGAAATGAAAATGAAAATATATTTATTCTGATAGAGCAAAAAACTTAATTATCTAACTATATTAAAGAAATACAGCACACGACTTAAAAAGACTTAAAGTATATAATTGATAATATGCATTGATTTATATATATACCTAGGTATATATTTTATTATTAATAGACATATCTAAATTAATTTAGTGTAGATCAAGCCGTGTGTGATGTGTGGTGCCGTGTTGCTGCGCTATCAGAACAGGTTCATGCTCGGCTGAATGTTGCGAGTAACCCCACAACGCTGATTTTCGTTACGTATATTAAAATTATTGTTTTCATTTAAAACTTGCTATCTTCAATTAACTGAAAGTTTTTAAATATTATTTCTCTTTAAACACATAGAAATTGACTTCAAACTTAACACTTAACATTGTTATATACCGAAAGATGAAGTCACCTGTACATGAACTTTTAGGAATGGAATGATTGAGCCAATACTAAGAACATAATTAAAAGGAGCTTAGTGCATTGTTGATGGATGAAATGATAACGCGGAATCGTAAGTAGCTGAGAACGTACGCAGGCATGGCATGGAATACATAAGCAAGTAATGTACCTATAGAGCTCTAGGTATCGGTAGGTATGCCTAGCTAGTCTTTGAACCCACGGCTTCGTATTGTAATTGGAATCTTGTTGGAATGTAGACTGTTTCGTAAATTTGTTACGAGTATTGAGTACTTGCTAGACAGACCATACTTGCTTGTCAATCATCACGCGGGTAAATTTAATATACGTATTCGCAATTTTATTGCATACTACCGGCGCCCCGCGGCTACGCCCGCGTGAAAATCTATGTGTCAAGTGGTTTATAAACCATCCTCTTTAATCACTCTATATATTTAAAAAAACTGCATCAAAATCCGTTGCGTAGTTTTTAAGATCTAAGCATACATTGAGACAGACAGACAGCAGGAAGCGACTTTGTTTTTTACTATGTAGTGAAGGTAGATATTGAAATTATCTATTTATTTAGGTTTATGGAAAATAGTCTAGCTTTTGTCTACGCCACCGTAGATACGTAGCGCGTAGAGGGCCTACGTACTACGTCGTAGCAATACGTAGAGGGTGGGTCAAGTTTTAATATTTTTTGTAAAAGCACAAAATATGCACTAACACTTCACCGCTCCTGCTCCGTGAAGCGGGGCAGGGCGGCGGCGGCGGCGCGGCGGCGGCGCGGCAGCGGCGGTATCGCACCTAGGCTGGGCTGTGAATGCGCCTCTAAGTAGGTATTAATGATTTCCTATGTATTGTTAACACTTTGACTGCGGTTTTTTTTCGACGACTGCGATCTTTTTTTTTACCTAAAAAATTCGTGCTGCCGCTCTACACAGCGGTTGTGTTGTGCCGCACATGCGTTTCGTTCGAAAAATATTACAGCTCTGCTGAGTCACAAAGATCTGTTTTTTCTCAGCCGCTGCGCTAGTGTGGATTTACGGATATTAGTCACTTGTAGAAAACTCATACCGTGCGTTTTCAGCACTCAAAGTGTTAAGAGTTGACTTCTAACCAAACCGCGTAAATAGTGCGTCCATAAATCGAAACTAGAAGAATTGCTCTCGATCGAACAATGTAGCTGGCACCTTGAAGTGCTCGTCGCGTGATCATATGACCGCAAATTGATCAATATCAATAATATCAACCGCTTCAATCGAGACCTTTCTATGTAGCTTGTTAATATTACAGAAGAAATAATAAGTATGTAAAGTGGACGGTATTAGAAAAACAAACGAGCTGGTTACTGGAGCACAATAAGCATGTTTGTTCAGTGACGGTATCCTAGCAATTATTCACTTTGTTAATCTTTGTAACTACAGAAGTTCTAATCTAAAGTAGCACACGGTTTCAAGACATTTATATTACTTGACAAATCAAAGTTATTGGTGGGATGCCCAATTTCAAGCCACAACGTATATTTTCACAGTATTTTTAACTAATATAAACAGTCATCATCATCATCAACTTATGTCCTCTGCTGGACATAGGCCTCCCCTAATGAGCGCCTTGGCGCCATGTCTTCGGCTTGCCGCATCCAGCATCAGCCTGCAGTCTTTCGCAGGACGTCATCCCACCCCAGCGGTGCGGTGGTCGGTTCTTCGTGATATATGGCTAGTCCACAGTGGACCAGCCAAGGATCAGCAAGCTGAAGAGACAGTGGGCTGTCCACTGCCTCTTCAGCTTGCTGATCCTTTGAGCTATGTCGATAGCTTCGGTTCTTTTTATGGGCAATAAAATAACCATAAAACAGTATTTTAATTTGGTAGCACCGTCCAAACGTATAAGATAATTTGCTCGTTCTACTTTTTCAAACTGGCAAAAAATCGGTGGATCTACCATAAATTCATAATGTTCATGATTGGTCAAATAATCCAAAACGTACGTTCATAGAGCATATCGCGGCTTATCCCTATTGAGCTTGTAGAAATCTATTCATTCACCATCATTTGCATATGCTTTGTGCTCCATACAATCAGCCAAGTTCCCATCTATTCACGGAGACCAGTCCGTGAGGGCCTGAATGCTATTCAATCGACAACTCTTTGTCAATGTTGTACCATGGGGTATGGGACAGGGGTCTGTGATAGGGCCTTCGAAGGTCAAGAGGGCTGAAATGCTTACGTAGAAATAATAATAATTTGTAGCAATAAATATATCGTAATTTATTTTTATAAAACCTGCTGTAAGAAACAAATAGCCACCCTAGAAGCTGATCATGGTTGTGCTCATTCTATTTTTATCCTTGTAACCCATGTTTCGCAAAATAAATAAATTTGAATTCACTGTACTTCTTACAACCTCAGGTAGGTTAAGGTACTAATGTACCTATCTAGTTTCTAATTGAAATGTTATTTTTCCTTCTCTGATAAACCACCCAAATATAGGACACGGAAAATGCGTAGTATTAATTTAGTTCGATAAGAACTTTTAGGACAAACTTCCTCAAAACAGCGTACTATGAGTGATACCAACCAACCTAAGAACCTATTGGTTGTGACGACCGATGTAGCACGACGGGTGGAGGTCCGCCTGCGACGCAGGATGTTGTTTGGTGTGACGCGTTGCAGGTGTGACGCAGGATGGGTTTGATTCCCACCTTGGGAGAAATGTTTGTATTACCTGCTAATATTTGTACCGGAGATTCTTGGTGTTTTCTTTGTATATTATAATATATCTATCTATGTAATGTATTGTATTATGTATAGTCATCTAGTAACCATAACACAAGCTCTGCTTTGTGGATTGTCCAGCATTATTAATATCAATTATTTCTGTACATTTCCACAGAATTTCTACGGCTCTAAACTATGTTCACTGAACTAAATATGACTAGTCATCTAAACTGTATCAGTACCTTGTGGTAGTCTTATTACAGGTGAATTCGATCACTGATTAATGTAATACAAACCTTTTCATCGTTACTACAGACTTCATAATAGCATAGCAGTACCTACTAGATACTTCATCTGTTATCAGCTCAGGAACTCCCCAAACCTTCAGCCTGAATGGCAACGACCTTGACTCATTGATGCGCGTCCACTGGAGCGAGGAGTCGATGACAAATCCATTGGCAGAATGGACGCAATGGAGTTTAATCAGCTGCCGCCCACGAGGACACTGGTGGTTCTAATTGTATAGTGGGGCTTGTTGCTGGCCGCGACCAGTCGCGAATTTGCTTAGGGTCATTGCCAATATTCAATCTATCTACCGTTTAGTCTCTATACAGTCGAGTTTTGGTCTTTTTTTAAACAACAAAAGTATAATTTTAACTGCCCATTGGAAGACCTTTTATCTCTTGCCATGACTGACTAGGCAAGAGAAAGTCTTCTACGTACTTCCGCTACCACCCGAACGCTAAGTCACGATCCAATTTCCATTATTCCAGGTACTACTGCACTTCTATAGAATTAATTAATATAGGAATTTATCTATTTTCACCAATCAAAGGCTATGCGCCTTTGATTATTATGATACTCGAGATGTGCGCCGAAAATAGATAAATAGCTCTAGTAAAGTTAACAATCTACAAGAACGAAACCAAAAATTCTTGTGTAGGCGGGGTTTTTATGCATTGTGTACCAACTAAGATCCAATGAGGCACCTGTGTGCATGAAATTACAATAAATTATATTAAAAAAAAATGAAAATTGTTTTTTTTTATAAACCATTTGACACATAGATTTTCACGCGGGAGAAGCCGCGGGGTGCAGCTAGTATATAATAAAAAAATAAACATCCAAGTGAAAGTGAAGTTTTTTTATGATACTCCGTTAGTTTCTAATTTATTGTTTATGTCTATTTAATGAATATGTCTATTGTGTATTTAATGAATGAACACATTATTGCACTTAATAACAAATAACACCTTAAATTTAAATATTACAAATTGAAAGTACAATAGGCGGCCTTATCGCTGACAGCGTAAATGCTGCCTAGCTCTCAGGCAACCTAGGGATGGAGAAAAAGATATAATAAATAAATAAATAATAAATAATGCTGGACAATTCACACAGCATTATCTAGCCCCATGGTAAGCAGAGCTTGTGTTATGGGTACTAGATAACTGATATACATAATACAATACATTACATAGATAGATATTTTTTATTATTCATAGAAAACGACCAGAAAACCCGAAACAAATATCTGCAGATCGTACACACCGGAACAAATGTGTGTACGATCTGCAGATATTCACAAATATAATTTTATTAAAAAAAATGAAAATTGTTTTTTTTTATAAAAGTATCTTTGTGACACATGCTAGACAGTTGTTAGGACATCCTTTTAAGTATGTAAGTGTACTTGTGCCAGGCTGTCCTGTTCTTCCTTACAAATACATGAAAATTAATATTTTTATTTATTAGAGTATTGATGTTCAAAACCAGACATATAAATGAACGGGAACCGGCAGTATTCTGCAAATAGCCAGCTAGACTACTGTATCCTTTTTAACAGTAGCCTCGAAATGTAAACACTAGATGTTAGAGCCATAAAGACCCCCCTTTGTGTCGAGGGGAGTCGTGGTTCCAAGGGCAACTGGGGAGCTACAATGAATGGGAGATACGGGTCTGAGACGTGGAGGAAGGAAGCTTGCAAACACAGCGTCGGCTTCGTATATGTATCCCGTCTGGATTCGTCTCAAATACTACATCCTACTTAATCACTACATGATATAAAACAAAGTCGCTTCCCGCTGTCTGTCTGTCCCTATGTATGTTTAGATCTTTAAAACTATGCAACGGATTTTGATGAGGTTTTTTAAAAGATATTTTTATAGACACAGCTGCGCCCCGCGGCTTCGCCCGCGCGGAAATCTATGTGTCAAATGGTTTATAAACCTTCCTGTTGAATAATTTTATTCGGTTTTTTTTAATAGATAGAGTGATTCAAGAGGAAGGTTTATATGTATGTAATACATGCATTTGCACCCGTGCGAAGCCGGGGCGGGGCGCAGTCTCGTAAGTTTGTATGTATGATATTTGTTAATCTTTCACGCAAAAACTACTGAACGAATCGGACTGAAATTTTGCATACAGGTAGTTCCTTAAACAAAACAGGCTACTTTTTATCCCATACATTAGTTCCAGGATAGAAATAACCTTAAAATGTCATTCATTCATTATCAAATAACATTATTTTAATATTAATGTTCACCTCAATTTATTGTCCACTAGTGGAAGAAAAAATAAACTTTGGATCACGAGGAGTGGAAGGAGAAAAGGGAGGCCTTTGCCCAGCAGTGGGACAATGATGGCTTAAAATAATAAATAAAATAAATAGTGGAAGAAGTGAAAAATAAACCACTAGTATGTTCATATAACTTATGTATCTAATTACATTTGATTTGCTTATCTAAATCTAAAGTGCGGAACCCTAAAAGGAACCTATTCTGCGGCAATCTTGCCATAATACGCAAGTTCAATTATAAAATAGTAATGCAGCCAATAAGTCAAGCGTTGTATGTTCTGACGTCTTCGGTAGACCTATGGGAATCTATTTCTGATTCCTCTTTACGTAATAGTCGCGGTTTGCTTCGCGTCCGGCCCACTCTCACTCGTGCACTGCTTTCAACATTATTGTCAATAACATAGGTACTCAATACAATACAAAAATAATTTATTGTAAACCAGATACCGATCATTACAAAAAGACATTGTGACAAGTACAATGGGCGGCCTTATCGCTTAGAAGCGATCTCTTCCAGGCAAACTTTGGATGGGAAGAAATGTGAATTGAAAAGAAAAGCGGTGGGTGTAACAACGATAAAGCTGGAATAAATATGAGTTTAGTTTCTAAACACCGCTGCAGTGCTGTGTGGATTGTCCAGTTCTACTTTCAGCTATTTTAATAAAAAAATATTCATTTATTTCTCGCGGAAACATATAATTTTCAGTTTGTAACATAGCTTTTTTGTTATACAGATTACCTATTGACAGATTTTCCAAAAATGTAAGTCATATAATATAAGGAAGAGTACATAAATAACTACGTATCTAAATAAATGCCATTTTCTTGTAATTCCAGTATTTTGAGTGACGTGATATATTGGACTGATGACAAAATTGTATAAATTCCCAGTTTTTATAGGGATTCAGGAGTTTGAAAAAATTGATGTTTCGTTCCAAAAATTTATGTCTATTGTTTTCACGTTCCATGACATATGATGAACATTTTTTTCGCTATGATATCGAAAGAGTTTGAAAGCTAATAAAATTATCTTTAAAATAATATACCACAACCTACAGTTTATTCCATGGAAACTGTAAAATATGGTCTGCAGAAACCAGCGATGAAGTGATTCCAGTTTATAGCTCGCAAGTGTAGATGCATTAGGATTGTCGACGTAAGTACATATGACAGTTATTTGCACCGATAGAGACCTAAAAGGTAACAGATAAATAGGTAGGTTAGTCTTGTAAGATGTCACGCATTGTATTCAAAACAGACCAAAGACCAGCATGACGCATGAGTCATCATCATCAGCGCCGATGTTGCTCAGGGCCGAGGAATGGCAGGAAGGTAAAGCCTAATGGCTTCCACATTGGATGGAAGGACCGCGCTATTCATAGCATTGTAGCAAGGTTAATAGGGGACTTCTAGGTCTGCCAGTCCTGTCAAATTTTATCGAAATTTATCTCTGTGGTACCTTCCTTTTGTATTCAGTTATTCTTCTTTGTAGTTTATCTTTTAGGTTAGTTTTTAATTTAAGTAATTTTGTATTGCATGTAATGTATATACATAGTTTGCATTTTATTGTTTTTGATACTTCTTCATCTGTTTGTTTGTGATCTACCAACTCTTAGTATACTTATGTTGACGACCGATGTGGCGCGGTGGGCGAAGGTCCGCCTGCGACCCATGAGGTTGCGGGTTCGATTCCCGCCTCGGAACAAATGTGTGTACGATCTGCAGATATTTGTTTCGGGTGTGCTGGTCGTTTTCTATGAATAATAAAAAATATCTATCTATGTATTGTATTGTATTATGTATATCAGTTATCTAGTACCCATAACACAAGCTCTGCTTACCATGGGGCTAGATAATGCTGTGTGAATTGTCCAGCATTATTTATTATTTATTTATTTATTATATCTTTTTCTCCGTCCCTAGGTTGCCTGGGAGCTAGGCGGCATTTACGCTGTCAGCGATAAGGCCGCCTATTGTACTTTCAATGTGTAATATTTAAATTTAAGGTGTTATTTGTTATTAAGTTCAATAATGTGTTCATTCATTAATTCATTAAATACACAATAGACATATTCATTAAATAGACATAAACAATAAATTAGAAACTAACGTAGTATCATAAAAACACTTTACTTTCACTTGGATGTTTATTTTTTTATTATATACTAGCTGCACCCCGCGGCTTCTCCCGCGTGAAAATCTATGTGTCAAATGGTTTATAAGCCTTTCTCTTGAATCGCTCTATTTATTAAAAAAACCGCATCAAAATCCATAGCGTATAGTTTTAAAGATCTAAGCATACATAGGGACAGACATACAGACAGCGGGAGGCGACTTTGTTTTGTACTGTAGTGATTATAGACTTTTTTTTGCTGACGACGCGTAGGCCTCCTTTTTCAAGTGAAACCGATACAGTTCGCAGATCATGTAGAGTACCGATACAGTTCAGAGTCCTTTTGCGTCAGAGACGCGACATACTGTGCCGCAGAACATTATTTCGAGCTTCACATGTATGCGTCCGCAGTTTATTTCAGTCTGCACTCGCTATGCCGTAGTCTGTGCCATCCGAATACAGCACAGAATAACTACTGCCTGCAACAGAAATGTCACTCAAAAAATCGGTGGAATGACCTTGCTGAAGGCTAAATCTTTGCGAACATATTTTATCCAAAACCGCTACCCTAAAATGTGCCTATATTTTAATTTCAAATTATGGGCTCGAACTTTAGATGCCATTTACAGTCGACCGATGTGGCGCGGTGGGCGAAGGTCCGCCTGCGACGCAGGCGGTCACAGCGGTCGACTGTAAAAGGCATCTAAAGTTCGAGCCCAGAGGGTTCGATTCCCACCTCGGAACAATTGTGTGTACGATCTGCAGATATTTGTTCCGGGTGTTCTGGTTATTTTCTATGTATAATAAAAAATATCTATCTATGTAATGAATGTATTGTATTATGTATATCAGTTATCTAGTACCCATAACACAAGCTCTGCTTACCATGGGGCTAGATAACGCTGTGTGGATTGTCCAGCATTATTTATTTACAGTGACTAAATAGCTTCCCGCAAGCTTTAAACAAGTGGCCCGCGTGCTGTCCCTCACCTGATGCCGTGAATATGAAATGCATCTTAATGTTACGAGTTAAAGTCCAAATTGGAATGTATATTTTGTGCTGTGCTGTACACTGGTACTGTACAGCACAAAATACACATTATGCGTCAGCGACAAACATAGAATCATTTATTCACAGAAGCCATGTCAACTGTCCTCTTTCTGCCATATTGGGTCAGACCTATTTATTTTACTACATCTATTATTTAAGCATTCTAAAGGTACGGAGAAGGATGTGATGAAGACCAAGAAGAATTACCTTTAAAATCTCTAAAATGCATTACGCCGTTTATCTTGAGTGAACTTTCTGAGTTATGTATATTGTGATGAGCATGGCTTTCGTTCATTCGAATTCGTAGACAGCAACTTTATTTCGTTGAGCTGTGGGTTGGAATTGCAATAGATGCCAAATAGGTTACTAGGAAGCAAGGTGTTTGATTTGCATGTATGTAGGTTGATAATGTAAATATAGCGAGGGATTTATCCTACTGCTTTGTAATTTGCTTATGAATTGCGACTAGATGTAGAGTGACTCTATGGACCTACTCAGTTTTCGTTTGGTTTTTTCAAAACAATAAGGATGATTCATATTTAATAAAGTTATGGTTTTGTAAAAAATGAAGGTACATAGAACCTACCTGTAACATTGCAACGTTCGTGTCAGCAACTTTTGACTCATAGGTACTAAGACTTACTACTACTACTAGACTAGTAGCTACAAACAACGATCAAGAACATAACAACAATTTTTAACACCCGTTTCAAAGCCAACAGAATGACTGTGGCGGAACACAGTGACTTTTATGAGACGAAAATTAGGGTTCGTTCATCTAAAGGTAGGTTTTCAAATAGTTCATCTTCCTCTTTCAACTAGTCGTACCTGCAAAATATTTATTCACATTTGACCACAGTTGCTGCAATAAGAAACATTGCGAAAAAATCTTTATAATAATATAATAATAATAATAATGCTGGACAATTCACATCATTATCTAGCCCCATGGTAAGCAGAGCTTGTGTTATGGGTACTAGATAACTGATATACATAATACAATATATTACATAGATAGATATTTTTTATTATACATAGAAAACGACCAGATCACCCGGAACAAATATCTGCAGATCGTACACACAATTGTTCCGAGGCGGGAATCGAACCCGCAACCTCCTGCGTCGCAGGCAGACCTTCGCCCACCGCGCCACATCGGTCGTCTTTATATAGGTAATTATGCCGAATTGGACCATCTTCACTTTTAATATTAGTTAGTTATATGTATTATGTATAATTAGAATAGTCGTCTGACGCAGTGCTGAAAGATAACCCAAGTCTAAAAAAGGAGCAAGTTAGTAACCTGTTCTGTTCTTCCCCAGCGATCGTGCTGGCGTTCTACGCGATCTTCTACGCCGTGCTGGCGGCCATGTTCGCGGCCTGCATGGCGGGGCTCTTCTACAACCTGGACGAGACCAAGCCTTACTTCACTCTCAAGAGCTCTCTCATCGGTAAGACCTTTACTCCTATACAACTACTAATCTGTATGTGATTTTATTTGATTCCCTTTCTTTGTTCAGATTTTTCTGTATGTTTTATATACATACGTATTAATTCTGTTTTTTACCCATCGACACGATAGGGGCGCTGTACCAAAACCTATAGAAAATGAGTCACCATCACGTCTCGATATTATCGTTAAATGGACTCGGAGCTAGGTAAACGTAGTGTAGGTTGCCTGGTGGCTAGGTGGGATGACGGACTGCGTAAGGCTGCAGATGCTGGATGCGGCGAACTAAAGACAGGGATGCACTGGATAACTAAACCCTGATCTTGGTAGAGTAATTGTTCTAAAATTATTCTGCATTTAAGTTCGTGTTCTGTTTGATATATCCTGTTACATAGGGGGTAGGTAAGTCATATCCAGCCCATTCTAGTTCACTTTCTAGTCTCTATCAAAGGATTTAATTGTCCACGATTTGCTATCCACGGGAAGGTTGATGAGTAAATTTGAATATTAATCGAAGTTATTTCTTGTATTTTTGCTAACCGTCACCACAAATACCCTAACCACAATGGCGTTTGGAACGTAAACTAAATAAATGGTGTTTATGATTCGTAAAATAAAAGTGATTATCTGGTGTATGAGGCAATGGAGGAAGCCACTAATAAAAACTATATGATGGTACAATTGCCTACTCGCTTCGTATCCTGTAACTAGGTGCAAGCAATTAACTAAGCCAGGTAACAGACATACATACTTTCATACTAATATTATAAACTTGTTTCTGCCCGCGCCTTCGTACGTATAGTTTCTATGGAAATGTTTTAAGGTCATTTCTATCTTTCTATGTACTTAATACTTACTATTTTTTTAATTACAACGTTTTTGTTTAAGTGTTTTGTTCAAAACGACAATAGTAGTTCAGTAGGAATATTGGATTATTGATAACAATAGCAAATTATTGCTACCGAGTTTACTCAGAGGCAATAGAGTCTGTCGAAATATTAATTAACCTGTGGAACTTACAAGTATTTGCCTGCGGCGGGAATCGAAACCGCAAACTCCTGTATCGCAAATAGACCTCCGCTTACTGCGCCACTGAGGTCGTCATTCACAGGGAATAGAGAGGGTCTCGTACTCTAGTTCGAATGGCGATAGCTCGATGTTCATAGTGATAATCGTTCTGACACAATAACTCCATTGGTTCCAGGAGAAAACCCCGGCATCTCGTTCCGCCCGCTCCCGGAGGACGCCAACGTGTTCGTGCTGAAGTACAGCGCCCACAACCTCACGCAGCCGCACCCCATCCTCACGCAGCTCGACGACTTCTTTCAGAGTAAGGTGGAGCTAAGTTTAATAGCCGCACAGAAGCCGTAGCCGGGCCGGATGAAGGCGTGCGGGTTGTATCATACTGTGTGGCGGCTTTTAATCAAGTTATAGTTATTTTAGCAAGTTATAGTTAGTTATAGTTATTTGTGAAGAACCGACGGCCGATGGGGCAAACGTGTTCTTGAGTGGAGACCACGACTCGGCAAACGTAGTGTAGGACGCCCTCGGACCCGCTGGGATGACGACCTGCGAAAGACTGCAGGTAGATGCTCGATGCGGCAAGCTGATGACAGGGCGCTATGGCGCTCATTGGGGGAGGCCTATGTCCAGCAGTGGACTGCTATAGGCTGATGATGATGATGATGATGATGATGATGATGATGATAGTCATTTTGGAATAGTTCAGAACTTACAAACTAAGAAAAATCATGGGAGCCCCCGTACATGTTTTTTTATTCTGTTTTTTATTTAGTATTTGCTGTTATAGCCGCAACAGAAATACATAATCTGTGAAAATTTCAACTGTTTAAATATCACGGTTCTTGAGATACAGCCTGGTGACAGACGGACAAACGGACTAATGAACGAACAGCGGAGTCTTAGTAATAGGGTCCCATTTAACCTTTGGGTACGAAATCCTAACTAAGCACTTTTAGTCCTAATGTGTGCCTCTTAATGGCAAGGTTTATAGAAAAAACAATAGTATTAAATTCGGTTTAATATTTCCACGGCCTCCACAGAAGACCAACGCTATGGTATAATCTGCTCTACCGTAGCACACGCTGAGTGGAGACCGATTATCAGTTTCTCTATTAATGTAATGTTTCATAATACTTTTTACTTTTACTAATTTATATGCTGCTGAATAGATAAATAAACCGATGATGAAGTCGTAATGACCTCGGTAGAGGTAGGCATATAGGTACGACGGAGCCTCCTAGGTTTGCAGAACTATTATTAGGTATTCACGGAGTAAGTGATGGCGGCACTCCCTGGGCGCGGCCCATCAGCTCATCAATTAGTCTAGGCATACATACTATAGCTACCTACGTAGGCAGAGGATGGATGTGGTCGTGGTGAAGCTAATTAAATGGATGTATGTATGGTAGGTATTTGGTAGATATTTGTTTATGTAGGTATTAAAACTAAAATAGCGGTTTAGGAAAATAGGTGTTGGGGCTGTGTGGTCGTTTGATAAATAGGTACGATTGGTAGGCAATGTGGTAAATGGTAATATGTCGCCGCCGAATCGTATAATCAGCCCGTTTGTAGAATGGCTAAGCCGATTCCAAAACGAAAGCTGGTTTATTATGAACTAGTTGCGCCCCGCGGCTTTGCCCACGTGGAAATAGTTTATAAGCCTTTCTCTTGAATCACTCTATCTATTTAAAAAAACCGCATCAAAATCCGTTGCGTAGTTTGAAAGATCTAAGCATAGGTACATAGGGACAGACAGACAGCGGAAAGTGACCTTGTTTTATACAATGTAGTTCGCAAAGAAAATATCAAAGCTCAAGTACATAGGTAACTTTAATCATTTTAATTTAATTTGCAGCGTTCAAGTTAGCTGCCACGACAGGGTGCACCAGTGAAGACAGCTACGGCTTTCCCTTGACTCCTTGCTATTTCATCAAAGTCAACCGAGTGAGTTGTACTGCACCTAATTAAATATAACCATAGACAATTATTATATTTATTAATCTATGCTCATAGTTGTAGTTTTGGATACATAAATAAATAATGCTGGACAATCCACACAGCATTATCTAGCCCCATGGTAAGCAGAGCTTGTGTTATGGGTACTAGATAACAGATATACATAATACAATACATTACATAGATAGATATTTTTTATTATACATAGAAAACAACCAGAACACCCGGAACAAATATCTGCAGATCGTACACACAATTGTTCCGAGGCGGGAATCGAATCCGCATCCTCCTGCCTCGCAGGCGGACCTTCGCCCACCGCGCTACATCTGTCTTCAAGTTTTTTTTAAATTTGGATACAATACTAATAAATAAATAAGTCGTAATTCGTTTCTCACAATATTGTTCTCACAGCTTAATAGAAAACACAAAATTTCAATAGTGTAGATAATTAAAGTAACTATTATAGTAAGTAACAAAAGTTTTATAATAATGTCCCTCTATGGATGCAAAAAAATCACAAATTATTATTTTCATTTTAAGCGGAGTGATATCTTCTGCTAAATCTGTGAATTTATTAATAGCGTCCTGTCTACGTCTTTCCCAGATCTGGGATTGGGTCCCGGAAGTGTACGAAGCCTCTGCCCTTCCCGAAGAAATGCCTGCGGAATTAAAACAATACATTGGGGCTCTACCTGCTGATAAAGTAAGGTTTATTCCAAATTCCCTGACTAAAATCTCTACTCTAAGTCCCTGACTAAAAAAAGCAAACTCGAAACAATCGAAGATCTGAAAGCGAGAAAAAAGTCTAGAGTTAGGTATCGAAAGAGATAGGCTCTAATAATACCTCTATTAAGAGAATTCATTCTTTGTCTTTTATGATAGAATGGCAAAAAAAATTAAATGGCGGATTTCATGAATAAAAAAAACAGATGAAAGGCTTTTCAGGGTTAAAAGCTATTACACATCATTCCACCTACCCTCAGTTACCATATGACAAACGTTGCGCCGAACACCTTGTGTTGTAAAGTGTTCTTCTTTAGTAAGTTAAGTAAACGATCTATGGCGGCGGCAATTTTGCAGGATAATTTCCATTAGAATCACGTCCATCCATTATTTATTTCTTACAAAATATTTTGATCAATAAATCATTTTGTATTCCAGCAAAAGCAAGTGTGGATCCACTGCTGGGATGAGGTTCTGAACAGCACCACGACCTTCGAGTACCCCTGGGGCCAGGGTATTCCCGAGACTGCTTTCCCGTACAACAACCCCAAAGAGGGGACTCCTGTGGTGGCTGTTAGGATTATTCCTGAAGGTAACTAACTTTACCATTTGCTTCAGATATTTTAACTTATTTCTAGAATATTCATCTACTACTTAAAAGGCAAAATATGAAAAAAGTTTACAGTTGTTTTACCTTACACACCACAAATGAATGAATGAACACTTTATCGCATTTAAAAACATAACAAAAACCTTATATCTAAATATTAACAGTACAATAGGCGGCCTAATCGCAGACAGCGATTTCTTCCAGGCAACCTAGAGATGGGAAAAATATATAAGTCATACAGTTGCATCTTTGCCCATTTATTTTATGATATTTTTTATTTTATGATATAGAGCGGGAGATTGATTCTAGCCTAAGAGTAAGCATAGCTTAAAAACAAACTCAACTATTTTTGCTGATTTCAGCGAGAAAGCCAGTCACGGTGCGGTGCCGAGGGTGGGCGAAGAATATCGGATACAACAAGAGCATCAAGGAGCCCAGGGGATACGCCCGGATACAGTTCGAAGACCAAGACGCGGAGGTCAAGTCATAAACTACAAAGAGGAACGGAACGTTATTTAAATACTAGCTAAAACGTACTTCTTGTACAAATATAATAAAAACGAAACGTTAAATTAAAAACAAACGCTCAGAACGTTCCTACTCCAAGAAACAAATACGACCTACGTAGTAAAAATACGTGCGTATTTGATACGTTGCAACTATTACAAGGTTGTGTGCTTTAAATATCCTTTGACTTTTTTAAAGTGTTTGTAGTGAGAACTACTCAATTGTAAATAGTGGTGTGTTACGCCTGTAGAAAATAAGAGAAATTTACCTCAACACTGCCCATTATAACTGCGTCAGATACCAGAATTTTTAATTGAATTGCATGGTCTTTTAATATGGAAAAAAACTGAACATGTTGATTGAATAATGAAATAAGAATTATTGAATGTATAAAGTCCCTTTATCTTATTTGTGCAAGTTTAAAACGGATCATATAAAGCCTGAGATGAGTACAAATACGTACATAATTATAGCTTGTAGATGTAGATGTAAATTATAATTACCTAAGTAGATAATTATTAATTATTGAATTATTCCCGTCCTGGCCCTGCTCTGTCCCCCTAAGTGGACAGTTGGGGTAAAAAAGTTCGAATTGTGCCCCTATTTGCAACGGTGCGACAAATGAAAGTATTTTATATTCTCGATAGACCTTTTTATTACAAAATAAAGCAATCTGCTATGACACGTTTAACACTATGCAGAGAATAATGAGGCGTGACGTCATGCGGCTTGCGTGTAATATGTAATGCAAATATTATGAATGTATAATATGCAGATTACAAGAGTAAAAATACAGTATATTTTGTTATTTTATCTGTGACTCGCCTTGCATAATTCACGGTTTTGGAATGGGGACAAATCGAACTATATTTTCCCAGCTGCTCATTAGGGGGAACAGAGCATGGGGATTGATGGGAATAATTAGAATTGCCTGTAATGAGTTGAAATAAAAACATAATTTTCATACACAGTTTTATTGCATATTCCATCCCATCACATAATCAATAATCACATAAAGATTTGTTTTTTATTAATTTGAGGGTTTTTTCGTTTAGCGATAACATCACCCAATCTTGTAAACATAAAATGTATTTTGATAAACCTTTTCTTAGAACATATTAAATTTTCTACATCTCCACTCAGTCTGTCTCAGAAGAAAAATAGTAAGATCTTTCGATTTTGTTGACCAACTCCAAATAAACTAGACACTGGTATAACCCCACCAAAAACTCAATATTTTTATTAAAATGTTCAATAAGCTATTAGCAGTTTTATAAAGTAGTGCGTTCTCTCTCATTCTGGTAGGAACAGATGACGTGCTCGGGGTGCGTAGAGGCCACAGGGCGGGCGGCGAGCGGTTGAGGGCAGATTTGGGCGGATAGGCGCCGCGACCAAAGAAGTGAGCAGACGTAGATAGGGCATTACACTGTCCAATAACATGACGTGTCTTGGTGCACATAAAATATGATCTTAAATGCAATTATACTTTGTAAGTATACCTAACCTACCATATGGACGACCTCGGTGTAGCAGTCAAAGGTCCGCCTGCGACGTAGAAGATTGCGGGTTCGGATCCCGACTCGGGTCGACTGTTTGTATGATCTGCATACATCTAGCGAGCTCTGCTATATCTGGGTCTAGATGTGCTGAGTGAATTGTCCAGTATTATTAATATATTATATTAGGTATTGCCTACCAGAACTTATGTGTTACTTTAAAAAATGACAAAAGGAATACAATCTATTGACAACGTACTACAAAAGTGTGACTGTAATGGATTTCAGTAACACTTCTGTAGTTCCTTATAATCATGTAATTGGGTAGGTTCAGCCCTCATGGCTGTACTCGTGTTTCGAAATGCTGTTGGGAACATGTTACACCAAGACATGGATTTCCCTGACACTAAAAGCTAAACAAGGAATCAACACCGCAATCTCAAAAATCGTGATCAGTGTTATCAAATTTACAAATTCTTCACCGAGGCTCACGCTTGCCTCACGTGCCCTACCTCCCCCATCTTAGCTACTCTTTGCCACAGCTCTCAGTGAAGCGTTAGCATCTACAGCTCTTAGGTCAGTCTGACTCCGACTGCGGCTGAAGATGGGCGCGGAGAAGCCCAACGGGGTGATCCCAGGGTACAACCGGCGCCCGCCCAATAGACCCTTCCTCCAGAAGATACAGTACGCTGTCTGGGACCCTGATGAAGGGAAGTTTTTAGGCCGCACGCCGCACAGATGGGGTGAGTTTTTGAATTTTCCTCCATATTAATGCCTGAATTAAATTAGTAAGTCGGGAAGTGTGTCATTTTTTCAATATATTGACTGTTCTTTAGACAAGCCTACTTTAAACGTATATTGCTGTTTAAATTATTTTTAGCAAATAATCACGAGCCGTAAAAAATAATGATAACATAATTATTATGCCATAATTGTTCAAAAATATAAAGCTGCCAGGAAGGTTTGGACGAGCGCGCGCGTCGAAGTCTTTTGTATCGGCTTTGGGAACAGCAATGAATTTTGTACCATAAAGTTTTATCCTTAGTAGTCGTCTTTGTTTGAATCTGAAATTTAACAATCTGGTTAAATCCAAAGATTTAGAAGGTCTGTACCTTTCTAATTAGTACTCTATGAGCTTTATGTTGCGTATGATTCCTATACATATTCATTAGCAAACGAATACATTAGAATTTTTTAAACTGTCTCAATTTGTTAACATTATTAAAGATTAATTTATCGGGTATTAATCGCGTACCTTTTGTTTTAGCAGGGTAATTAAAACAAAAAGTACGCAATAAGTACCCGATACATTAATCTCGAATAAATTAGGTACCTAGTAAAGTAAATTAAATAAAAAAATAGGTTACTCGATATATTCGCGTTCTACGGATCTCCGGAATGAGGTAAGTTTATGAATATTGCTTGAGTAATCCGATGATTCATGACTTCAATACGGTTTATTTTAAACTCAATAACTCCGTAAATTCCGGGAAAATCGCCCTTGTTTGATGGCTCTGCGAGAGCCGAATATACCCCCTACTTCTAAAAATACTGATGTATTAAGTGTTTCCAGTTTTATATGAGAGTTCATTTGATCATAGTATCGAGAAGTAATCGTGACGTCTGATATTTGTATAAAATTTGCGTAGTTGCCTGTCCGCACGATAGAGGCGCTGTATCAAAACCTATAGAAAACCATCTGTGAAAATTTCAACTGTCTAACCGTCACCGTTCATGAGATACAACCTGGTGACAGACGGACAGCGGAGTCTTTAATAAGGTCCCGTTTTACCCTTTGGGTACGGAACCCTAAAAAATTATGGACATGACCCACATCTGTGGCTATGTTCACTCCATGTCCACAATGTGTTTCTTTTCACTTCTTCCACTAGTGGACAAAAAATTGAAGTGAACAGTAAAATAATTTTATTTGATAATAATTTATATATAAAATATGACTTGTCTAAGTGCTTATTTTGTAAGCCTAAAGAAATCAAGAAAGAAATGATTTTTTACTTTTACTTTTACTTTACAAGAAAGAAGGTGCGGGTAGTAATTGACTGGCTACCAATAAACGAACGCGTAAACTGAATATGCAATTGCTTAAAACTATCCCGCACCCATGCGGTGAACCGACCGAGTAGATATACAGGGTAATTGGGTTATTGGTACAATATAAAGGATTGTACTGTTATCGTGTAATATTTAGACCAGGCTGTAACATTATACAATAAATTGCCTATTTCCTTTAAAAGCATATATAATGTAAATAAATTTAAAAATAAACTGAAAGAATACTTATTAACACTTTGAGTGCTGAAATTACACGGTATGTGTTTTCTACAAGTGACTAATATGCGTAAATCCACACTAGCGCAGCGGCTGAGAAAATCCAGATCTTTGTGACTCAGCACAGCCGTAATATTTTTCGAACGAAACGCATGTGCGGCGCAACACAACCGCTGTGTAGAGCGGCAGCGCGAATTTTTTAGGTTAAAAAAAAGATCGCAGTCGTCGAAAAATAATCGCAGTCAAAGTGTTAAAGAAGTGCTACTATTCTTTGCAGGAGTTCTGTGCCGACAAATTTAAGTCTGAGAATCTGTGATAAATAATTTAACATTAACATATAGTATAAAGAAAAATTAATTTAATTAATATTTTTGACATTTTTAATATAATTATTTTACATTTTTATTTGACATTGTTTACTTGTAATATTTTTTTTTATATTTGTAGAATTATTTTGTATACTCATCTTTTAATTGTCTATATTTATAAGCCTATGTAAAATTTCCGACACAATTTAAATTGTTTGTGAAATAAATAAATGAAATGAAATGATATAAGGTGTTATTTTGTTATTTGTAAGTGCAATAAAGTGTTCATTCATTCATTCATTCAAGGGTAGGTATTAGAAAAGTGTTCTTTATTTAATACAAGCCCAATTGTGGGAAAAGTTTTCCTTTAGTGACTCTCTGCTCTAAAAATACGATTGGTTCATCCGAACCGCAAAAATGGATTTCATGATGTACGTCACGCTATAAAGTTTACCTAAATAAACAGAAACAGCCTTGCACGAGCACATCTCCTGGCTACTACTCCACGTAGTAACGAGTACCTAGTCCATCGGAACTAGGATTTATATCCATGTAGAATCGTACATTGCACGGGGCTTTGCAGCTTCTTTTATGATTTTTTGATTAAAGACGCCAAGTCTGTCCCAGTGTGCCTGAAAAATCTACACATTAAAGCTACTCGAAACTTTTTGATGTGTTTTTCAATGAAGGCCCATCAATCAACACGAAATAAGTATCTAGGTATTTTTTCGAAATACAATTACAAAAATTATAAAATAAACAGCTTTTACCACCCATATGTATCTTTTCTATTTTGCTTTTTCCAAAAAAGTTCAAATTGCTAACCTCTTGCAAATAGAAAACGTACCACGAACACTAAGGGAGACTTACTACTTTATTTTTACTGCTTTTAGAACTAAGAACTTTAATTTTTCTGTTTACTAAAATATGCGTAAGTATCGTATACTTGAGGTCAAGTCTTCGATACTTGACTATATATATATAGTCAAGTATCGAAGCCCGAGCTAGTTCAGAGAGGAAGAACTACCTAAAGGTCCCACACAATAGGTCTCTATGACGCTCGAGTAAATCCCCATTGATTAGCATTGTGGGCTCCCCTACTACTGTACCTAGTACTCCTAGTAGCTCCATCACTATGGTAACACTTATTTCAGCGAAACTGAAATAGCAATGCAAGGCGGTCGTGGACTGTTTATCCACCAGTGACGTCAATAACCTATACCTACCTACGTTGCTAAGAAGTATATGCCTATGGAAACCGCCATGGGTTTCTTGGGGTGAATATCGCACTATAATTGGAAGCAATGTTTATTTGTAATTATTTGTCAGTATTATAGCACGCGAAATAAATGTACCTGAATTGTTGTTTCAGGAATATGTACATTTCAACATTCAGCCATAATAAACCGGACCCGTTTATATTGATTTTCTTCATAGTCAAAGCGTAGGTTTTCGGACTCACTTCAGAGTTAAAATAAATATGTATAATAAAATAATATAAAATGTCTTTATTTCGGATATCCATGGATCAATATTTTGGTTAGAAAACACACAAAACATATAATTATAGACGGTTAGTACTTGTAGAATCGTAAATAAAATAAAACGATTGAATACCTAGATTAATTATAATATTACATAGGCATGCCCCTTTCCCAGAGTGATCTCTATAATAAAGGGATATTTGCCTGCGGATCACTCTGCGAGCCAGGCATACCCACAGCGGGGATAAGTACCTATCCGCCATGGTTTTCAGGATGCTGAAGACAGCTGATTTTGCGAATATATTGGCTCTTTACTGTGCTTTGTCATCTTATTATATCCTACATTCAGTAAAGAATACGACAATGATTTCAATGTAGCCATTAGCGTAACATAATGTCGTGTCTCTCGATAATATGAAGTGGAAACAGCGGAATGTGTTAGTGGGGACCTGACAATTGGGAAATGAACAGGTGCTAAGTGGTATTCATGACAAAGATTGTTACCTATTTGACTACTTAGTTCGTGGATCGAGCCTAACGCCTTGCTTTGTTTGACTATAGAATTACAGTTACCTATGAAAAGATAAGTGCTGAACAATGTTGTTGCAGATCGTTTGTCTTTCGTAATTTATGTAAGCAATTTTGTCGTCATTTTGGAATTATTGCTTCGTTTTGTGTGCTACGTTTGAATACGAAGAATAAATAATTTATTTATAAAGAATTTGTTGCTTTGTATTGATTTCTATGGAACATCGTGCAATGGATCGGCATATTTGCCGATGTCAATACCAGAACCAGGCATAGCATTGTAAATACCGACACCGCGTACGCTGCGTATGCTTCGATTTCAATAGGACGACGTATAGCTTTAATCTCTTTAGTCTACCCTACTCAATCACCTGATATTTTTAAAGAACTTTGAACTTTAGTATAAGTATCCATAGCGTTTACTTTCCTGTTCCAGGCGTGATCGGGCTGATCTACCTCGTGATGTACATCTGCATCATCATCTTCTTCTCCATCTGCATGTGCGGCCTGCTGTCCGCCATGGACGACCGGATACCGTACTTCACGCTAGCTGACTCCATCATCGGTGAGTTATCAGACAAACTTTGATATTTGAGCCTTGTTGTCAAGACAAGCTCAAGATAAGAAAGTTTCTTTTTATTTATGTATTTGCCAACTTAAAATAACGTTACAAAGAAAAGCGTATGAAAACCAGAAAGGTTTGTATTAGCGAGTCAGCCGAGTAGGTACTATCACATAGGTTTGACAATATTTTGCTTAGGTACGTTTTTAATATTGAGCATTACCTAAATATCCACTCTGAGATAAAATGCTTGTCCTGTCTAGACATTATATGAAAAGCCTTATTTAACGCATTCTTATGTAACGCATTCAGTTGACGACCGATGTGGCGCGGTGGGCGAAGGTCCGCCTACGACGCAGGAGGTTGCGGGTTCGATTCCCGCCTCGGAACAATTGTGTGTACGATCTGCAGATATTTGTTACGGGTGTTCTGGTCGTTTTCTATGTATAATAAAAAATATCTATCTATGTAATAATATATTGTATTATGTATATCAGTTATCTAGTACCCATAACACAAGCTCTGCTTACCATGGGGCTAGATAATGCTGTGTGAATTGTCCAGCATTATTTATTTATTTATATTTAGTGTCGAACCTCAAGGACCTCAAATGGACCAAGTGCGTCTTGGGCCTTGAATGTTCGTTAGGTTTACTTTTCTCCACCACTTACTGAATGATCGATATATTCGATACCGATTTATATTACTTATGACCCAGGTCTTTCATCAGCAGCCTACCCGTCTTGTCTGGGCTAGAAACAGTACTTATGATTGACGTGTTTAGATTGCAATGGTTTGGTAAACTTTTTCAGAGCTACGCTAGAAATAGAAGGGTAAATATAAACCTAGCTCTAGAAGGTCGTGTTCACGTCGTATCCTACTGCCATAATCTACGCGTTTCATATTTTACGATAATGCTTCCACTGAAAGCTAAATCTGATTTATTTCTGCTACAAGATATTTTACTAGTAGCCGTGAACTTTTGCCCTTACTTCTTTGACAAAATTGGACCCTCTTTAGTGTTTGGGATGAGCAAAGTTTTCGGTAAAAGTATGCAAAGTAGAAAATAAACCAATATCATGCATGATGTCAAATAGATTTAAAAAAAAACAAAGTTTTTGTAATGTACTACTAATGTCTCCTCTATCTACCTCTACAGGGACGTACTTCCACTCATCGGTACTTTATTTTCCATATTTGGTGATAATTTTCCAGGTAACAACCCAGGCATGGGGCACCGTCCCCTGGTGTTGGAGGAGGGTGCCCTGATCTCATACCGCGCAGACAACGCCACTCATGTCCAGAAGTGGGTCGACAATATCGAGCAGTTCCTTGCACGTGAGTTTTATACTGAAACCTTGGAGATGAATAAATATTCTTCAAATAGGGTGGGCCCAGTAAAAGAGTTCTAGCACTATAGTTGTTCTATCTGCCGAATTCATAAAAGGAACAAATAAAGAGCCTTTTCTAGCGGCGACATTTATGTACAATTTTGAAAATAAAATAATACTTATTGTGACTTAACTATAATACTAACTTTTATAGTTAAGTCACAATAACTATTATTTTATTTTATATATGTATGCTGTCGCAAATTTTTTTGTAGTTTATGATGTTTTCTGCAAAGTCGTAGTACATTATTTTGTTCTATTATCAAAAGTATTCGCAGCGGTGTAAGGATTTTTTTGGTCATTTTATTACACATTGGGTTACATTATTGGAGTTTTAGTAAGGATCCCTAACTTTTTGAAAAATATAATATAGCCTATGTTCACCGGGGATAGTGTAGCTTCCCAACGGTGAAAGAATGTTTCAAATCAGTCCATTAGTTTCGAAGCCTATTCAATGCAAACAAACAAACAAAAAATCAAATCTTTCCTCTTTATAATATTAGTATTGACAAACCCACCGTTTATTTTCCAGCATACAAAGACAAGAACAAGCTAATAACCAACGGCACCAACCAGCTGGAGTGCGGAGAAGTGAACCCTCCCCGCAGCCAGGTGTGCGCCTTCTCCACGGACCAGCTCGGGCCCTGCTCCCTGGAGAACCGCTACGGGTATGCGAACAAGACGCCCTGTCTCATCATCAAGCTGAACCGGGTGAGTGAAGGGATACTATTTGCAGCAGTTTCAAAACCATACAATTATCAGCGTGGTTTGACTCTACATAATGTTCAAAACTATCTAAAACGATTGAACATAATCTTTAGATCAAATAAAATATTAATTTTTATTTTAATTGAAGTAATAAAATGAATGAATACCCCATGATGCAATAATTATAAACACGCCCCTTTTGAGTGTTTTCATCATTTAATTTGCCTTTCTTCCTTACACATTATAGTACCTACATGTTGTATTATTGAGCGTGTGTAGTAGGTAACATTAACCTCCTCCGTTGGTAGTCGGGTAATCACAAAAATTCAATTTTATTATGTTACTAGCTGCGCCCCGCGGCTTCTCCTGCGTGGAAATCTATGTGTCAAATGGTTTATAAACCTTCCTCTTGAATCACTATTTAATTAAAAAAAACACATCAAAATCCGTTGCGTAGTTTTAAAGATCTAAGGATACATAGGGACAAGCAGACAGCGGGAAGCGACTTTGTTTTATACTATGTAGTGATAAAAAATAACAATTCAATAAAACAAAAGAAAGTAAAATTAAAACTTAGATATCTTAATGAAAACTGCAGCCTCTCCCCCACCTCTTCAACTGTGATCTGACCATTAATTCTAAGCCTGCACTCTCATTTTACCAGAAGATATGATTGAAAGATTTTTTGCTTTTTGCGTTGTGAGTTTTTTGCTTATTGTTGCCTAAATCATCTCTGTTCTGTCTGTTCCAGTTGTATGACTGGGAGCCGGTGTTCTACGACGATCCGGATCAGCTGCCGGAGGACATGCCGCCGGACCTGAAGGACCATATCCGTAATGTTACTGTACAGGAGGTTAGATCATCTCTCCCCAAGTTATTATCAAATCGCTCATAATATTATAGGCTTTATTTAGGATCACTTTTATGTAGGCATCTAAAGATTTCAATAACTTTATTTCTTTCATCATGAATTATTAATCAATCATTTATTTCGTAGATTTCATGAATCAGTTTAATCATTTCATCAATCGTCACATTTGTTTTAATTTCTTAACATATTGTTTTCATTATGTAACATGTATGTTTTCAGTATGAACTATGCATTAGAATAAAGACAAATGTCACAGTCTTCATTAAAGTTTGTTCTACATAGCTCCACTCTTTCTCTTCCAGCGTCGTAAAGTGTGGGTCTCCTGCAAGGGCGAGCGGCCGGCCGATAACGAAGCCCTAGGCCCCCTGCGGTACTACCCCTACCCGGGACTCAAACACACTTTCTTTCCGTATGACAACACGCCGGGGTATCTCAGTCCGTTGGTCGCTGTGGAGCTGGTTAAACCTAAATGTAAGTTCGAAATGGTAACAACAGTAGGTAAGTCCGCGTCTGTCCATCCGTTTGTCATAGCCATTTATTTTATTCCTTTCTGCAAGGTTTTTAAATACAGTCAGAGAAACTATGAACTCTGTTACTGAAATGTATATACTTGCAAAATCAATGCCAACGTCCACGAACGAGGGTTAAGGATGACGTCGAAACGCACACAAATAAGGCCGGCCGATCCGTTCTTTTGATAAGCTTCCTATGAAAATCATTCTGATGTTTATTTTTTTGTGATCCGAAACGAAAAGTGCCAGTTGTGGCCGAAGCAACTTGATGGAAGGTTATTAATTTCGTGCAATCGACGACGTCATCCGTAAACTTTGTTCGTTTTTCAAAACCCAGTAATCAAAATACTGCATGTTACTCGCCTACATCACCTTCTACAAAACTCTCCAGTTTTGACACTAAGAAAGAAACATTTAATCATCTTAAAATACAGTTTTGGTCTCACGGAGCAAAAACGCAGCCCTTCTTTCACTGATTAGATAGAAACATAATTGGTTTTAATTATACAAGTAACCTTCTCGTTATTCCGCAGTGCACCAGATTATCAATATCCGTTGCCGCGCCTGGGCTCGCAACATCCAGTACACGGAGTCTCTGAAAGAACGCCTCGGATCTACGCACCTCGAGGTTATGATCGACTGAACTCGGGACCAATAGGAATAAGCCTAGTTTTAAGAATTGAGTGTTCAATGTTGATGTTGTTCCTTATTAAAGGGGGGGTTCATATTATCTCATGATTTAAATATAGAATAACAAAATAGCCATTTCTTTTTTTTTATGTGCATAATAGTTTTTTGGGCTGTAGTTCTTGGATGGAGACTTCAAATGCCTTTGTCGTGGCATGTTATTACTTTTTTTTATTATTTTTATTTATTTATTTATACTTTTTGCTCGAAAAACATACCTAACACAAAACTTATTCTAGAAAATTTAAACAAAGGCGAACTTAACCCTAAAAAGAGTTCTCTTCCAGCAAACCTTATTGGGAGAGAGAGACAAAGTGAAGAGAGAAGTGGGTACATGTGCATAAACGAAATGAAATAAGAAATAGACAAAAGATTAAATTTTAACTAACTTAATGTTATTCTAGTTTGTTTCTTTTATTTTTTACCTGTGTTTCAAAATGGCGTTTGTTTTTGTTGTAGGAATAATATTAAAATTAATAAAATAATAAAATAAAAATAAAATAAAATAATTTTCGAATATGATCAACAGAGATTACCTCATACTATCTCACTAGTCAGTCAATGAACAAAATCGGAATGCTTTTGTAAGTTTAACTCAACATTTATGTAATAAATTGAATCAAATCACTTCATACAAAAGTTTTTCATTGAGACCACAAAAGAATTGATTAGGTAACTATACTCCACCTATGTATACTCCAATTTAGAATCCAAGATATTCTATGTATGAAATTTGAATGACAATAAGTGATAACAACAAGGTACCAGCAGGGTTGTCACTAAAAAGTAACACACAAACTTCAAAAACACATAATCTTACTTTGGCAGCGAATATTATATAGTGAATTTATAATTATTTTGAATTCTAAAACGAACGAGAAATCAAATAAAACCTTTTAATATAAAACCTTTCATAATAAAAAAATCAATCAACCAAAAGTTTCGAATTTCTTCGATGTCGCTAAATATTTTCCACCAATATTTTCAAGGATATTTTTGGTATACAAAGAGGTTTCTTTGTATACAAAAAACTTCCAGGTTTTGGAATCGGAGTAGTTATAGCTATCTTTGTTTATGAAATAATAATAATAATTAGGCTTTTGAAAACTACATTTATTAAAATAAATTAATTTTATTATCTCACTCAAATACACAGCACAGGCAGTTTGGTGTTAAAAGATTTACAATAGTTCTTTGGCAATCAAAAATAATATTAATAACGCTACTATCACACTCATGCTACCCCCTTCTACTGGTCTTCTGCGGTCTACTGTGAAAAAGTCCTTAAAAGACCAACTGAATCATGCTGACTTCTTGGGTGCACAGTCAATTTCAACTTTCGGTCTACTGATCTTAGATAGATAGATAACTCATTTATTTGAAACTGCAGCACATGCTACGTGGTCACAATAGGAAGGGAACATCGTAACATACACAGATAAATTAGAAAATAATGAGTTATAGTAAACATAATTCATTCACATCTTCTATGGTTCGCCTTAGCGATATCCAACAGAAGACCAGAAGATCTAAGCGACCACAATTGGTCTACTAAGCTATTTCCATTCATACTATCCAACCGAATTCCTAACACTCATGCTCCTTCCGGTCTTCTTGACCCAACAATACCTCCGCCCTCCCCATTGTCTGTTCTCGTGGTCTACTGGCGGTCTACTCGACCATGATCTCGATGTGGACGCTGCCCATGCCTTCGTGTCGGTCGTACATGATGTTGTTGGCCCACGCGCGGCACTCGATGTTAATCAGCATACCAGCTGAAAATAATTACGTTTAATTGATAATACATATGTAACACTATGCTTTGCTAGATTATTTGCAATAGATAAATAATTAGAGGATTCTCAGTTAAAGTGAAATGAAACGACAAATTTAAATGATTGAAAAAGCGGGGAAAAATACCAAATCCACTCTAACTTTACACCACAAAATGTAGTTTTGCATCTTTTTGCGTACCTTTGTAGACATGGCAAGTAATAACTGTAAGGCCCAGACTCTACCGAAGCAAGACGAGATGAGAGGGAGGAGATGTGTTTTTAACAACCAATAGAACGTCGTTAATGTCTTCGCTCAGCTTCAGTGGACTGATACCACTGAACGGAGATGTATCATATTTTTAGCGGATATGTGAGACTCTCGCCAAACTAAGCGGAGATGTGAGCTGTGACTCACAAGCTGGTGACGTCACGCAGCGGAGACGAGAAGAGATGTAAGCGCTTGCCGCACACCGCTCAGTTCCGCTCTATCCAGCACACATCGCCGGTCCAGTCTAGTCTGTAAAACCTAGTTGTAGAACGTCTTTTCTCGTCTCCGCTTAGACATCTCTACATATCTCTTTTACTTTGGTAGAGTGGCCTTAGTTCTCTACAGATACCTTATGTATACCTATGTAGACAAGTACTTACTCTTAGGCCTCTGCAGATGCACGGCCACCAGTGGGCTGAGGTAGCCGTCCTGGTTGGTGTAGGGGAAGTAGTAGCCAGGCATGCCTCGGTACTTGGGGAAGTACTGGACGGGGCCTATGTTCTCGCGGTCGGCCGGGTTCTCCCCGTGGCACGATACCCACACCATGTTTAGCTGGAAATTATCGTGATTTTTTGTGAAATGTTGTAATGACTTACTTTGTTTATCATTATTATATAGGCAGCGATCATCGTAGCTAATCATATTCTTAGGAATAAGATGACTTTATACGACTTACTAGTTTATATCGTTTTATAATTATTTTTTTGCCCAAAGCTATTCATTGATCGTACAATAAAGGAGGCAATTATCGAGAGTATATCAAATTAAGGTCACAAAAAGCAAACATTTTCCTTAAGTAGTTCGGTTATAGGCATGTTCTGGAATAGGATCATAAAAGGTAAGATATTGGATAATCCAAGCCATCTTACAACGAGCCTTTACAAACTAAAGTGTTGAAAAAAAGACAAAGTTGGTCAAAAAATTGGGCTCGTCCGGGATTTGAACCCGGGACCTCTCGCACCCTAAGCGAAAATCATACCCCTAGACCAACGAGCCGGCTGACAACACAGCCGAAATATTTATACATTTTGTTTGAGACGCCTTTCACTTCGACAAAGAAGTCGTTACGTCATACCGGCCGCGGCCCGCAGGTATCGCGCAAGTTGTAAATTATGATAATGTATCAAACTGGTTGTAAAAGAGTCAATACTGCGGTTTTAGAACTGGATCATCAATACAACAGAATTTAGGTTGTTAGGTGCCTATACTCTAACCAAACTGAAGATAAAACAACTAAGTAAAAATAATTTTCAATGTTGTTAGTTTTGAGAAAGAATTTTCATAATTTTATTTCATTTCATGATGCTTGCAATAATTTTATAGATATGACGCCAAGAATTTTGTATTTTTATGTTTTTACAAATATTGTAAAAAATTTGAAATATAATAATAAATAATATAAATATTGAAAATAGCAGAATTTTATGTAGCTATATCTTATCTCAAGGGGTATTATGGAAACTATCTTCTGGTCGCAATTTCTCAAGTAAATTTCCCTGACAAAAGTAACTTTCATACCTAATCTCGGGGTTCACCTTGCCAAAAACCAGTTAAGTTAGAGCCTTTGGTCGAGAAACCGAAACCAACACAAATAGAAGAATGCTCTGGCGAAACTGATATTTTGCGATTATAGCGCTAAAACTATCGTAGTTTGACGAAATACTTTATTTGTGTTGGAATTGAAAGAACACTAAAGTTTCATCCTATAGCCACCAGTTTCATCGAACTTAGAACCGCACTCACCCCGAAGATGTCTCGTTAAGAATTTAACGTTGGTGTTCTTCCAACACAAATAAGGTTCATAGTTAACCCGCTAAATATCTATTCAACAACTCACGTAATTCTTATCATAAGCCGTGATATTCTTGATATGCTCCTTCAGGTCCTCATCCATGTCTATCGGGAGATGATCCGTGCTGTTATAGAAGTCTGGCTTCCAGGCGAAGATCTTGTTCAGCTTGAGGAATATACAGGGCGTGGACTTGTGGTATGCGAAGTGGTTGTCTTCCACGCAGGGCCCCCAGGCGCTGATATCGACGTCGCAGACCTTACCGGCGGGCGGGGGCAGGTTGAAGTTGCAGTTGAAGGTGTTCTGGCTGCCGCTGGTCTTGCCATCTCGCTTGTACACTGGGGGAAGGTAAGGGTATGAGTCATGGGTGGTTTTAATATGATATGTACAGATCTTCCCATCATTTTAAGTGAGATAATTTAGCTTTTTAAGAATTTTATGTTAGGACTGGAAGAATAAAAAACTAAACCCAATTTTACTATGAATAAAAAATAATAATTCAATAAAACTTTTGAAACTATCATGGTTATTAATACTAATAATTGTACTACTCTGTACTGTTTACTGTGCCGAAATTAGTTATCCAATAACTCAAAAATCAAATCATGGTAAATATCCCGTTTTAAATGACTTTAGTAATAATAATTCATTTATTTCAGGCAACATTTTCATTCAGTCTAGTACAGACATAGTATGTGATAATGTCCACTGCAACCCAAGAGAACGAGATTATAATGACGACGTCTTTGCTACACGCGTGGCTTGCTCGTTTTTATTTGGCACCCATGCAGCTCAACGCTATCTATGCATGCGGTACACGTTGTCAAATAACCGAACCCACGCAGCTAAAATGCGTGGCCGTGCACAGCTTGGGTTGCGGTGGGATCAGCCTAGTTCTGATGTAATCAAGAATAATCACGCCGCGCTCAGCGACAGGCTCGGGATTTGAATGGAGAATATGCAGCTCTCTAATAAGAGTCGATATCTCCCTACCTGTCAAAAAATTAGACACCTCCTTGACCCAGAAGTTATAGCTCCCTGGGTCGTTCCCCTTGTACCAGATGACGCTGCTGGCGACCTCTGGCGGCATGGGCCGGAAGCCCAGCCCCGGGTTGGTGCCGATGATGCTGCCCTCGAGCTGCCACTTGGGCTGCGACGCGTCCAGCAGCTGCAAGAACGTCCACATGCAGATCGCGACCAGGATGCCCAGCGCCAGGTAGAACAGGAAGTAGAACAGGCAGATTTTTGCTGGAAATAACAATTATAATATTAACACTTTTGAAACTATCATGGTTCACACTAAAGTAATTTAAAACGAGATATTTACCATGATCACATCAAATCACACACAATCATTTCGGCACAGTTTCATGTTATTCCGTGATCATGGCGCATGAAACTGTGCCGAAATATTAGAAAACTAAAAAATCTAATCATGGTAAATATCCCATTTTACCAGCAGTGGACTGCTATAGGCGATGATGATGATGATGATCCCGTTTTAAATGACTTTAGTATTATAATATTATGCTATTATCAATGATGTTTATATACCTACCTAAATGATTTTGTACCTTTTTAATCCGAAACAAAGAAAGCCATTTTGTGAACTTAGGAATCGAATCTGAAACCACTAGTTAGTGAGTTTTTGACTAATTAAAAAAAATCCGCTAAACGCCTGCCATTCTGAAATTAGCAACAAGCAATTTATAAGTATTTTGTATACAGATTTGGCTTAATTGAACTACATAATTAAGTAAAATCTCTATCACTTTACTAATAAGATGGAGTGGTATTGTCTTGTCCGGTTGTAACTAGGCACGGGCGGTACAGTCGCGCACAGGATGTGGCCCATGATCTCATTGTGGCAATTGTAGCGGTTGCGACTTCCGGCCGCGATTGTACGCTCCTTGGCTGATGTGGAGCCAAGGTTCTGTCGGGACTCTCGAATGGATGGAAGATTTCCATAGATTTTGGTAAACGGCTTCGGGTTTGAGAGCCAATATTTTCGACCAATACGCGCTACAGAAGCATTAAGTCGAGAGATACAACAATTTAATGACAGCGAAGTTCCTCAGGCTTACAATCCAAAGTTTATGGAGCTACTTGTCCAGACTTAAAAAATATGATTCAATCAGTCTCACAGATGCACGAAATCACTACCTAGTATAAAACGGATATTGATGCGGTTTTTTTAATAGATAGAGTGATTCAAGAAGTTGAGAAGAAATACAACCTATTACAACCCAAGTGCAAGGGATATACGGCACACGTCGCCCATTGTGGCAAACGACCGCTCGAAAAAGGTTCTCTCGACGCTGACCGTAAAAAAAAAACTTTTTGCTTGATTCTTTCCATTGCATTTCATGCGGTGGGCGAGTAGGCAGACCTTCGTCGAGGGTTTGGTTCCCGTCTCGGGAGAAAAGGCTGTACGATCTGCAGATAATGTATTTGTTCAGGGTTTTCTGATCGTTTTTCTATTAATAATAAAAAATATGTAATATATTGTATTATGTACATCAGTTATCTAGTACCCATATTGTCCGTATTGTCCGGCATTATTTAGGTATTATAATCACTTTAATTATAACTCTTATAATATGTTAGTGGTAGGTAAGGAGATACTCACACCAGCTGGCTGTGGTCCGCCCGCAGATCTGTTTCGTCTTGGGGTTCCAGAGGAACTTCTTGACCTTCTCGATGCCGGTCACCTCGGGTTCCTCCTCCTTGTAGTACAGATTGAACCGTTCCAGCGAGGTCAGGTCCGACATGCGCTTTGACATCTTCTTCACCGTCATCCTGGCTGCTTCTACTCCTGGAATAAACCTTCATTTATTTTCCCAAGCTCGATTGGGTAAACTGTAAATCAAGCGGTTTTTCACTGTCTCATATTTAATTGGTAGGGTAGAATTTTACAACAATTTAAAGACCCACTTTCCCGTTCTATGGGACATAGAAAGATCCAACAGCAGTTCAGCACAACCAAATCAACAAGCTGTCGGTGGCCCCGGCATATTCCACAAACTATAACTTATTTATTAACCATAATTAATACATTTTTCAAGATCTCAGCTCAGCGTTCTAGAATAATTTGTAGTTAATGTTCCACCATCATTCTAAGTATGTACCTATGTGTAAGTATGTGTCACCCCATCATTACCCTTTCACTTTCTGTACCCAATGCTGGGCATAAGTCTATTACCATGCCTGGCATTCGCCTTTGATCTGGATGTCTACTTTGAAATGCGAACGAAAGTAACGGATGATGCCGGATCGCACAAAACAAACGAAAGCCGATCCGTTCTTTCGTTAACCTTACTTTGATTTTACTCAACATTTGTTTCTTAGAGATCCGACACGGAAGGCGTCAGATAGTGACGCGCCCGAAGCCAGTTGGTGGTATTGGTGGGTTGTTCGATCCGAGCTATCGAAGTCATCCGTCATATTCGTTAGTTTTTCAAATTAGACCTCCTGCGCCTGTCTATGCCACAAAAAACTTACCATCTAACGGAAGATCTCGCTAGCTATGCGTCGTTTCTCTGAGTTCTCGGCCTATCGCTCGTTATATTACTTCCAGATTAGGTAGAAAGTCAGAGAGTAGTAAGAAAAAGGTCCAGTAACAAGGATAAACGAGACAGACATGTGACAAATCTTGGTGGTGGAAAAGGACGATGTACTTACTTGTGTGTGGGGAAGTCCTGGGGGCGCGCGGCTGGGGCACGCGAGCGAGTGCGCGACTGCGCCCGCGCTGAGCCGCGCACGCGAGCGATGGGTAATGGGACGGTGGCAACCAGATCAGAACCAATCACCATGTACTTACTACTTACACTAGGCACTTGCCTCACCTTTAAAATTTGTTATAAGATAAACTAAGTTCCTCAAACACAGTTTTTTACTAGTTCAGGAGCCTATGGACTCGTATTGCCTGTTACACTGTCTATTATGTCATTAAATAACTTTTTTACTTTATAACAACTAATTTACTTTAGTTTACCTACTTATACCGGGTAAGCAATGCCTAACTGAGACTCACGTTGACAATCTACATATATCACTGTCTAAATCACAAAACTTAAAATAAATCCCTGGCATGAAACCATTTGTGTTATCTATTTCTGTCTCATCTTATGTTATGGTGTTCGATTGCTAGCTTGGTAGGTATATAGAGAATGTAACGGTTTCAAAGTTGAATAACTCCGTATAACAAACAGGACATGAAGGAAGTGCACAAGGGTGGAAAATAATATGCACAGAGTTGGTTGTTCTTGCATACCTCCATCCACCCGCCCCCTCACAGCAGTGTTCAATTCACCTCGGCACAATCAGCCTTATGTAATCATCTAATCTGGACCTTTACCTTGCCAGACGGAATAAATCTCTGGACAGTTTCCTAATGAAGCGTTGTCGCCCAACAGTGGGGCTCATAGTTGAATCCAGAATTTATTTTCGTTCGTTCGTCCTATTGAGTTAGGTTTTTAGAATTCTAACTCATTGGTTCGTCCCGAAAGAAAATTGAGTATACCCAAAACCGAGACAATTATTAAAGATCATACAAATCTAGCATTTGTCCTGCGTCGGGAACCAAACCCCTAACCCCTTCTCATCTCATCTAAGCTTCATATTTAACTACCTACGATGACTATGATTATTAAAAGTATATTCAGGATTCGTAACGAATACATCCGACAGAGAACCAAAGTTATCGTCATAGCTCTAAAAATTTACAAGCTGAAGTGGCAGTGGGCCGTCCCACAGTGTTCCATATGACCAAAAAAAATTCCCTATGCTGTTTTCAGCATTAATCGATCAACGAATGCATTTTAAATGCAAGAGTAGAACACCCACGTGTCTATTGCCAATACTTTTTTTTATAAAAAATAATGAACTTTAGGTGACCTCGACCTAGAAAAATCTTTAAAAAATTCTGTAAACTTCAATGTCCAAGATATTTTTTTGAGATAAATTTAATGTCACGAAGTATCTTTAGGCGCATTTTTTACAGTTTTTATTTTTTGAAAATCACTTCTGTATAACGAGTAATCTTATTTTTTTCAGTTTTTCGATTTTATTTTTTTTCTCCCTAAAAACTCAAAAGTGCGGCTTGTGAATAGCATAGAAAGATTGGTTTTAACAAGGCTAACTAGTAAAAATACCTCGTTTTAACATTGCGGCTTTTAGGAGAAATGGAATTTCAAAATATGGTGTTAGGGTTGTCACCCAACTTGACCTTTCAGTTTATTCAGTTTGGATTTTTTTTTGGGTGCCAAGTTCAATTAATCTTGAAATTTATTTATGATACTATATAATATTTTATAACAACTTAAAATATATGTAAAATATCATTTCTTCTCATAACTTAGGATAACATATTGAAGCCTGAGGTCTGACTTGGCTAGTTCTCATATACGAATTTTTTATTAAGTACCTACTAAAATAGTCATGTAACAGCTCTATGTTCGATGGCTAGTTTCTACCGGTAAGCCAAATTTTCTGAAGAATAAAATATGAAGTTGCGGCTTTAGAACTTGCGAAGGCTATAATATTTTATTATAATTATTTGAACATGAAAACTAGCCAAGTCAGTCCTTGGGCTTTAAATATTATCCTAACTTATCAGAAGAAATTATTTATAAAATATTTTACGAGTATGTTGTTATAAATAAATTTCAGAACTGACCATTGAACTTCGCACCAATTTAAAGCTTTTGCCGTCTTTTGTTGTTGAAGTCAAAAACCAAGGCATATATCACAATATTGAACTTGGCTCTCATTTTATTTTTATGTTTTTTGTTGGGATTGCTTAAGCTAAAACCCCGTGCTGATACATGATATAGTAATATATTATATTGTTTTATCATATGTTTATATATATATATATATATATATAGACATAGGTTATATGAAAATACAAGTGGTTTCTTTTTCACTTCTTCCACTAATTGACAAAAAATTGAAGTGAACATTAAAATTAAAATAATGTAATTAAATAATAATTAAAAGTATAAAATGTTACTTGTCTTAGTGCTTATTTTGTAAGCATAACGAAATAAAAATTTAATTTAATTTTAATTATAGAGTCACAACTAAAAATTTTCCTTTGAGCGACAACCCTCTATTGTATAATTTGACCTTAGAACTTCACTTATATAGTTTTATCATATAGCACTATTATATATTATATTTTTTTATCATAAAGAGTAAGTAATAACTCACAACTAAAAATTGACCTTTTAGCGACAACCCTATTCTGTATAATTTGACCTTAGAATGTAATTGCATATTTCTCCCAAAAGCCGCAATAGTGCATACTGGTATTTTTACCACTGATAGGCCTTTTTAAGAGCAATCTTTCTGTGCTAATCACAAGCCGCACTTTTGCGTTTTTAGGGAGAAAAAAAATAAAACATAAAATCTGAAAAAATAATTATTACTCAGTATCCAGAGGTTATTTAAAAAAAATAAAAATTGGAAAAAATGCTCCTAAGGATCTATTATCAGATTATATTTATCTCATAAAAATATCTTGGACATTGACGATTACAGAACTTTTTTAAAAATTTTCATCGTCATGGTCACCTAAAGTTCATGATTTTTTATAAAAAAAAGTATTGGCAATAGACACCTGGGTGTTCTACTCTTGCATTTAAAATGCATTCGTTGATCGATTAATGCTGAAAACAGCATAGGGAAATTTTTTTGGTCATATGGAACACTGTGCGTCCATATCTCGAAGATCCGACGACCGCTACTGGGGTAAACGTGTTTTTGAGTGAAGACAGCGCTCGCAAACGCAGTGTCGGCCACCCGATAGCCAAGTGGGATGAGACAACCTGCGAAAGACTGCAGACTGATGCTGAACGCGGAAACCTGAGGGCAGAGCGCTATACCGCCTATTAGGCGAGGCCTATGACCAGCTGTAGACTAGTAGGGAGTAATAATGTAGTCAAGCGCCTTGGCGTCGACACCCTAGGTCCGTGGGGTATCGAGGCTCTCCCGAGTTTCAAAAAAACATCTGAGCATCCGAAAATACCTACATTACAAATATTACAATAAAATAACATAGACATAAGATAAGGCTATCAATCGTTTCATATGGATAAATAAGGAGTTAAGGAAGGTTACTACGATATTTGATTTACTAAGTAACTGTCATGAAATTCATAATGTCCAAATAATCTTGGACCCCTAAAATCAGCTTTGTCACAGCCAGGTGCCCGTTGTACACGTGGGTACCTAGTACCTACGTGACGTGTCGCAGCGGACGCAGACCATTGCCGGCGCTTCCCGGCGACCTCCAGCTGCCTATGTCTAGACGCTTTATGGGATAATTCATAATAATTCATTTATTCTTTGTAAATCAGGTCATTTACAGTACATAAGACTTATTTTAGATCGCTGGACTCTGCCGCTTAGGCGTACAAACAATTCAGTAAACCTTGTGTAGCCGCTTCTTCAAGTCTTGTGCTGTAATTTGAAAATATAAGAATAATTAATTTTAATAATATTGTAGCTAACATCATAATTAAGAATGTATTTTTATCAATATTAAAATACTTCCTAATTCTAAATCTAAGCTATTGGTCAAAAAGCCCAAGCGTCCATTAGCCCAGCTCAGCATTTCTCGTTAAAAAAATTGCTCTGATAATGCTGTAGGCACCAATCTTCATTTGACTCATTAGAGCTTCCGTGCTAGATATTGAGTCACTGTAGAGTAATGTAGAGTAGTAGAGTGAGTGATATTAGTACCCGGTGCGGTGGGTGGTACCATTCCATCATAAGAAAATTGTAAGAAAATGTTCTTATCAATAAACAACTAAAACTGAAACACCTGGTGGGGTGCTGAGTCAATCAGGGTTTCGTCTACAATTCTACATCATCACCATCTTAACCAACAGACGTCGATATAAGCAAAATATCACTACCAACCCTGCTCTAAACACAAAGCCACAACCTTTTCTAGAGGTATATTTTGAATGAATGAACACTTTATTGCATTAAAAAATTAACAAAATAAAACCTTACATCTAAATATTAACAATACAACAGGCGGCCTTATTGTTGACAGCGATTTCTCCACAGCAATCTGGACCTACCTTTTGTTGACTTACCTTTTGTTAGGGAAATTAAATATTCACTGGAAGCCTCCGATACCTAATAAGATTAAAGGATAAGATAAAATAAAGTTTTAAATAAGTATTCTGTGGCATCGATTAATTATTATTATTTCCACTTCCTCAAATTACAAGAATAATTTCCTCGAAGGTTCAACAAAGGGGTCACAGTTATAATTCGTGCGTATTGTCAGATTGGCTGAGCGATGACGGCGGCCGATAATTTGTCGAAAAACGAAGAGAGGAACACCTCGTGTGCTGCAGCGTCAATCATAATTCGAACGGACATCGGAGGCTTAGGGCTGCGAACGTTGTGGTTCATTTTAATATATATAGTCGATGAATAATAATTAAATTAAATGGAAAATCAAGCATATTTTAATGAGCTCAACTAAGTTTCACCTACTTACATTTCGTATCACTAGAGTATCCATAATTACTTAACTGATGACCTTAGTGACGCAGTGGACAAAGGTTTGCCTGGAACGCGCGGGTGCGGATTTGATTCCGTCCTCAGACAACAGTTTGTGTAATTAGCAGGTAGTTATTTTATTTCATTCGGGTCTCGATGTTCACTTAAAATATAATGTAGGTACTAGGTACATATATGTATGTATCAGTCATCATAACATTAAATCTGCTTACTTAAAGGGCCAGATGATAAATTTGATAATGTCTGGTATAATATATAGTACTAACTCATGCACTAGAAGCCAAAAGCAAAAACACACTAAAAATATTTTATTTCAGTGGGTTTTAACCCTTTGTAGCCCAAGAAAATAAAATTTTAAATTACTTTAGCATATGACAGGTTTAGACATATATAAAAACATGTATTTCTCAAAATTTATTATTGTTATTGTAATTGAATTAAAGGAATTGTCCAGCACCATTTATCTAAACTAGTAGTTGGATATTACTTTCTTTTCTCTATTTTCCAATCAAGTTAAAGTGAGCAGTGTCGAGTACGATTTTCCCATGATATTGGTGCTATAAATAATAGTCCAATAGATTTTCAAGTTTGCAATTTTTTTTTGTTTCTGGTGACGACGCGACGCCGCCGGTCCACCAAATTACTACTATTGCTAGCGGGCACATTCAAATGCCTCGGGCTTCAAATGGGTTTGGGCGGCCTTGGTCTAGAGTACTACTTGAACCTGTCTAGGAGTCCAGGGGAATATCGAAACGTCGATAATATTCCTTAAAGAGCCAGCACATCACTATAGCCTGCAATTATAGCGGTACCTGAGCCAGGGGTGAGATAGCTCGCGCGCCGCTCTCCGATCACACCCGATATGCAATTCATGATTCGGACCACTAGGGCTGGCAGTCTCCATTTTATTTTATCTTCGTCTTCATGCTACATTTATATTCCGATATTTAAGTACATTTGTATGTTTTATTGTTTATTTATTATAATGGTAATCGCTATGAGTTTTTAATTTTTATCTTATAATTATAATATTTAAAAAAAATATAATTCTAAACCAAAAAAGAAATAAAGTTTCTTTAGACAAAATAAGCACTCAGACAAGTCAAGTTTCAAAATAAATCAATATGGTTATCGACAGAAGCTCTACCTGATTGAATTAATAAAAAAGATGTCTGGTTGGATAACATTCAATAGATTCGATCAATATCTAGTTCCTAACCATGAAATAATCATGAATTATGTAAAAAATAAACGATTTATCATTGTAACAATGAAATCAAAATAATCTTCAAATTTCAAAGAACTTAGCTACTTCAGTCATGTTAGCTACCTCTAACTCTGTAGAGAGTTAATCTATAAATCTATACTAATATTATAAAGATGGTTTGATTTTTTGTTTGTTTGTTTTGTAATGAATAGGCTCCGAAATTACAGGACCAATTTGAAAGTTTATTTCACCGTTGGGAAGACACTATCCCCTAACATAGACTATATTATATTTTCATAAAAGTTAGGGATCCGTACTAAAACCGTGCGAAGCCGGGAAGGTCCGCTAGTAATGTTATAAAATGAATACCGTTTGACAGCCCTGTCCAAAATTTAATTCGGAGGCTGTGTTCGCGCCAGTTTATATTAATTAGCAGTGCGCACCAATGCCTTCGCAATGCATATAAAAGTGTGTCCTTGAGACGGTCCCCCAATCGTCAGCGGGACTCCAGCGGTGCACCATGGCGGGATATCCAGGGACTATCATTATTGTAAGTTAAATTCCAACTCGTGTGAAAATGACCAAGAAACAATAAAGTGATTTTGTAGCATTTACACGTTATAAACACGTTGTGCACGTTAAGGAACCGCAAACATCTATGTATAATAACTACTTGTTTTTTTTCCAGGTGCTGATAATCAGCGTTTTACAAACACCATCATCCGCAATCAAGCCGCTCAACATCCCAGAAAAAATCATCGGAGGGGTCATCGACATCGTCCAGAACCACAAGAACAAGCCCAGCACTCAGGCATCCTTTCAGCAGAACAGCCAGCAGTCCATCTCCGAGCAGTGGAACGGAGGCAGCAACCAGCAGGGGGTGAATGCAGGAGCTCATAACGGCTTTCAAGCGCAGATCCAAGGTCAAGCTCAGTACAGTAACAACCTCGGTAGCTATGGAACCAGCGGCTCTTTAGCAGCTGGTGTTGGCGTCTCTGGCGGCAGTTATCTAGGAACTAACTCCCAATCGAGCCAAGGGTCATACCCAGCAAACGGAGGAACAGGACAGTACCAAAACCCCCAGCAACCGTATCAGCCTTACCCGAATCAACAGTTCCAAAACCAACAACAGAACCAAGGGCAGTATCAACAAGGGCAATACCAGAACCAGAACCAGCAGCAAGGGAACTTTGAACAAAACCAGAATCAATATCAAGGACAACACCAATCGAACCAACAGCAATCAGGCAACCATGGGCCTGGAAACTACCCACAAGGACAGCATGGTCAGAATAACGGTGGTAACTACCAAGGTTCCACGGGCCAATATCAAGGCAACTTCCAAACTGGTCAGAACGGTAATTACCAAGGTGGACAGTCCAGTAATCACCAAGGTAGCCAGGGTGGTAATTATCAAGGTGGACAAGCTAGTCATCAACAAGGAAGTCATGGAGGGAACTACCAAAATGGACAATCTGGTAATTTCCAAACTGGTCAGAACGGCAACTATCATGGTGGTCAGAGCGGTAATTACCATGGAAGTCAAAGCGGTAACTATCAAGGTGGGCAATCCGGTAATTACCAAAGTGGTCAAAATAGTGGTAATTATCAAAGCGGTCAAAACGGTAACTACCAGAATGGACACACCGGCAACTATCAAGGTGGTCAAAGCGGAAACTACCAGGGGGGACAATCCGGTAACTATCAAGGTGGACAGTCTGGTAACTATCAAGGACAAACTGGCCAAAATAACAACCATCAAGGAAGTCAAAGCTCTACCCAAGGAAACTATGAAGGAAGCCAGACTACCGGTAGTTCTATTCTAGGAAACTATCACCAAAGCCAGTCTTCTACCACCAGTTCAGGTCATTATGGCAGCCAGAGTACCGGTCAATTTCAGGGAAGTTCTCAGAATGGAAGCCACAGTTCTGGTTTCCAGTCATCTAGCCATCAGTCGGGCACTACTGGTCCCACGTGTGTCTGCCAGACGTGGACCAAACCGCGAGAAAAGCCAGTATTGAGTGATGTACCCTTGATGACGACACCATTAAATGACATTCCAATAAGCGACCCAACACCTGTCAAATTAGAAAAGGTACCCGTCGACAAAATTGACCCGAAATATCTGTTCTTATAATAGCAGACGAGTCTGGCTGCTGTGATATGTAACTCAGGCGCTAGTTTAAAGTTGATCTCTATTATTAACATTTTATAGCTCACATATTTATTTTTAGACAATTTTTCTCTTTAAAACGAGGAGAATATATTTAACTAATCATATAATGTTTTGATTATCGACCAAAAGTATTTCTGATTGATAACAATTTGCTATAAATATAATATATTTGAAATCATCTATACATTATATTTACATAATGTAGAATGTAAATACATAAACAATAATAATTTTAGCGACTCGAACTGAATTAAAAAAGTTGTACTTAAAATATATATTTTTATTTTCCTTTTTCTCCTCTTATCTGTGCATTATCTGTGCCTCTATTTTACTTGGTAGGGACAGCATTAAATAATTTATTCATTTAAGATTTCACGTCTAAGAAATTAAATAATATTTCAAAAATTCTGATTCTGGCGGGACTTGAACCCGTGGCCTTCCCTCAGTACGGGAAGGCCACACAAAATAAGCCACGTAATCAAATGTCAAGTAGATGTCACATTTACATACTGAACTGAGTTTTTTTTATTGCATGTTGAAAAGCTCATAGCGATAAACTGCTTACGAAGATAAGTCTAGATTGCGCCGACGACTGACAGTCTAAAATCAATTTCATACAGTCCAACAACCCTCATAAACTGTAATAAGGCAAAACGATTACTGAGCTCTTTATCATAAGGTCGGTTTTTACTTGCTCCTGATTACTTTGCAACCCTATTTCCCGACCAGTTCCAAAAGAGCTCCTTTATTTCTCACATAGAGCGTTGCGGACGAAGCCGACTAGGGGTCATAGATATTCGGCCGGTGGTGGTGCGAAGTGGCAGTGTGCGCGCGCCGGTTGCGTAATCGTTATGTAAGGGGGGTTGCAGGGGTGCGCGGGGGTGCGGAGAGCGGGGCCGCTGGGGCGAAGCCACCGGCAATCGATTCCCAGCCGCAGTCCAGTCTAGCTCTCGACCATGGCGGACAAGAACAAAGTTGTAGAGCAGTACTACACTCCACCCCCAGATCTGGGGAAATGGGAGTCCTTCAGGATATTCTGCTGGAACTCCGAAACCGGGCAGTTCCTGGGCCGCACGGGATCAAGCTGGGGTGAGTTATAAAACCTGAGAGGAAACAAAGGAGCTATTTTGGAGGGAAATCGATATCGGTTTTCAGAGCACCTGAATTAACAAACCTAATTAACCACTGTAATTAGAAAAGTTTAAAGTTGTGTCTACATTTTTATGAGGCTTTTTATGTTAGGTTCTTTGTCTTTGTGTAATTCGAAATTAGGGCACGGGGTGTTGGTTATGTAACTTGACTTCATGACTGAAATCTTGAAGAGAAATGTTTTTATAACCTGTACATGACGTACATCCATGACAAGGTGAACTCCTGTGCACCCCCAAAATACTCTCATTGATATTTTATCATCACGTTCATATAAGTAAGATTACATCGGTAGGTATAATGACCCCGGTCGCATTAAAATTATATCAAAATCAAGTCATTGACTTTTTATCTTGCAAATAAAAATAATCTTGTAACAGGAAACGAATTCGCTGATTTTAAAACCAACATGGCAGCCCAACCGCAAAACGCCTTCCAGAAGAAATCTGCCAAGAAGATTTTATAGATTTTTATTTCAGCACATCTGCAGGTTTATTTTGGCATCAGCTAATAACCTATTGAAATTTTTGTAATAATACATAATGAATTTTTGATAAAAATTGAGGGTATTTGGAAAGGTGAGGGCGGGCTGCGCGCGCACCGTCCTTGCCAGATCGATCCAAGGACGGTCGCCGGAAATGCCCGAGATACAGATTGACGAAGATTATTTTCGGAAGACGAGTATCTATCTTCGGAATCTAATCTTCATATTGGTTTCAATTTAACCAAACTGTATGAAAGCAGAGTTCTATATGAAGCTACCGTCAACTTCATGATTTGGCTCGTCCTTACTGACCTTCTGTTTGACACATTTCATGGGGATGATGACTTTTGATAGAAGTTTTCACGCTTTTCTGTCAACGTTTTGGATGGCTGCAGTTGAACTGTGTCGAACGCTGAAATTACTGTGATCAAAGGTTGTAGTCTACTTTCAGATTTCATGAAAGCAGTTTTTGTAGTAGGTAGTACCGACTTCCAACTAATTAAACAACGAGCCAATTAAGACCGCTGAAAGATTTAGCCAAATATAGCTCTCACTACTTGCTCTTCACACTACATTTTATATTTTTCGTAACATTGCTGACAAGCAACTCTATTCTAATATACTTAGCTCTACATTTTCAAAGATTTATTGAATGTAACATCGTTTACAAGAAACCACTGTACTATGTACATTCACCTCTATATTTTTATACATCTGTTGAAAACTTTGTGGACAAGAACACGAATTACAAGAGACCAGTATCAGAACAAATCGGATTACTACGAGTATGTTACGAGTGGCATAAAGTACCGAGTCTCATACTCAACCACTAGTATCTACACTAAGTCCATCGCAAAACATATTCTTAGCGTGCATTGGTCTCTCAATAATCCATTGAAATCAATATTCGGCAGTAATAGATTATGTTTATAAGTCACGATGAAAAAGATTGGGAATGAAAATTACAGCACAGAGATAAATATAATCTAAGTGTCTCCTAAATCACTTAAGTCTAATTTATTCAATTTTCGACTATTGGCACATACATTTTTGCGCAAAGGGCAGGGTAACACAAACAGGCAAAAAATACTTAGCAATCAGATTAATGCCCAAATTTGCACATACGGGGTAACACAAAGTAATGGGGTCGCGGGTTCAACCTTCCCCATGTTAAGGTGCATCGCGCATGCTCGAGAGGGCCTGTCCAATAACAAATGTCTTCGCGTAGACCCCTTACGTATTCTGATGAAATACAGAACTTCAGCAATTCATGTATTGCAGTGCCCTAGACATGTTAAAGTGAAAACATTTTGATTATGTATTTAAAAATACGTCTTATCCAAGGTGCTTTACCCTGTCAGCATATTGTAGGCTTATCTACAATATGCTGGCAGGGACATTAGACATCTAGACATTTGCTAAGTATAGCAAAAGGTTCTATTTTACAAGACTGTTGTCTGTATTCACCTTTGTTCAAACAAATTTACCAATTATATAGATAGGTCATTTATTCAATATAAGTCAAGGTCAATTCAAATTTAATGCTATTCATTATTATCAAATAACATAATTTTAATTTTCAATTAAATTTTTTGTCTACTAGTGGAAGAAGTGAAAAAGAAACCACTAGTAAGGTACTTTTAACTTAGGGCTTTTAAGGCACTTTTAACTAAGGGATGTAACCTACCCCTTAGTTAACAGTCCCTTAAAGCCTTTATTAGTTTTAAATATAATCATGATTTTATTGTTGTTCAACATACGAATTGAAAGTAGGCACCTGTTTCGTAAAGTCAAAGCTTGCCTATTCGAGAAAATAACAAAAAACAAAAGACATACGACCAATAAAATGTTCTGTCCTTGCTACCCCGCAGTCTAACCGCTGAATATTTTAGATCCCGTTTCCATGAATCATAAAGCTATTTCCCATTGATTCCCCATTACATTCAACATAGCAACCAGGGTATTTCCGGAGCCACGCCCTGCTGCATCGAGCGTATGTCCTAGGTCATGGAGTGTGCGCTATAGCCCTAGCTTTAGGCATGCGCACTGACTCGTAGGTGGTTTCAACTTATTTTTAGACTAAACCTTTGACATTGATCTTTCTATCTATGCTTTTTTAAATCGCACCTAACCCCCTTATCCCTTGTCGTAACTCGACCACGATTCAATCTCTGTTTAAACTCCTTACGCGTTTCGGTATGCTTGATCGTAAAAAATCTCTTCACTCGAACTACTCGTAAACTTCGAATTTACATACACGCATAAAGATAATTCTAAGGCTAATGCATAGGCACAAGTCGTAGAGGTAATATCCTTCATTTATGGTACAAATGAAGAAATTAACGGTCATCTCAAGGTACCTCGTGACCTACCTTGACACATCAGACGAGTTTGAGTGAAGGATTAGTTGAAGAATTATCTAAAGATATGGGGTACATCTTTGCCACCAGTGAAAACCAACACTCCTTTCCGCCCATTCTAATGTAGGGAGAACCGAAGGTCTAAGTACTACGAGGACACTCACTCCTCGTTAGAATGAAACTAGTAGAAAGTTAGCTATGTATTTTTTTACAGAGATCATATTATGTATGTTATTAAATTAGGACACTGCTAGGCCGTGTTCGGAATCTGTGTCTCGGTGGCATCAGCTCGATAATTCAACGTAGCGCTGGAGCACTAATTGTCACACCAATTGTACTTAGGCACATTAGGTGAGGAGACGACAAGACATTGTGACTAACTATGCCTAACTGGAATGTGCAAATGGCATTGATTCGAATTACTTTTTTACTACTAGTATAGGTACCTCTTTGTTCTCCGGAATTCGTTTGTTTCCGTAGGACTATATATATCAACGGAAACAAACGAATTCTTACTATATAACTCCAGTCCAGTACTCCAGCCCGTCATCTTGTGACCTCACCACGACAGTGTGTAAACCTGTTGAAACGTCGGGAAAAATAGGCAAATAAACACGATAAATACCCGTTGTATTAATACTGACTTATAATTATGATTTATAAGGATATTTATATTTAACAATATGGATTGTCTTCAATCTCGGCAGATATCTAAGCAGATCTTTTTTATCATTTCTTCTACTGGACACAAACTGTATGTGAAGACAAAATCAATGAATACTAGGTACTATTACTTCTCAGCCCGTGAGCACACGACTGGGTCTATGCCTCCTCTCTATGCATTATGTCCGGTCCTGTGCCACCCTAATCCAATTATTTGATTACTTTGATAATGATTAACATTTTAAATTTGACTTGTCTATGAGCTTCGTAAGCCTAAGGCGATAAACATTATTGATTTCTGATCAACCTAGCAATAAGTAAATTACAGACGAAGAATTCTTAAAGTCGGCCAGCGCTCCACGATTCTGTAGGAAACTCCTATTGCCGCCACTTGCTCGTAATTATGCGATCGATTCCACATCCGTTGGACTGTTCAGGACTATGTTCGTCGCATTTAAGTCTAGGTAACTTTCTGCACTCAGTTTTTAGCCCAACTGCACTTGAAAATAATGTTTATTTTTGTTCACAGCAAAAATCTTGCTTTTCTACGTGATCTTCTATGCCATCCTCGTGGGATTCTTCGCGGCCATGCTGGCCATCTTCTACCAGACCTTGGACTCTAAGATGCCCAAGTGGCAGCAGGAGGCCTCCTTGATTGGGAACAACCCTGGTACGTTCTTATAGATCTTATTATCAAGCAACATAAAATCCATTCAAAACATAATTAGAACCTCTGTTTCACAATTATTTTTCTTCCCTGGTCCATCATCAAGATAGTTCAATAATCAACCGTGTTTCTTTGACATATGGTTGCATTTGCCCTACAGGAATGGGCTTCAGACCGCTGCCGGAGTCAGCCAACGTGGAGAGCACGCTGATCTACTACCGCGCTAACGACAAGGGCTCCGTGCTGAAGTGGGCCACAATCATCGATGAGTTCCTTGACCGTACGTTATTTTTTAAAATACCACTGAAGTACTTTAAAATTTTAGTATAGAACTAAAGCTAGATTATTTCATAATACGATTATGTCAAAAATCCATTGGCACTGTTTAAGAAAAACCAAGGACGGTCGCGCTAACTTTGGTTACGATACCTTTTCTCTGGAACCGTTGCGATGCGTTAGCGGAAGCAAGGGCATATACTTATAGAAACTTTTCCCACCGTAGACAACATTTGAAATATCCCTACCTAGGGTGGTGTTCTTTGAACGATAACCAGGCAATCAATAGTTTACTATTGTCAAAAAGTTCAATAAAATGTACAATTGTCGGATTATCTTTAATTTTTTTGAACACACTATGCTTAAAAATAACTTAACTAAAAATGATATGTACAGGCGAATATCTTTTCCAAAACACAAGCTTGTCAAAGAACAAATTAACGTCTAGTTATGAACTCTGACTGATAACAAGCATACTGCTTTCAGAATACCGCAAGAAGGGCACAGGCCAAACCGAGACGGCTGGTGCCGAGAACCGCGTCCCCTGCTCGCCCAACAACGGACAGAACCAGCTGGGAGAGAAGCAAGTCTGCGACGTCCCCGTCGATGACTTCAACCCTTGTACCCCCGCCAACCAGTACAACTACGAAGCTGGAGGCCCTTGCGTCTTCCTCAAACTCAACAAGGTGAGATTTCATGATAGCTGGTATGTCCATGAATTGACCAATTGGTTGAAATAAACATTTCGTCTATGCTGTAGTTTTTGACTGGTCGATACTCCGTGTCAGTAGACACTGACAACAGATTTGCTATGAATCACTATTTACATGTCTTCGTTAAAAATAATTACTTACGTAGTACCTTACGTTTACCATAATAGAAATCAAAATTAAAGTGTTATGTTTGTAATCTTCCAGATTTTCAACTGGACACCATTACCTTACAACAACACGGAGGGTCTGCCCGAGAAGATGCCTGAGGATCTGAAGCAGCACATCAAGATGGTGGTAAGTTTTTCTGCCTAATAGTTGGTGCCTCATGCCACCAACAAAATGTAGTTGCACCCAAATGGCAAACAAAAGACGACTTCAGGTTCTAAGTTTAATTGAAAAGTGACATAGAAAAATTGTGCAAATGGACACCATTATCAGCATCTTTTAAATAAAATAAAATGGCTCTGCCTCCGCTTAACGCTTCATTGTACTCGTAGACCGGCACGACATTACTCCGATAGAAAAAATTGACACCAGCGCTGTCCTGAAAATTTTACCCGCAGATTTAAACTTTAAAATTTCATTCCAGTCCGGAAAGCCTGAAGCGAACACCGTGTGGGTCTCCTGTGAGGGTGAGAACCCTGCCGACGTTGAGAATATCGGTCCCGTGCAGTACATCCCCCGGCGGGGCTTCCCTGCCTACTACTACCCTTTCACCAACAAGGAGGGGTATCTCAGCCCCCTGGTGGCTGTGCTGTTTGAGAAGCCGAGGAGTAAGTACAAAAATTCTACTATATAGAGTACCAAAGTATCTAAATTCAAACGAACTTGTACTCTGTAATTTGTACTTATTTTAATTGACGAGAAACTGATAACACCTTACTTTAGCATAACATAGAGTTAACCATTGTTATTGTGAATTTCATTTATAATATACATATATATTTACATTTCATTTCATTATGGGGCTGGCTGAAGATCTCTCAGCCCTTTGCCTCTCTGCTTTTTACCATTACGGTCCAAGGTGATACCCATGAAGGGATGAAACGTTAGTGTTCATCCAAAACAAAGTAGGTTCGGAGATAAACTTACATCCATCATTCAAACTACGAAAGTTATTGAAGTGAAACGGTCTAACGTGTTACGTTACGTTTTTGCCAACTATCTGACTATTTCTTATTCATAGAATATGTTTGTGTGTGAAATGAAAAGGAAAGTTTATTTTAGTCATTGAAATTATGAAGTTATAGTTGTTTTGTGTGGTGGCAACTAGTCAAAAGAAACCTATCATATTTTGAGAAAATTTTGTTTGGCATTCGAAGGAGAAAGGGATTACTTATGTGGTTATGAACATCTACTAAACAATTGTATTTGTTTTACAGCTGGCGTCCTGATCAACATCGAGTGCAAAGCGTGGGCGAAGAACATCCAGTACGACCGCTACGAGCGGCGCGGCTCGGTGCACTTCGAGCTGATGGTAGACCGCAACTAAGCCCCCGGGCTCGGCCGGCCCCGCACTCGCGGCTCTGCAGGCGCCGGCCGCCGCACCGCTCACCAGCATACTGCCAAATAGTCTAGATCTCATCTCGGTTCATTGGTGGTCAAAGGTCGAGGGTTATCCGCTTTGAATGAGTGTGTTGGAGTGAATGAGTAGGTAATTTTAATCCATTGTTCTCATAAAGTGTATAAAGGGAGAGGAGTAGGGTGGGAGTGTCAGCTAGTCGCAGTGGCCGGGCGGTGGTGTCGCCGGCAGCCGTTTTAGTATAGCCACATAGTCGGCGTTTATTTATATTCGTTTTAGAATAAGCCTCAGGGCGAATTACATTATTTCTCGCTTCGAAGTTGTGAAATTTTAAATTATTCATGTTTACTACAAAATTATGTAATGTTTTCTGGACGAGATGTCAATAAACACGCAATAGTCTGTTCAACTTTAGGATACCATGTGTTTTATTTGATCCCTTACCTTGCTCCGCTCCACATCTAACATTGTCATGACTGTATGCAGGTAGGTAGGTATTTACTTAAAACTTGATCTGATCAGCAAAATAATTCAAATTTAAGGAAACATTAGGTACCTATCTACCTAAGTACCGTACCTTGCAACAAATTATGAGCTCCACGCACGTGTACCATTTCGTGTCCGTGTTCTTGCAGGCATCTATAGGCTGCGGTACCCGCTCCCCATCCTGCAAGCCGCAAGCTTGAAGCAATATTCTACATTATTGAATAACAAAACCTAAATCAAGGTACCTAGTTTAAGAGCCATTAAAAATAATAAGGCCTACAGGAAAATAGGGTCTGAACACTTGGGACACGATTCATTACCTATTTGGAAGAAGAAATAAAATTGTTGAACGACTTTATCCCACTGCTGCTTCAGCGTTTTTCATTTATGATATTTCTCTGTTTAGTGTTTTAGATTATACACCAACTAAGTTTAAATTAAACGCGCGTTGACGCGTCATACGCACGATCAAATTTCAAAGTTCAATTGTAGAGTGAGTTTCGAAGACGAGTGCTAACGCGCGTTGCGAGCCGTGTCGTCACTACTTACTCGTCAGTCTGATAAAAATTACGTGAAATTGCTCAACTGCACAGCAAATGGACGTTTCAAAAATGATATTAAAGTGCTCGATCGCCTGCGTCTTTCTCTGAGCGTTGCGTTAACGCATTTGGGTTTGGGTAAATAACGCCAATAGTCAAAATTTGCCGTCTAAACATAGATTCATTCGCAACTACCTAAGGCTAAAATATTATAAGAGCCATCTGGTTTCATCCCCGAGAACTAGAATATAAAGCTGAAAACTCCCCGAGAGCAAAGACCCTTTGGGTCTGCGCTTTGATAAAAGATGTCACCCGCATAGTCATTCAAATGGACTTTAGTAAAAGCACAATTTTACTAACTAGGTACTTACAACTGTTTAGCATGTAGAGTAACATATGTTATACAAATAAACCAAATTAAAATAATAAAAATAAAAAAAATGCGGGACAATTCACACAGCATTATCTAGCCCCATGGTAAGCAGAGCTTGTGTTATGGGTACTAGATAATTGATATACATAATACAATACATAGATAGATATTTTTTATTATATATAGAAAACGACCAGAACACCCGGAACAAATATCTGCAGATCGTACACACAATTGTTCCGAGGCGGGAATCGAACCCGCAACCTCCTGCGTCGCAAGCGGACCTTCGCCCACCGCGCCACATCGGTCGTCGAATTTTATCGAAAATATAATAAATAATAAATATAATTTATATTAAAATTAAATCTCTCTAATTTTAAAAAACTCCAATATATTTCTGCTTGGATGTAATATGTTATGTACCTACATATGTATGTTATTCCAAGCAATCGAAGAAGAAATTCAGAAGAATTAATTTGGTTAACAATCATAACACTCTAATAATATAAATGCGAAAGGTAGATGGATGGATGTTTGTTACTTCTTCACGCCAAACCTACTGAACGGATCCGTCCATTGTGCATAGATTTTTCCTGGAATTAAAGTATGTTTTTTTTATCCTTAAGACAGTTCCAATGGGAAAGAAATAACCTTTAAACGTTTGCATATAAACAACGCGTGCGAAGCCGCGAGAACAAAATATTATCACATAATCTAGAGACGACTCTAGTACAGCGCCATCGGTGCAGCGGTGGACCCACATGGAGGGCCTATAGAATACGTACTCTTTACTTATATCTCTACTTATCACAAATTTAGGTACTTACTTTATATCTGGCCGATACTTCAGAATACAATACTTATCATGGATCATGGTATTCGCTTTGTCAGATAATATTTTACCCCGAAAAACAAAAAAAAACAAGGTAAAAAACTTGATAAAGTAATCAAGTTTTTTACCTTGTTTTTTTTTGTTTTTCTGTAATGTATAATTTTCTAATTTTAATATTAAATATGATAAGACTTGACTTTAAGATAAGATACTCTACTGTATGACGTGTGCCCGTTAGGATGGATGTACATGTTTACAAATAAATAACTACTTATCTCTCTTCTTTACAACGATCAGGTCAAGTTTCCGCCGATATCGATTTTTTTGGGATAATATTTAATATCTTAGATTGATATCTAAAATATTAAATAATATCCCAAAAAAAAAGCCAAAAAAAGCCAATAAAAGTAAAAAAAAGCAAAAAAAAAAAGCCAAAAAGCCAAAAAAAGCCGTAAGCCACGTAAAGCACTGTAATAATAACAAAAACCTTACGACCATGTACGTTTTGGCATATACTTTTGCAAAGTTCATAAGACTAGATTCAAGTTTATTAAAGGCCAAGGAACTATAAATGGGTCACTGATGGCACAGAGGGGGTGAAACGGAACTGTTGTTAATCCATGGCGCGACGGAGCGGCGCCCGGGGGTTGAGAATATTGCGGATTAGGGATGGAGGGATGTTTTGCTCCTGTGATGTACGTACTCGCATTGGCAGAGGCAGCAATCTACATTTGTTAACGCTTCTGTTTCAGCTAAAAGCAGAAAGACGTAGATCACGCGAACGGTCGGAACGGAATAGAACGGTCACTTCGTTTAGATCAATTTTTTTTAGATCAGTTTGGTACCTACTGATACTGTTGCCCATCTAACTAATAATAAAAATTCGAAAGTAATCATGTCTGTCTGTTAGTTTTTACTACTTAACGGATTAATTAATAAATACTAATAATAAGTAATGTAGGACAATCCACACAGCATTCTATAGCCCCAAGGGAAGCAGAGCTTGTGTTATGGGTACTAGATGACTGATATACATAATACAATAGATTACATAGATATGTAGATATTTTTTATTATACATAATATAATGACCAGATAAAGGCACCCAGAATTAATATCGGCAGATTGTACACACAATTGTCCCGAGGCGGGAAACGAACCCGTAACCTCCTGCGATGCAGTGGGACTACTACCGCGCCACAGAGGTCAGTATTAATAAGCATGGAGATTGAGAGTAGGTATCCCCAGGATCCCCAGGATATTTTTATCTCAGAAAAGCGAATGCGATGTGAAGCCACGGACAAAAGCTGGTTTCTAATATGAAAACATCGCTGCCATTCCTTTTGTAGCTGAACTTTTTTCTCATAATCAACCTCAAAAATTCATCTTTTGTTTAATATATGGTAGGTACGTTGTTATATTTGATTCCATTTCTTTGTTGAGATGAGGATAGGATTCGTAACGAAAACATCCGACAGAGAACCAAAGTTATCGACATAGCTCTGAGAATTAGCAAGCTGAAGATGCAGTGGGCCGGCCATATCTCGCGAAGAACCGACAACGGCCGCTGGGGCAAACGTGTTCTTAGGTGGAGACAACGACTCAGTAAACGTAGTATAGGACGCCCTCCGACCAGGTGGGATGATGACGACCTACGAATCAATGCAGGTAGATGCTGGATGCATCAAGCTGAAGACAGGGCGCTGCTGTGGCGCTCATTGGGGCCAGCAGTGGTAAGGTAACATAGGCTGATGATGATAACAATAAACAATCTTGAGTTTTGGCTCCGACGGGATTAACTTGAACCCACTTCCTAGATCCGGTAAACTCGATTGCCGATCTTTGGAAGCCCACATACGTAGCCAACCACGCTAGGTAAATATAATACTTGTTATATTCCATATTCTACCATCGATCGCTGCAATAATTCGTCGTGATTTGCAACCCTGTGGCGCCGCGACGTCGCGCCAGCAGGGTAGGTACTCTCACTCTCGCCCCACACGGTGACCCACTGGCCAGGCTCTTTGTTTGGGGAATAGCTCTAGGGGCATTTGATAGCTTTGGTTTGTGCGATCAGCAATCACCGTAAATTCGTTTATTGGAGATAATTAACCTGCTCCAAAACTAACTTTCATGGGCACAGACACCAATATATCTTTACATCTATGCTATTTTACAGAAATTATTGAATTGATTAGCTAACTATGAAGCCTTGGTCTTATAATCACAACGCAGTACGTTGCGGTATGCATTGCCGGATGCATAATCGTATGAAAAACGTCTAGAGTGTTCTTTTGTTCCGTTCGAAGTCTGCGTCAGCGATGAGACGCAATCACGGTGATGTGGGGAGTGGAACTAGGAGCGCACAGCGCGTGTCGCTTCGACGTGCCGCATACCGCAGCGTATTGCGTCCCGATCAAGAGACCAAAGCTTTCGCTGATCAGCGTACGAACAACTACTATTTATTTATTCGCTTATACATCATCGATTATATCAGTAAATCATTGAAAGGAAAGGAAATAACTTACACGTGTGGCCAGCATAATAAGTAGGTGTTTCTAGTATTTCTTGTTTACTTTTAAAGCAAATATACATCTTTATAAGATTGTACCACTGAAATCTAAATACAGGTACTAGTATCGCATTATTATATCTGTGGTGGTATACCGTAGCGAGCAGCGGTTGTGGGCTAGCCCGCTACGAAAGGTTGATCACGGCACCACCTTTGTTTACCTGAACCTGAAGCCTCTCGTAGTATTACTATTAGAATCAGCCTGAGTAGAGTATGACATCAGCGAGCAGTCGTGAGAGGCTGCGCGGCGCCGCCGTGACGCCGCCGCCGCGCCGTGACGACGCGGCGGGCGCCAGGCGAAGTGACGCCAGCGACAGTTGGGTGACGGTGTACATTGCTGGCTGGACTCTGTGGGCATATTAGGTACATCTTTGACGTTCCGTTTATACAATACATTACATAGTAATATAATATTAATATTTTTTATTATACATAGAAAACGACCAGAACACCCGGAACAAATATCTGCAGATCGTACACAAAATTGGTCGAAATCGAACCCGCAACAACCGCGTCGCAGGCGGACCTTCGCCCACCGCGCCACATTGGTCGTTTATAATGTATGTATATTGGAGTAGTCTCCCGTCTTCGCAGGTATTTTTGCACAAGAAAAAGAAACCTTTATGCTAATCCAGATCTAGAACTACATCTGTGCAAAATTGCAGCAATCCTCAATCAAAACAAAGTTAATAACCAGCAATGTACCTTTACATGTATTCGCCACCCTATCCTGGCACATTCCCTGAACGCTGCGTTATTCCCGACCGTCCTCTCTCGCAGTACAGACGTTTTGCTAACAAACAACTTAGTCATTATAACATCTTCTTTTATAAGTCGGTTATAAAAATAAAAAAGTTAAAAATAAACCATGGGTGTTGATAAAAGGACGGTGAAGATCATAGCTATTGTGGTGGTCGTGCTTCTCGTGATAGGTAAGATATTTGAGGGTAATTAAAAATAATGATCGCTTGGAGAAGTTAATGACGTTATTTAACTTGTCAATAGATCTATCGTCAAAAGTTTTGATTGAATAACAAATCTCGACCGCATTACCTTCGGCCAGTAAAATTCGTAACCTTCTTAACTATAGTATGTACTTAATTGCCCGTGTACTTGGATTCCACCGATACCCCATTCTGGCATTTATTGTTAAAGTGGAATAAATAAACTAATAGACCATTAAAAAATACATTCCTTTTTGAGCAGTTGTGTAAAAGATTTAATAATGTGATAATCAAGTTTATTTATTTATTGTTTAGTTAATATACACTGTTATTAAAAACCAATTACTTTAATTACAAGAAAAATTACATAAAATATTCAATACAATTATACAGAATATAAAAAAAGGAATTACCCTATTAATAATAACAAAGAAAAACTTGATTCAATAAATAAATGTATTTCTATAAAACTGCGACGTCGAAGCTAGACATAGTTTGTAGCTCCGTAGAGCCTGCGTAGCAATAGCGACGTAGCGGCGTAGGCCCTCGTAGCATACCTGAGCAGCGCGTAGAGCCTCTACGAGAAATAATACATGGACACAAAGGTGCAGCGTTAGATTCATAAAGCGAATAATTTTTTTTCAAAAATTGATTTGCCGATATTAGGAGCATTTGCTGATGTTTTAGCATTTTTTGATTTTTCAATATTTCGTATTATTAGCTGATTAGCTGCCAATGCTAGTTTTATTTCTTGTAAAACGTAAAAATAAACAAAATCGAAAATTCTTTATAAAATACAATAACTGTACATTAAGAAAATATACAATTCTTAAAGTTAAAATAGACAAAAGAATATTTTATTAAAATTAGCATGAAAAATAATTTCGCGCAGAACGTGAATCGAGCCACCTCAACTACAAACATTATGATGTCAGAACTGCACCTTCAATTTTACTGCAGTTACAGTCAACGTCATAGATTCTAAACAACGACAAAGTTGAGTGCTGATAGGGCCCATTTCCAAAAGCATTTTAAGGGTATTCGAATTGTACTATACTCGTACAGTTGGAGGTGTGTTTGCCATTAGAAAATTACTTTTCGTAGAGTTTGTCGTTGACTGTTCGTTTACAGTTTACATACATATTTTATGCTTGCTTTATACATAATGAACGAACACGTATCTATAGGTGTCTATTAAAGCAGTAAGCTTTTGTTAGCAAACGTGGCATTTACAAGGTTTCATAGAAAGGCTTTAAGTCGATCTACTTGCTGGTAAACTGTGGAGTAGGACAATGCTCTGGATTTCTGTAATTAAACAAAGATACTATTGGTCAGGTTGTATTACTATCTACAGAATCCTATGTCTCTATAAAATATATGCTGAAGGAAAATGGAAACTTTAATAATCGGAAATTGGGATGAACAAATGAAATCTTTTGAATAAACCAAGATTCTTCAAACTGAAGTGATCCGACTATTAGCAAAGATGATGATTTCGTCAATTGGAGCCAAGGTACTTATGTATATTTGATTCGACCCTTATTGTCTCAGGGGGCATCATCGGCCTGGTGCTCGGACTTGTGCTAACTCGACCCTACGTCGGTAAGTCACTGAAATCTAGTTTTTCAGATTTCTTAGCATAATTCTGTCAGTTTTTTTTTGTTCCCATATATCACAAACGATCTATTCTTATTTCATACAATTATATTTTCATTAGAAAGTTGAACTGAAGTCACATTTTTGCAAGAAAAAGGGAGCTAAAGGACTTGATTTTTAGACATCGTTAAGATTAATTTGATTAAATTTAGCTTTCAGCTCATTTCTTGTCAAACAATAGTTTGTATTTTTTATCTTGTTTGTTTTAATAATTATCCATCTTATTTATGCTTTGTCCATCCAGCTTAAACCTACGGTTTGGAGAGAAGTGTGTTCAATTTGATTCTTGTTTACTCAGAGCTGGAGGTGTGGCCCCGTTCGGACGAGTACAACTACAACCAGCCTGTGATCCAGTTCCGGCACGAGGACGCCGGCAGCTGGCACACCTGGTACAAGCGCATCAATGACTTCCTCAGAGGTAAGTCTACGGCAGAACAGGAAAATTGGTACCGAGAAGGTTTACTAGTGTCCTCGAAGAGTTGGAGCGTCAGTAGCGCCGGAAAACTACGATCATAGACAATGTAGCGCGTTAAGATACGACACGTAGCCACCACCTGGAACAATAACACCTACAAATGGCTTTAAGGAGAGTGGACCAGACTTTCAAGCAACTGGATCCATGAGTTTATTTATTTCGTGTCCTAAGTGGACCTAGATTTGCTAAATTCGCTCAATTTAGTCACATTGCTTTGTTTTCAAAACAAAAATGGCAATCTGGGAATTAAATAAATAAATAATGCTGGAGAATCCATACAGCATCATCTAGCCCCAAGCTAAGCAGAGCTTGTGTTATGGGTACTAGATGACTAATAAACTTAATACCTACAATACATTACATAGATATATTTTTTTTTATTATACGTAGATAACGGCCTGAACACCCGGAATAAATATCTCCAGATCGTACACACAATTGTCCCGAGGCGGGAATCGAACCCGCAACTGCGTCACACGCGGACCTTCGCCCACGCCACAGAGATCATCAAAGTATTAATTCTCACAAAGATTGTTTGTCACCCAGACTACGAGACCTCAGTCCCGGAGGACCCGCCCCGCGCGCCGTGCTCCACGCACAACTTCCGCGACCAGGTGATGCGGTCCGACGCGTGCGCCATGGCCATGCGCATGTGGGGGCCCTGCACTGCCGACAACTACTACGGATACGTGGACGGAGCGCCTTGCATCTTCCTCAGGCTGTCGCATGTAACACTCACTACAGTTTATTCATTCCACACAACATAACATTATATCCTAACGGTATTACCTCATTTTCGACAGAATCGAACATGGCTAATTCAACGCAAATAACGACCTCCTAGAAGGAATATGTCGAATAACCAGTAACCCTGTTCATATGATACACTGGTTATACGACTTATTATTGCCACATAGATTGGCCACTTTTAGATTAGCTACTCGTAGGTGCGTACTGCGTACCTAGCCAATCTAAAAGTATAGTGTTTATGTATACTGTATATTTGTAAATGAAGAAGGCGTGATTGTAGATAGTTTTGATTTCCCCTTAGATCCACTACTGGGTGCCCGAGCCCTACAACATGACGTCACCACTGCCCTTGCCGAACGACATGCCGGAACAAATGAAGAGTCTCATGGTAAGAACAGAGGAAACGGCCATCCACAACAACTGAATTTCTGGAAACGACCATACCATACACATAACAATAAGAAAGTCCTTAATTGTAGATATATACCTAGATAAAAACACCTTATTCTACCACCAAAAACAGAAAACAATACAGAACTAAATACTTAGAATAAAGGAAATATAAAGGGCGGCCTTATCGCTAATAGCGATCTCTTCCAGGCAATCTTAGGGAGCTCTTTGTAGGTTAGATACAATATAGTTTGATACAGTTATAATTTAATTATTAACTTCTAACTAACACTTTTATTAAGATATCAAGACAAGATCACCATCGTACATGTTGTGTTTCCAGCTGCAGCGTCCAGCGCACCAATACGGCGATTACATCTGGGTGTCCTGCGAGGGCGAGTTCAACGCGGACAAGGAAAACATTGGGCCTATCAACTTCATCCCCTACCCCGGGTTCCCGGCCAGCCGCCTGCACACAGCGGACCGCATCCCCTACTCCTCCAGGAACATGCCGGACCAGGTGCACGGGCCGGTGATCGCGGTGCACTTCGAGAATCCACGACGTAATTCAATTCAATTCCATTCAATCATTTATTCCGTTTTGATACATGTTTTTACATATATACACTAGGAAAAGTCTTACGGTAAGTGTAGCTCTGCTGATTGCTATCACCGCAAGGCTAATGTCTATAATGAAGCTGAAATCTGTTGAATACCTACTATTTAATTTTACTTACCTACCTAATGTTCCAGTTTTTAAAATTCAGTGTAAAATGATTCCATGTTTCACCTTGTTCTGTTTTTGCAGGTGGGCTGTTGATCAGCGTGGAGTGTCGCATCTGGACGCGCGACATTGTCTATGACCGGTCCAGCCGTTATGGCCGCGCGCGCTTTGAACTTTTCGTAGAATAGAACTTTTTAAGGAATAAATAATAAGTGTTTCTTCTTCTGTCATTGTGTCAATGTTTAGGAATTTGTGGCCTGATTCGTCTAGGTACCTTGCGAAGATTACCGCGTGTGCTGCATCAGTAAATTTATATTATTTATAAGTAAGGACCGCCAGCAGAATTTACCTACATACAGATACAGCATTGATATGGATTAACTTAATGAGGCATATCTTTATCTGTCTTTAGTTTATACTTTCTCTGCGTGTTAACTACAAGTCATATTGTTTATTTTCACTTCATAGGTACCTACCCTACTGATAAGCTATTTACATATTAAAAATTGAAAATAAACCAACAAACTGCCAATTATTGTTTGCAATAAGTACCTTTTCTAATTCTTAATGATTGTACATACCTACCTAGTTATGGAAGGTTTTATATCCTGTTTATAACATTTGTGCTTCTGTGCACTAGGTAGGTATAGGTATTATTCGAAGACGATGAAGAAGTAACAGACACGTACATACATGTTTATACGCCCACGTCTCGATAGAGTCAATCAAATGCCTTCTCATAGTCCACTTTCAATCAAACCGCATATTGGGGCTGATTATACTCTTCGGACTTTTGTAAAATCTACCCACGGAACAGAAATGCTGTTCCGTCAATCTGTCACACTGGAAAATACGGTCTATTCTATGGTGCCATTATCCTGATAGTTCGTTTGATTTGGAATTTCTCGCTTCGTAAAAATATTATTAGTATGATTTAATAAATACCTACCTACATATTTATACTTATAGGTAGGTATTTATTTAATGCTGTCTTCCCACCAGTAGAATATTTTTTTTATTATTTAATTTAAAAAAAATATACTGGTGGGAAGATAGCAGTCATAGTAACTAACTTCAAATCAAACTGAACTTCCATTCGATTACCAATGGAAGATCCAGTCAGAAATTCAGAATATTGTATTTGTGATTTAAAAACTTAATGACACCAGACATGCATGCACTATGTGCCATGCCAGGGCCTGCAGGTCTCGACACACATAGCGAACCGATCGTAAAGTTCCGATCGATAAATATAAACGAATATATTCGTGTTGGTTGCAAGCACCGAATGCATCCTTACCCAGTTCTTTTGTACTCTAAGTTCAATAGTTTTCTTAATTTTAGAACTAACTTATGATATTTTGAATTTAGATTAGATCTCTACAGAAACAAAAATTCATGTAGGTAGGTATACCTACCCGTTTGCATTTATTTTCGGTCTCGTCATTCCAGACCTTACCACAAAATCACTAATTCATATACGTATACTCTACCCTGAGTTTTTATCGAGGTCAGTGCAGTTATTTACTTCGAGAAAGAAATATTACGATGATAAAAGTATTATATCAAAAATTCCAGTTTTTACATTTCATTAGTATTATTTAACCACGCTTTTCTCGTATCATCTCTCGTTAGTCAGTATCATAAATGACAGTCTATGCAGAAAACTCAATTTTCTTCGAGTTATTTGGTAGAATTTGTACTCATAAGCTGGCATCCCCAACAGCTGTGTTAAGTCATGTCTAAGTGTGATGTATGTCATTGTCATTATGACAAATTTTATTCATTCATTCATTTCATAATGCTCATTGCTCACTCGTTCGCTGCTGATTGTTCCATCCATCCAATCCAATCCATTCATTCATCTTCATCTATCCACCTTTGACATTTTTCTGTTGCCGTCAGAGAATCCTAGCGTAGCGCATTGAACATCGCGTTTTATTTTCTTAATTGTAGGACAGTTCGCGGTTAATAATAGCTAAATAATAGTGCTAAAATATGCAGATCAGGGTGTGTTTGTTACTGGCAGCGCTCTGCGCTTGCTCCGGTCTCGGTAAGCAAAAATATTACTGCTCCTAATCTCGATGATTCGTTCTTTGTTGGTTTTATCATATCAGGCCAGCGGGGAGCGCTCGGCCCCCTCTTTGTTGCAGTGAGCGATGTTTGCGCAATTTGAGAACAAAAAGAATAACTTCATTGCCTGGTTGATGCAAATTGTACCTTTTGTACATAATGTTAAAGATCTAACAATGATATTCCAGAAGTATCTACCCTACCCTCATCTAAGGCTCATTTAACAATTACCTATTTCAACGATTCACAGGCACGCTCGCGGTATTAGTGTGTTTATTTCAATAATGTTTTTTACCTAGTTTTCAATGAAATGCTATAGGTACCCAACTAGTTAGCCCACACATATCAAATACATTACCTTCTAGCAGCTGCTGTATTGCTGACAACAAACATTCACAAACCAATGATTTTATTATATTCCAGGTCTAAGCACCGACAAGGTCATACCAATAGTGAACGGCATTCCTAACACAGCCGTGGATGCTTCCAGCACTAAAGAAGTAGAGTCCGTCTCTCCAGTGAGCGAGCCTAGTTCAAAGCCTGACACACAGGCTACTGAGGTGACCACGGAGCCACTGACAGAGCCTACCACTGAGCTGCCAACCACTCCGCCCAGCCCTCCCCCCACTCCGCCGCCCACCCCCCCGCCGGCACCGACCCCCGCCCCGCCCGCGCCTGTCCCTGGCCCTCCAGAGCAAGGCCTGTGGTCCTACACCAACAAGACGGACAATGTTACCTGCGTGCTGGTCCAGTTCGCTGCCCAGCTTAAGGTCACCTACGTTCTGGCTAATAGTAAGTTATTATTTATAGAATGCTAAATCCAGTGGATGCTGGGGATAATACGATAAATAATTATGGATATATTTTGCATGAACATTTATAAAAATGTGTTCTGATCACGTATCTCGTCTATCACGAGTAAGTATAAAAAACTTTGATTTTGGGGCCTTTGTGCCTGTAATCTATTAGTCTCAGAAATAAACTGACTAAATGTACTTTTAAACCATAACCAAGATAAACATCTGGCTTGGCTGTGTTCTCTAGCATTTCAGCTTTACGCTTGAGATGTCCAAAACTCAATCACATTAGAATGTATCTATGAATACTCAAATCAGAATCCATTATTAGTAAGACCTATTACGTCATTATAATTGTGCTACTATTAATGAACATGATTTTAATATTCATATCACACTGATTTTATCATTGCAAAATTGTGGATAGTTCGATGAATGGAGGTTTGTTACTTCTTTACGTCAAAACTACTGAACGGATCGGGCTGTAACTTTGAATACAGGTAATTATTGGCTTGGAATAAGACATAGGCTACTTTTTATCCCATAAATCAGTTCCCATGGAATAGAAATAGCTTCAAAACTTTTCCATTATAATTATTTTTAACTTACGCGATCTGAACACGTAATTGCAAGTGTTAATAGAACGGGTATTTATCGCGTTTTCAGTTAGTTAATCAGTCATCCCGTGACCGCGACAGCAGCGTGTAAACCTGTTGAAACGTCGGAAAAAATAGGTAAATAAACGCGATAAATACCCGTTGTATTGATACTTATATTGCGTATCCATGTAAACAACGCGTTTGAAGAAGCAGGCAGAATTTAGTACAATAATATTTCATAGGTTTTGCAACATAAATCAACTAAATTATTATGTACATACTGTTAATGGGAAAAATATATTTTTTACCATTAACAGCCAAATAATCATAATTTTCTTATTTCTTGGATGGGCTTTTAACCCCAGGTCAAGGTCACCCATGTCTTGGCACAGGCAGCTTCGCCGTTGCCAAACACAGACAAAGATAAATCTAACTTGAACGTTGAAAATCAATATTTCCATGGCCTGCTAGCCAGTTACATTTTATTTAACTTCACACAATAAGTACCAGATTGTAGATGACATTGAGTCTTTCATGTTCATGCAACGCCCCTCGGAGTGACGTTCTTGTGAAATATAAATAGTTGAGAGCGAATTCAATCAAATAATCAAATTTGTAACCTACTCGTAATAGGTTAATTTTAAACTTGTTTTGGGCTTCTTATTGTTAGATTATGTCGTTAATAATCCAATCTGTCGATCTGATCGATGTCTAGTCTACCGTTCATCCCCAGTGCCAGTTATATACATATATGTACATCTAAACATCTTTGAACAGATCACACGTAGATAGATCAAATAAAATGCATAGATTGCAGAGTATTTCTGTAATCTGTGCATTTTATTTGATATATCTACATAAAACTACACGGTTAAGTACCTACCTTCTCTTGTAAAGTAAATACATGCCATATCAGTGGAATCACTCGTCCGATGGAACGTGACTGAAAGCGCTAACAGCCGTCCATTATAATACTTGCGTGTCTATTTACCTATTATCTGCAAAACAGCCATGTGTATGTACTCGGAACTGTGGCCAGTTGTTTAGAACAGTCGAACCGGAATGAATGTAATTATCTTGCATACCTACAATGCACCCACTCGATGGTCCATGCATCGACATGTTTTAGGGCCTTCTCGAAAGGGAAATGGAAGTTTCTGATTTGTTTCCGTGCAAAACCAACTCTTATGTCGATTGCTTGAAAACTATTCAAAAACATCGATTTACGTTTTCCGAGTACGGGCCCTGAGCTGCCACAATGCATCGACTCCTTGCGACCTGACTGTTTTCGCGCAAATTTTATCTTATGTAGGTGGGATTAGAGTAGGTTTTGCACGAATACGAATCTGAAGATTTGGTTTTATTTTTCTGAGTACCTATGCCCCCAGGAGCGCTATTTATAGCGTCGTATGGGGGACAGCGCCGAGCGCCTACGGGTAGCAGTTGACTTGGACTGCAATGCAAGGCCTGTGTCTTCTACCGATCAGATAATGTAGGATTTGAACAACCTATCTAAAATGGATGTAGTATAAAAGCGTTTAAAGTACTGAAATAAAATGTTAAGAGGCATCTAAATACATCTTTAATAAATCGTGGTCAGCATGTAACAGGACATGCGTCACGTTATATCCACGTTATACATATATATATGTACTTCACTTGTTATTAACCAGCAGAGTAAGTACCTAAATAAAATGTCATTTAACGCCTTGACATACCAAAAAGCTCGTATTATCAGAGTGCGCGCAGTCGTCGAACAAGTCAACTTTAAAGCGACTTGGTTTTGGTACCTATACCTACCATGTACTAAATCTGATTAAGAAACCGTAGGCGCCGCTTTACCGATGATCTCGCGTGGCAGATTATATGTTATGTTCTGAACTCATATCAGGCCCCAAATTGGATTAGAATTCAGTAAGCAAGCTCCCTTTTCATCTCATATTGCCGATTTAATTTATGTCCCTTGAGAACAGACGTAGCCTTCGGAATATTGATCTAATTCTCTGGTGCCAGTACATATAATCTTAAAAACATTTATAGAGATATTTGAATAATAAAGAAGCCTGGGAACCCAACTCTGAGGCAAAATATCTGTTATTATGAGATAAAAGTAACAACGGGAGAAACATTAAATGCCGATGCCTAATGATGATAATTATTATGAATTTCCCTCCGCGCAGACTGAGAAGAGATCTTGAATACTCTTTCTCTTCTTCCTCTGTTAGTTGGTTAACTTGACACTAACAAAAAATATACATATTTAATGAAAATAATACTTAATAAAAGTTCTTATTGCATTACGATACTGAAAATGAAAACAGTTTAATTTTGCCCGTTTTCGGGGTGCAGAAGTATACCTAATCTAGACCAGATCTAGACGTAGACATTCGTAACGGAAATGTTGATTTCAGTAAACGTGTACTTTACAGTGTATCAAGTTGAATGTTTTCCTCCACCTAGCCACATGCGTGTCCGCATATGACATGACTCACCGTCTCACCTCTTATAGTTATTTTGTCGTTGGCTTTATTTCGTAGGGGTATTTGGTTATGCTACTGTGAAGAGTGGATATCGAGTGGTGTAGGTGTTAGAGCAAACACCCCACAGCTCCCGCGCATTCCAGGACCTGGAAGGATGTGATGATGTGTTGAATGTGGTTCAACCGCATCAACACATCCTTTCACTTAACTTAGAAATAATTATTAAGGTAACAAATAACAGACCAACCAGACTTTTGTTAATATTGTAAAGCAAACATCTAAACCAGTCCAAACAGCTTCTGTCCGCCGCTTCACTCACGTAGGATCAGATAAAATACTAGCAAATTTCACGCAAATCGGATCAACGCGCAACGGTTGGACAGTTGTTATGCTCGCACTGACTAGGTATTTCACCATACAACGAAATCACCCAAGCTGCCGCTGACAACTCCGCTTCGCCTACTCGCTATCAATTAGATCCCCATTTAAGTTTTAGGATGAGACCAAGAGATTTTTCAGGAGATAAAACGTTACACAAAAATAAAACATAACAAAATTATATTTTTTGTTTAGAAGTAAGTTTGGATCCGCGCTATTGCGAGTGTAGCTTCTATAGGTACTTGTTTGCACATTAAAAAAACCAAATATAATATTTAATGCCGAGAGTTCAGTAAACTTGAATGCTACTGATAAACAAGATTGTAAATATTGTAAGTTGAATATTTACGGGCGGGTCTGGCGGCTGCGTGTCTTATTTGCATTTTTACAATAACCTGTCTTCTCTTTGTCTTCCAATTCTTCTGACATATCAACACTTGACACTTGTACATTTAAATTAATTAAAATAAAACGTCATCACAAATGTACCAGGCAACATTCAACAACAACATTCAACAGCTCTTTCTCGTATTGATATAATTACATTTTATGTAGGTACAACGACAACACAAAATAAATGACCTTTGTACGCTGGTACAGGGCTGTATTTTAGGAACAACACAGGGTTTGCAAAGCCACGGCCAGAAAGTATGGTAAGTACACTGGCATACAAAATATATAAAAACAGCTATCGATAACCGTGTTAGTATCTATTTTGTCAACATGAGTCACTGAAACAGAGCTATTCTGTAGGTATAACATGATAAAATAATATTGTTCATGTAAAACATGAATGACCATTACGCTGACGATAAAACTACTACGTGAAAATGAAGTCAACGGCTGGAAGAAACGTCTGTTTATCCAGGAAAAAACGTAGAGGGCACGGGCACAAGCTCAATATCGAAATAGGCTTCGAAAAAGGAAACATGAATGATGACTTGCCAACATATTTGAAAGGTGTGCCGAAATATCGACATAATAGTTTGAAATCTGAATCATTTTAAACAGTTGAAAGTATGCCGTTGCATGACCTTAGCATGACTCAATCAGTTCTTTGTCTCGTAGCAACGGCTCTCAAACTTAACAATAACTGGGTTACGATACGATACCAACTGTAACTGAAACCTTTCACCTCACTAGCTGGCTTCAGGGACACGAGACCAAACAAAATATCTGAAAAAGTGATGAATCTAGAACGTTCCAACAGTTTATTTTACTTACTTGGTGCATGGCTCTGTCAATATTAATTTATTAGTTAAAATCTGATTAGTGATTAGAATTATGGAAATCGACGCAGACAGTTCTTTCGATTTTCGGTGAAACATACAACACAACTAACAGGCTAAAGGTTTCTACGTCGCTTCTTTAAGTCTACATACCGAAGCGACAGAGGCCAATACTATAATTTTTGTAATAGTAATTAGTAAATTATTAATTATCATTACAGGTCACACCACACAGTCACAGAGGTTGGTAGAAAGGTAGACTATATAAACTTAAATCATGACTAAAATATGTAGGTTAAAAAAAATCCTGGTTTGAACTTTTTTAAGTTATTGTATTTATGGAAGAGTTTTCTATTCTTGACACTGAAAGTACTTTGTTTCTCAAAAAGAAACTTTGTTGTGGATGCATCATTTGATCCCATTATTTAAAAAAAAACAACAAGTGTTTTTCCTTGAGTCTGTAGAGACCATGCCTACATAGTGTTGCGCACGTAAGCCAAAGGATTCCATGTGTATGAGTCGTGGTGATGATTCACCAGAGAAACATTGAAGTTTTCTTCACATATATCCCAGTAAGAAATCTGACAACAACTCTGACATTGATGATTCACATTGAAATGTAAATAATACAGGTCGTTCATCGACGCACAGTTATTTTACCTGATGATATGATATCTAGGTTTTGAGCATTGATTTCAGGCCTATGTCCAGTCGTGGACAAGGATAGGCTGATAATAATTACAAGCATTGAGCGCAATTGTAAAATATGAACCTTCTCTTTATGGACGTGAATATTTTGTAAACTGTTTTTTTATGATGGTCAAGGTCTTTGCCAACATGTCATTGTCATTCGGCCCAATATGGAGCACACTTTGCAAGGTTTAATTCCGTGTTTATTGCTTAAACTTCAAGTTTAAAGTTATGTCTGTGACTTTCCTCCATTTTCATATACTTAGGTAAAGCGATAGTATGTAAATAATTGGCTGTAAAATGCATCCCTTCAAATTTACTAACCAGAAACTAGAAGCACAAGATGCTTGCACGGTTACGTAGAGAATACAACGTTATCGTTATCATTAATGTGTGTGTAATTAGGTACTTACCAACAGATTCCCAAAAAGATAAGTCTTCACACGATCCTATTATTAATATCGGAACACGCTCAGGCTTTGTTTATTTAGTCCGCCTTCGTAATCCGTATCGATCTGATCTAGGGCGGCGTATCTTTAGAACAGACAAACGAGATGTCAAGGCTGTTCTCGAAGCTGTTCGTTCAGGTTCTATTAGCTATATAACTGGTCCCTGGTACGGACAAAAGACAACACTTCATTATTTGGATGAGATTTTGTAAGTGGTAGAGTTGTCTCATACAATATATACTACAAATAATTATAATGTTTGAAGAGTAGTACGCCCAACATGCCTTTACTACATCAACAACCTGAAGCACAGGTTGTTGATGCAGTGCGTCGTAGAGTATACCTGGCGTGTGCCCCGCCCACCTGTTATGGGCGATAGTTATACCGGGATTGAGAATGTCCCTTCGGATGGATGGGATGGGGGTTTTGTCGTACAAAAAGAATGGGATTGATGGGTAGGATACCCATCAATCCCAATCTTTCCCAAGCGCCAACTTCAATAATGTATGCAATGTATGACGTCTATTCTACCGTAGACCATAATCTCCGTGCTAGGCCTACAGATGGTGTTTAAGTGCGATTTTTCTTTTCACATCTGTTTAGCAGTAGAAACCTTCGATACTTACTGTGCCTCTTGTTCCAGCCACCAACCTGAAAGCCACTGTAACCCTGAACGTCCCCGCCAACGCGACCGTCACCGACGGCTCCTGCGCCGGCGAGGACCAGTTCATCCAGCTGAGCTGGCCCGTCAACAACAGCACAGTCAACAACACCATGGCGCTGCACTACCACCGCAACCAGACCACCAAGATGTACGCGCTCAACACTCTGGAGTTCGCGCTGTCGCCCGACCAGTTCGTTAATGCTAGTGAGTTTCATTTCAATTGAAAAATAATTTAAGTATGTAAATGAACATGATAACAAGAATAAGCTGGTTTAGGAGCTGGTTTTCACTAGATTCTTCTTATTTTGGACGTGTAATGCAGCAGTAAACAGTAATCAATGCCATGTGCCAGTCATTGAAACCACAGGACTAATACTACGGATATTTGCTATGTAAAAATGTAACCGAAACAACTAAACAATAGTACAGTATATCGGAGAACCACTGAGTTTTGGTCACATGAGAGGAGAGATTAGCTACCTTACAGACATTTTACTTCAAACATTAAAGATATCGCTTTATTTTCTCCTAATTGATATGTTGGACGCATTCCACTGCTGAGCTAAATAGAAGGTCGCAGGCTATTCTGAAGTAGAGTGTAAAGCTGCAGTATGTTTCTCAGCCAGCAACGCGGTGATGGTGGTCCGGAGCACGGGCCCCGTGTGGCAGGTCCCGCTCACCAGCTCGTACCGCTGCGCGCCCGCCAGCCTGCTGAACCTCACGGCGGCCGAGGGCGCCGTGGCCGCGCTCACCGTCTCGCGGCTGCAGGAGGAGGCCTACAGGACCGCCGACAACACCAACTTCAGCGCAGGTCAGTGTTTACAGATACATTTTGTAAAAGCTGGCGCGGTAATTTTTTTGTTTTTACACAATTATCCACGCACGCGACGACACTGGCGTGGCCGTTATCGCACGCCTGGCTATCGAGCTCGTTTGTTATTATTATGCTTTATCTGCACAAACGAGCGACATGTTTAATATCTTTAATCAAAGTAAACCAAACGTACAATTCCATTATTTAAAAAAAAAAAAATTGAAATGAGAACTCTCGAACTATGCTAAACTAAAATAATTTTGATTTGAAATGGCCAGAACGGCAATTTCATATAAAAGACTAATAATATAATGTGCTTATTAACAACGACAACATCTCGCTCAATGCTTTAAATATTTTATTTATAAGTCTTTTTTTATTATGATAAGAATTTAGCAATTCTTTTCCATGCCTACAAAATCCTTTTTATTAGGTCTTGAAGTAGTAATTATTATGAAATCTAACTAATTGAATCGTTATCGGATTAAATTTGTTGATAATATTCCTCTAGATAAGAATTTGTAAATCCGATGATGTTTTATGCTGAAATAGTTCAGGTTGAAATTCGGTTTGATATTTGGAGGACCGGAGGGAAATAGATAGAGGATGTCTTTGATCATGATCACATAACCAGTTTCTGAAGAGCTGATATTAATCATATTTCTATATGTCAGCTGTTTTGTTAGCAGCAGACAGCGTGACCTTATTGATTGTACTTCAGTAGGTTTGGAAAAACATCATAGATATTAAATTAGTTCGTCCATGATATCAACATAATCTTTTAACCGATTTCAAAACATGAGGAGGTTCTCAATTTGACTGCAATTTTTCACATCTTGCGAAGAACCGACTGCCGCTGGGGCATACGTGTTCTTGAGTGGAGACCGCGAATCGGCAAACGTAGTGTAGGACGCCCTCCGACCAGGTGGGATGACGGCGAAAGACTGCAGGTAGCTGGTATGCTGGATGCGTCAAGCTGAAGACAGGGCGCTATGGCGCTCATTGGGGGAGGCCTATGTCCAGCAGTGGACTAACATAGGTTGATGATGTTGATGAATGTGTGTGTTTGTTGCAGGTCGCGAGTGCGGCAGCAGCGACGTGCCGGACGCGGTGCCGATCGCCGTGGGCTGCGCGCTCGGCGGGCTCGTGCTCGTCGTGCTCATCGCGTACCTGGCCGCGCGCCGCCGCAGCTACACACAGGGATACCTCTCCATGTAAACGGTGAGGCATCTTTCTACTCCGGACAAGCTATGTCGCGGTCGGAAGCTAGTAGTACTATTAATAAATAAATAATGCTGGACATACCACACAGGGTCATCTAGCCCTAAGCTAAGCTGAGCCTGTGTTATGGGTACTAGATAACTGATATACTTAATACAATACATTACATAGATAGATATTTTTCAGGGTCAAATTGATATGAGCGTCTAGAGTACTAGTCAAAATGATCTGATAAATATAAAAGCAATTTGATATACGCAGTTGGAATCATCAAGTTGTAGTTAGCACCCAAGGTGTTCGGAGTATCATGTGTATCAGTATGTGGAGTATCATCCAGGATACAGCTTAGCATATAGTTTGTTTTGAATTCCGTCCTAAAATCGTTTTACCTATATTCTGCGGGAAAATAATAAATTCAACATATCAATTTTACTTAGCAGCACCCATAAGCAGTTCGAGAACAAAAAAAATGAGCGTCATGCGACTTGGACGGCGTATGCGACTCGAACTCGTAAACGTCGTCGTGTCGTGTTGCAATTCAAAATGTAGCAATATAAAATACAATTTCTTATATGATTTTTGTAATTTTAACGAAAATATTTGTTTATTTTCAGGTAGTGTGGGGATGGTCTTGGAAACATGTAGACAAGTAAACACAGGTTACAATATTCCTTCATCATCAGTCATCGGAGGGTCGTAGATCATCGGTATAACGTCTTCATAAATCATTTAGAGTATGTCTCATATTTTCAGCATGTCATAACGAAAGGTTTCCGAGGGTAGGTAGGGAAAAATAATTGCTCAAGATTATTGAACGCTGGTAACACCATGACGTAAAGAATCTGAAAGATGACACAGTGCTTTGGTTAAAATAAATGAAAATTGATTGCCCACTCATCTTATCAGAATTGTTGCCAGATCAAAAAAATTTGAGGTTCAATAATGTCGGTCTTAGAAACATTATAATATTGTTATTTCTGCCATCATAATCTAAAATTAGAGAAGTGCTTATATTATTTATCATAAAATATTTTTATGCGTATCGTTTTGTTCAATACTTTGTTTGTTTCTGATTATATTTATATTGATTATTGTGATTCTTGGTATCCAAAGATATTATTCTTCTTAGTTATATTTTATATAACCGATTCGAGTACCTTGCTATTAAATTGAAACGCGGGTGTAGGTTCATATTATGTTGCGTGTTTTGGATGAATTTGTTACAAAATCAACCCTGTAGAGACTGCATAAGGTTGATTTAGTTTCGTCACGTGAAGTCATCGTTTAGTGTCTTGAATAAATAGATACGACAAACTATATTAAGTGTAAAAGTTGTTTGCTGGATTTCATTATTATTGAACTAAATATAATTATACTTATTCCTCCATGTTTCATTATTCCTTAATTCAAGTAGAAAATGGCAAAATTATTGTCATTTTATGCTAAAGTTGCCAGTAGATGTAAAAATCTGGCAATGAGCGGTTATGTTGAGATTGAGTAAATAATATTCGAGCAGTTGACAATCTTAGAAACATGCGCCTTTGGATCATAATATCCAAACGTACGTAAAGGTAGGAGTTCAAATTGGGACCCTGAGAACTCGACTGGCAGTTCACTAAATGAGGTTCTATTTTAGAACAAAGATTCCATGAAACCTACCAGCAACCTATATAATAGGTTCAGTGATTCCAGCCAGTCGAGTAACGGAGCAAGTCCTCGGTTATAAAATCGATTCTGCGATACTATGCGAGTAATATTCCCGCTAGGTGGAGCGCTGTAGCGAGCACTGTCGTCGTGTAGTATCCCAATGTTGATTTAGAGGTGTGAAGTAAGAAAATAAATGTTTTTTATTGCCTTATTATTGTTTAATTTGTCCTTAAAAAAGCGTTAAAATAAATACGTACATAATTTATTTACAACTAGATTTATTTACAAATAATTCTACTGAACACGATTTAATAAAAAAAAAGTTGTAAATTCTGTGAAGGCCGAAATGCAATTTTCTAACAATTAAAGCTGTACCGGTCCTTATTTACAATTATTGTAAAATTTAACAAATTTAAACGTACATACTACGACAGAACTCAACGTTGTATTTTCTTAAATGCAATTCTGTTTCTAATTGAAAACAAATACCTACATCTTAATTGGAACATAAGACCGTTTTTAAAAACGTTTTTTATTTACTAACCAGTGTATTTACATTGGCCGGTTCGGGTAAACACTAGAACGAATACAAATACTGGTGAAAAATTAAGTAACTACTTATTTACAGAGTATTCATTAGTTTCCTATCGATATGTAATGTGATGGGAGAACACTACAACTAAGTATTTACATAGCCTCTTAGGAACGCCTCAAATGAGACTTGGAAGAAAACATTCAGTGTGGGTTACTTTGCACTCGATAATGAACGTTTAAGTTTAAGTGAATTTTGGTGTATATTAAAATGAATATTTACAATATAGGATTGGCAAAGCCAGAAAAGATGTACTGTCTTCAGGTGGGCAAGTGTTCGGCAAGTATTGCATTATGGTGTAATTAGGTACCTACTTTATCGAATAAAAAGATCGTGATGTTACAAAATTGATAGAGGATTCTACTTAAAAATAAAAGTCAATGGCACTGTTTCGGTAAAATCTGACTCTCTCAAGGCACATTGCGGACTGTATTGATCTGTTGTATTCAGTAACATTCAGTTTCTTTCCCATTATAGCCGGGGTCCCAGCGCTAGACATTGGTCTTGCACCATATTCAGAGTATTGGTCGTTGACATTGGTCTTTCTGTATCGGGAAAAAATACATTTTAGATTCTATAAATATCGCAAAAAGTCAATTTCAGCTTGTGCTTCTCCGTCAGAGCGTTAAATGGCTAACAGATGTCTTTTTGCGTAGGAATAGAGGGCATCTCTTTCTACACTACGCAAACTGAGCGAGACTAGACCAGGTATTGTACTAACGCTCTAGATGTGTATTCAGGTCTCTATCTCTAGTGCGCTATAGGGCAGGAGTCCATGAGCACGTTGTGTAGAGACTCCATGTCGGGCCAGTCCTTGGTCTGAGCGCCGATGGTGACGTCACGGATGCAGCCTTTGAAGTTAGCTTTGCCTCCTTCTGTTGTGTCCGTGATGCCTTCTGGAAGGTCAGAGAATATTGATAAATTATTAAGTTGAAAAAAGTTAGAGGTGAGGGTTTTTTGATAGAAATGTGTAAATTTATAAGGTCACGCCCGCACTACAAGCGGCTAGTGTAGTCTAGCCACTTGTACCTACTGCCCACGGTTGGCAGCAGTGAGGCGTGGTTTGTACCAACAGCCCGCCGTAGCGACATAGACAGCCTGGTAGCGTGCTCCCTCGCGCCTAGAGACATCTCACCTGGCAGCCCCCCCAAATACAGCGGTTCATGCGGTACAGGAGCATCGGACTCGTCCAGCAAGGCGGAGTGAGGCGCGGCTTGCACCGGCAGCCCGCCGTCGAGCGACAGAGATAGCCTGGCAGCGTGCACCCTCGCTCGCACGGCGCGCCACGTCCCGTCGCAGACAGTCGCGTCCCCGCCGACGACGGTCGAGACGCGCGACCACTCCGCGCCCGGAGACTGCTGCCGGCTTAGCACCACCTGGGGATTAGACAGGATGGTTATAAGGCTGGTGATAGGTACCTACATGGCCGTCCCTACCAGAATCGGTAGGAATATAAAGTATGGTAAAATACAGTTCTTGCCCAAATATAATGTCTCCCATGCACAGGGCAGGTTAGAGAGGGGATAGATCTCCTTTCCTCTCTAACCTGCCTATGTGCGAGGTGCGCCGATTGGCTGAAATATACATTGGTATGAGGGTGCCGATGATGCGCATGAGCATGAGCAGGTTGGAAGTCCAGGTACAGCCCTTGCGGGTCAGACCGCTGACAAATTGGAGTGACAGCCAACACCTTTAATAGATATTCCTCCTCCGAATATATAAATATTCCACTCACAGCCCCATCCTTGAGTTCCAGCAGTAGCCCCGTGGCGGCCAGCAGCACGCCGGCCGGCTCCGTGGTCCGGAACTGCAGGGACAGCTCGAGCGCAGAGTCAGAGCTGCCGCCGGACGACCACGTGCTCGACCATGTGGCGTATGCGTCACCTGCAATAGGTGAGTGGAGAATTTAGACCTTGAAATAATCATTAAGGCTAGTGACGTGAGTGAAAAGAGAGCCAGAGCTTAAACTGTGGTCACGATCCATTGTAACTTAGAAACAGATCAGCATCTCATCAACGCCGCCATGGGCATGCCAACATAATTTTTAGGGAGTGCTGATTGGTGTGCAAATGAGTGAAGTATATTTAAGATTAGCTTGGCTACCTTTCGTTGTTTCCGCTAACTGTTCTGTCGTGCGAGTTACCGTGTGGTGTCTTGCATCTACGTCCATTTTATTGCTCGACCGGCCGATAGTTATCAATCTGTTCCTCACCTCCGAAGTAAGCTCCTCGCTCGATGGCTGGGAAGCACTGTCCCACGGCGTGGTGCGCCTGCGCGTCGCGCACCAGGTCCTCCGCGCGCCCGTTAACCGACACGCGGCGCACGCAGCCGCGGAAACCGCCCAGGCGGATTATCTGCAACGTGGAAAGATAAATAAATGAATAAATAATCCTAGACATTCCACATATCATGATCTAGCCCCAAGCTAAGCAGAGCTTGTGTTATGGGTACTAGATGACTGATATACTTAGATTAAGGGGGCAAGTGGCGCAGTGTCACAGACACTCGTTCAATTTATAACGCTAATCGATCAAAAATTCGCGACTGGGGTTAAAGAAAAAATCGATTAACTCTAGGCGACAAAGCACGTATTGTCATCCAACATCGAGGGTAGCAACGGTCGCGGCACCGGCAATATTTCTCGCGACACCGACGAGGACGTCGAACACGCACACAGCCGACCGGGAGCAGCGTACCTTGCAATCGAAGCGGCCCACGCACACATCAACAACTCCTACTATAGCTGCCAAGCAGGGCCGTAAAATGTTAGTGAGTATGATACTCACAGAGTTGGGTATGTTGGGCAGCGTGGGCGGCGGCGGGATGCCCCCCACGTAGAGCCGCTGCGCGCGCGCCGCCGCCGCCGCGTGCGCCGCGCGCGCCTCGCCGCCCTGCGACAGCGCGCACCGCGCTCGCGACACGCGGATTGATACCTGCGAACAGAGAACCATCATAGATTATTGTGACTTACGCACTTTTCAAAATAACCGATTCCATTTGTCTGCGGTCCCATAATCGAATAATCTTCGACTATAAACAGTGCTCGTAAGTCGAAGAATATCTGGTAAACGACCACGGTAAGCAGCAGATATGCATTGTAACTGCGCTTGCAAATAAATGTATATTTGCTCGCGATTGTCTAAACTCCGCTTCTTTACTACAGTAAACACAATATTTACAAGCACGTCTACTTGAACGCTTCGAGCGAGATGCTTCAAGCGTAATCTGTAATAAATGTTTCTTTTTTAATAATTGCTGCTTTGAAAAGTCCATATTAGATATACTCACAGATTTCCACTCTCCCGTAGTGACGTTGGAGGCAAGCGCTATCTCTTTCCTTTTCCGTCCGCGCACGATCAGCCGCAGCCGTCCCTCTCGCACCACCAGCGCCGTGTAATGCTTTGGTTTGTTCTTCGAACCCTACGATGTCAGAAATTGGTTAAAATCTGTCCTCGTCAAGTTGAGTTTCACTCAATTCAGAATGACTGAATTCTTTTTCCTTCAAAACTCAAATGGCAGTTTGAGTAGCCAAAGTTCCCTCCCGTTAAAAAAATCTCGTATCGATATCTTTCTACTACAAACTCCTTGAGCAGAGGTGACTCATTATTGCATACTTGTAAAAACGGGCCTGGTCAACACTCATCGGTTAAAAGAGTATTTCGGTGGTGTGAGGACTCATATGATCGAACTTACCGGTACTAATATCAGCAGTCCACTGTCAGCATAGGTCCGTATCTGCATAGTGACGGAGAGTACGACGGCGCGCTTCGGCATGCGTAGTGTAGCGTGCGACCCGCGCGCGTCCCCGAACTTCACAGCACCCGCTTCTACCGTGTAGGAGGATGTCTGCAAAGAGTATATAAAGTATTACTACAGATGTCTGCGGACCAAGGTACCTGGTTAGACGCTTTGCAAGTTCAAACTCTTCTTTATTGACTGGTCGGAGGGCATTCTACACTACGTTTCCCGTCGTGGTCTCCACTCAAGAATACGTTTGCCCCAGAGCGGTTGTCGGTTGTTCGCGAGATATGGCCGGCCCACTGCCACTTCAGCTTGCTAATAAATGACTTAGGTATACCATACATACTTAGGTATTTTTATATTGAGATAAATCCGTAACCAACAATACTAAACTTTGAATTGTCGTATAGGCTCCCTCGATACAGGCCTAGCCTAGTGAGGGTGCTATCAGGAATTACATAACATTGTAGATATGTACGTTTCGGCAATAACACAATGTAGGTATAACACTAAATTTCAAGTACAGGTACTTAGAAATATTTCCTCACTATGTAAGTGCTAATTATAAGTGAAGTGTATTTACTTATTAGTTTTGCTGTAATAAATGATTTTTTATCTTTTTATCTTACCTTAGTGCAGGGCGAGTTCTCATTGGGCGCGTGTAAGGCGCGCGGCTCCGCGCGGGGCGGCGCGCGCGGGCTCTCCTCGCCGCGACCCAGCTGCGCTTTACTCCATTTTATAGCTGTTTCTAAGCCTATTAGTCTGAAAATTATGAACAAACATTAAAAATTATGGGCATAAAATTTTAAAACACGAATCACTAGGTGTATGAAACGTTGTGACTTTATTACTCTTGATGAGACTGGGGTACTGATAGAGTAAACTAGATCTCAATAATGTTATGATAAAGCCTAAACACTTATATTTTGTGCCTGGAATAGTTAGAATACGTCGTTAGATTATAAGTATTGGCCACCTAGATAAATATTGAGGAGCCCTAGCAGGGTGCATGTTTGAGAAGAAGAGTGAAGATTGTATCTGTAAGATCCCTGTACAGTAAAAATATAGAGAAATAAGAGGTTGCGGGTTGAGACGATCGCGATTGGAGCAAGAAAACGACGATAAAGATGGGCTTATTACACGAACATATCTAGTAGAAAAAAGGATTTCTGACTCGATGTTACTTACTCCGAGTCCACAATAAGGTCCGCAATGGTCCCCTTGAAGGAGGCATCCGGTATCCGTTTCTCCCGAGCCGCCGTGCCCACCGCTCCTCCCAGGAACAGGCCCCCGGATCGCGCCGGGTATGCGTTCCCGGGGAGAACGCCGTTGGCCACCTCCTCGTCGTCCACCCATAGCTCTATCTGAAACCATTGACGTACAAGTATTTTAATACCTATCTATACACTCTAGGAGTACATACTATGTATGTACCTAACTTGAATTTATTATGAAATTATCAATATCTTATTAATTTGCCTTATATTATGAAATTTACAGATCGTAAGCACTGACATTACTTATTTAAATTGACCAACTTAACTTTATAACTGATCGTAAGTAAATTTTTTTTGACATTGCTTATTTAAATTGATTAACTTAACGTTATATTGACATATACAACTCCTGCTGTACATTCATTTATAATTTAAATTCAATTTCATAATTTGACAATAATGATAAGTATTTAATTAAATAACTATTTATATAACTGCATTCTTTTTAATAAAATAATATAATTATGATTGTTAGCTATAATATTCATACAATGTTTATTAAAATGTTTGTACGCCTAATCGGCAGAATCCAGCGATCTGACTATTCATTACCCTGATTCACAAACAATAAATTAATTATGAATGTACAATACAATTTACAATTACTTTGATTTTAATAAGATCAGGTGGTCTCAAAATGTTCCTTGTTGTTGTGGATAACTATTGGCAGTACCTGTTTATGAGCGCGCACTATCCGTAGAGTGTGGAGTCGCTTGTCGTTGACCTTGGTCCCGTTGCTGCGCAGGCGCACCTCGCCCTTGCCGGCCGCGGCGATCACTTCCAGCTCACCTGCACATAAATAGCAAACTCTTGTGATTCTGTGGTAACACCAGAAATGTCAAGTGCGATGTGTCAAATGGAGGAATATATATTTTTAAATTAACGCGATCTGAACACATAACTATAAGCACTAATACAACGGGTATTTATCGCGTCTATTTACCTATCTCACGGGCCATCCCGTGACCACGACAATGTGTAATCCGTTTGAAACATCGGGGGAAAAGGTAAATAGACGCGATAAATACCTACCCGTTGTATTAGTGCTTATAATTAAATGCAGGAATATGTCCAATTTTATTAATACAATCGCTTCAATAAGCAGTTAAATCAAACAAACCTTCCTATTGGATTTACCTACCTTAGGTTTTTTTACTTTATCAGGTAAATCCATTCTGAAGAAGTCTGCTAAGAATTAAATGCGGGAGGCTATAACTTACCATTAACCATAAACAAAGCCAGATAATGCTTATCATCTCCATCATCATCGTCCACCTCGTTGTCCGTGAGGTTGGCTGGCGCCCGGAACAGCAGCAGCCCGTCCGGGGCCTCCGTGCGGAAGGACAGGCCCAGCGCGGCCTTGCGCCGGAACACGGGGGACGCCAGCTCGATGTAGCCGGACCCTTCTAGGATCGCTGAACGAAACGTCTGGAAATGAGGGGTGGAGAGGGTTAAGAACTAAGTTATTCGCCTTTCTGTTGAAAGGTTGAGGTTTAGTAAAAATATTTATGACAAAAGCATAGTGGATGCGTTGGGGAGTTGAAAAAGAAAGATAAACATCTATAGCGCCAAGAGCTGGCGGATTTTATAGGTAGGTAGAAATGTGACAAGGACCTATCTCATACAAATGGATTGGGTGAATCGACCTCATCATTATTCCAGAATCTATCAGTCCTAAGAAGCACACATCAGGGCACGGACTTCCCTCACAGTGAAATAAAAGATACTATAGCTACGTGGAAGAACCACTTAAGAGTGGTGAAAGCCTCCTCCAATTTTATTGATATGTGGCCGTACAGCTTTTTAATATATCTTTCTCTAGACCATCATAATGATTCCTCTATTGTTGTATGTTTTATTCCGATATCTTTAACATCAAAATAAAAGAGTATTAATTTAATTTAATCAAAAATAAAGTGCAGAGAAAGGTGTCCTTACCCTGCCACCACACCTGGGTTCAATCCCATGCCTGGTCGGAGTGTCCAGCAGGTCGTACCCCTCGCGGTCCACCGTGAGCGCGCCGAGGCAGCCCAGTAGCGGGGCCGGCTGGGTCCCTCGCGACGCACTGCCGTCCCAGTAGGGCGCGCCGCCCACCCAGTAGGTGGCGTCCGACAGGTCGGGCAGGGAGGCTGCGGACTGCACGGGGGGCGAGGGGGAGCCCAGCGTCTCCTGCCCGTTCACGCGCAGGCTGCCTGGGGACACCGCCGTGTTAGATTACAACTGATCACATAAGCTTTTGGGTACTTAAGCTGGTTGTTTACTTTTGTCTACATTCATCATAATCTCATCTTCTTTTGACACAATAAACATGTTCTTAGATATCTGTTCTGAGATATTGTGCGTGTTGAATTCCCGCCACTATTTACACGGGGAATATATTTGTAAGGTTTGATGATGCCGCCGTAAGAAATATCTAACATAATTAATTTTAGTCCGACAATTTCAAAACAATGCGCTGCAGAATCACAACTTCAGTTTCAGTTTCTCTTACCTTAGCAGTGTTACAGTACCTTTCTCCAGTTTATTGGTAGCGAACACCCGGATGGCTTGCACGTGCTTGGGCCGGTTGTCGCAGTGCGCGCCGCCGGCCGCGATGCGCAGGCTGGAGCCCGAGTACTGCACTATGAACTCTACGCGGCACGACCGAAGGATCACTGATACCGAGCGGTTCTGGAACAGATTCATATATCATATATATTCACAATGTAGCCCAAAACCCTATCCACATAATATGAGTTATATACATACATAGATTATAAAAAACATGCACAATTAGAAGGCCTAACTAGCTAGGCAAGAACTAGGCTCTTCTTAAACAACTAAGTTAAGCTAATAAATTAAGTTCTTAAAAACCAACTGTTCTAAACTGAGAAAAGTCTTCCGGCAGAGCCGTTTGGTGACTTCAAGGGTGACAGCTTAGCAACAACTTACATTAGCGACGTCAACAGCCGAGAATAGCAGTGCGTTCTCATCCCTGGTGCGGAAGGTAAAGGCGATGCTGAACTGTCTGCGGTCGGCGGGGCGCAGGCGCGAGCGGCGGAGCTCCGCGTAGCCGCGCCCGTTGAACCACACCATGGTGGGCTCGCCGCCGCGACTCACGCCGTACCATCTGGGGAGAAATAGACCATAGTCCAATATAGACAATAGTTCCAATAGTGCAGGTGAATAATGCGACGATTCGTGGCCATGTGCGATGCGGGATACAGTGGTGTATCGTCGACACACCCTATCAATGGATACGGCTGGTGCACGACCGTGGTGAATGGCAGAAGCTTGGAGAAGCCTAGCAGAGACCTACTAATGTAGTACGCAGAGACCTACTAATGTAGTACACCAGAAGCCAGCTTCTTATTTGAGATCTGAAGCGCGGGGTTGATAAATAAGTATTAGGAACTCACAGTCGCCAGATTATTCCCTAAAATGCTTTTCATCAGATTGATAAGTCTGTTTCATACATTTTTGTTATTTATTTACACTCACAAAATAAGGTCTTAGGCAACTCAAATTTATAACTATAAATGAAATCAATATAATTCAAACTATTCTTAAGGATGACATCTTCAAACCTGCCCATCATCTTCACTGACGTACCTCTGCGTACACCCAGTACACTTGGCCTCCTTGGGCTGCACGTTAAAGTTCCACAGCCCCACCGTTGTGTCGTCCGCGTACAGGGCGTGCACGCAGCCCGGGAGCCCCGCGCCCGTAGGAGCGCCCAGCCACAGCTGCGAGCTGCGCAGCACCACGCCGGAGGCGGCGGAACTGTTGGAGGCGGTGATGGCGCTGCCGCCCGCGCGTTCCACTTTCAGGTGGACTGTGTTCCATATTCTGGAAATAAACATTAGGATGTTTTCGTGTGGATGATTGTCCAGTTATTATTTATTTACTCTTTACGTGCAGTGTGTGTGTGTGGGGGGGTTAAGATTTTTAGATTGCATTAAAATACTATGGCTAAGAATTTTCTGCTAAAGTTAAATGATAGATAGACGTACAGTCAATGAACAAAAGTGTACCTTTCAATGTCTATCCTATAAGAAGTATGGTCGGCATCATCGTGTGTGGGCTGCAGGTCCTCGGGGTGGAGTATCAGCCCCTCGCCCGCGCCGAGCTGCCACGCCAGCCGGAGCCTCCTGCCCTCTACGGACAGCTTCATGTAGCGCTCATTATCCTAGAACAAAATGATATCTCAATTCCCGGCTGCGCCAGATTACTTAATAAAATTTATGCTGAACATTGTCATACCACACAGCATCAGTGCTTGAGTAGCATTTGATTTATTCAAGACCTACCTAAAAGAAAACACCTTAACCGGAACAAATATCTGCAGATCAAGCAAACATTTTTTTTTTCATTTTTTATTTGCCCATTGGCGAACCTACAACCCTGTGCTGTGCATCTCAGGCGGGCCTTTGCAGACGAGTAATAGTGGACGAGTTCTACGCGTGCCTAGCACGTGAATTTGATAAAAAACATTTTTTTTTATTTTTTTATTTATTAAAAGGAAAACCAGCAGCACATACAGGAAATTAAAAAACAAGAAATAAGAATATTAGATACATAAAAAGTATGAACAAGCCAAGAAAACAGATAACCTACAAGATTACAATCGACTTAGTACACAGAAGTAGAATAATAATTATAATAAAAGAAGAACTAAGTGTTTAATACTATATATACAATTAATTAAAATTTAATATTTATATGACATACTATACTATTTAAGGACAATATTGTTTACTATATTGCTTAGCTTTACCTTTGATTTGACTTGTAACATGGCGTTATGAATAAAGAATTGTATTGTATTGCCTTCTGCTTTACAGAGGTCGACAATTGAATACTCACATGTGTATTATCTATCAAGGAAAGCAGCGGTCCATCCCGCACATAGTTCTCAAAGGAGACGGCGAGCGCTATCCTACTGACTGCGCCGGAAGCGCTGGAGATGGCGTAGGCTCGGGAGCAACCGGCTGCGCCGAACACTGACGTCACGGATACTGATATCTGGAAACCAATTTAAAGTTTATATTGTTTCTATCACAAGGTGGAAGCTTTCAACAGGCAGGTTGCAGAGATATTTGTAAATCTTAAATCTAGTTCGAATATCTAACCTATTTTATAGAATGATTATAGGATACCAGAATGATAAAAAAAAATTAAAGAGAATTACACATTTCTTGTTGATAATTTAGATTTTGACGAATTAGCAGTATCTGCCTGTCTAGTGCCGAAAAACTGTTTAGCGAGAAAAAAGATTACTTGTAAATATATAAAAAAAATAGCTTCATTGGAGTAAATTACCTGGGTACAAAGGAATATGAAATCGCGTATAAACGTAATGCATGCACTTTAAAAGGTGTTTAAAGTAAGATGATCTCACCGACTCCGCAGCATGTTTAGCTCGCATCACTTTGTCGGCCAGCGCCCGCAGCGCCGGCGACAGCGTGCTGGCGGCCGCAGAGTGCTGGCGCGCGCGGGCGCCCGCCGCCGTCGCCAGCGCCGCCGCCGTCTCCGCGCCGCGCGCCGTGTAGCCACGGATCTGCGACACTGATCAATGTGGTCATTTGTTAACATCACCATCTCGACACACGGAACTGGGGGCAAGTCAATAGCCATTCGAAAGGTATCATTCAAAGTTTTAATTAAAACATAGGAAAGCGGGAGCACACTGACCGTAGACGAGGGTACAGTGGATTTAAGAGTTTGTAGTTATGTCTAAAAGAAAATTACTGAATGGTCGTTCAAACTTAAAAACTCGTTGGTAATGAAAGTGAATTTGAGTGAAACCTACCATGCTCTTGTGCCGCTCCCAATGCTGTGTCACCATGTTTCTGAAGCTCAGCTAGTTGTCTTCTCAAGGAATATCTATCCACAAACAAAATTGCAAGGTTAGTTTCTATTTCCTATTGGATGTTGTAGTTATAGACTGCGCCAGCGCTTTAGTGCTTATCTGAGGAGGCTTTAAGTCCAATAATGGACAAGCAAAGGCTGATAATGATGCCTACTCTTAGTCAGACGAGCTACGAGACATCACCCCGAAGAAATCCTATAGTTCCTAGCAGCTTGCAAGGGTTAGTGGCGTATTATGAACGCTACAGCGTCGGGACGAATAAAGAGGCGATCACAATAGACCTATTATGGCCGCAGTGACACCCAAGCCACCCAAAGAAAATAAAAAATATCCTAGTTGTACATACCTGACCTTCCTCCTCAGCTCACTGGCCTCGTCATAGAGCGCCCTGGTGGTCGCGTACACCCTGTCCGCCTGCTCGTCCGCCGCCGCCAGCGTCTCCGCCACCCTGGCCACCGGCCTGGCGCCCAGCTCGCGCTCCTGCCAGCCCACGCCCCGCAGCACCACGCTCACGAGGTCGGCGCCGCGACGGAGGTGCTCCAGTTGGGTGCGTAGCTCTGGAAAATTGTATGGTTTTGTAGATGAAATTGGATATATAGGTAGGTAGGTACAGCAGATAGCTTTCAATTGTATACAATCATGTTGTACCGAATTTTTTACTATGATATATGTACCTATACATTATAGAGGACGTAGGTTTTCCTATACCTATTTCGAAGTCTATTGCGCGCAAGAAAACTCATGCAACCAAAAATCTGAGTACTCTCGATTCTTATATGCATTGTTATAGATCTGTCAGTCAATATTTCCACGCACTTACCTTCAGCTTTAGCCAAGACCTCCTCCCCCCGCCTCCGCAGACTCTGCGACGCCTCCTTCCCCTTAGCAGCCTCCCTGCCCATGGGCGCGTGTCCGCGGGCCAGCGCGGCCGCCGCGGCTGCGTTCCTGGTGGCTTCATCCGCCTGGGCTTGTGCCTCGCGGACTCCCGCGGCTACCTTGGCCCACGCTTGCGCGGCTGTCACTCCGAGGGAGGCTGCGGCACGGGTTCCGGCGAAAAGTCTGACAAAAGAGGGCAAGCTAATGGTCAGTCTTGGTAATTTATTAATATAGTGATCCGTCCACAATGCACAATAATGCACATGCTTGCCAAGTTATCGCAACCGTCTATTATAGTAAAAAATCGACAGTCTGTATAAACCTAGACTCGTCAGGATCCTCGGTCATAAAGTAAAAGAACCATGACGTATTTAAGAAAGCCGCTCAGTCATCTTAGCTCAAGGCTATCCTCCACCAATAAGGGCTGGCTATCTCACGGGCCCACAAGCGTAATGTCGGATTTTGCGGTTCGTACCTCTTATACTCATCAGCTTTGGCAGACAACTCCTTAACATGCTTCTCGACATTCTCTAAGTACTTCTCCTTGTAAGTCGGAGTCAAGTTGTAGAGGATGCCTTCCTTCTCTTCAGCGGCCAGCATGAGGATCTCCAGCTCCGCAGCCAGCGTCGGGAAGCGGATGGAGAGGGTCTGGGCTCGGAGCAAGGCAGCGCGGATCTCGTCAGTCAAATTGTGGGAAGAAAGTGTGGTAACGTCCTATAGATATAATGTATTATTAGATATTTGTTGGAATTTTCAAGATCAAAATAGAAACTCTAATGATTTCTAAATGAAATTGCATAGAGTCCATGGTTCAATATTCCGAAGGAAGGTAAACAAAAAAAAACCAAGTTATTCGACATAATTATGTCTAAGTGAAATTGATATTTCTTACCTCCAAGACCAGTCGGCACCTCAACCCGATATCTCTAACAGCAGCTAACTTAGGCTTGACCCTTCCTTGCAGGTCCGTCACCACGTCATCAGCGTTCCACACTGTTTGTGCCAGTTGAGGCAAGTCAGCCGCTTTCTGCTCCCATTCGTCGAGTGCGGAGACCAGCTTGTGCAGTCTCTGGTTTGTGTGTTCGATGCGGTAGTTGTATTCCTGGACCGCTGTTGATTGGACGTGCGCCTGGAAAGAGATTAAACTTCAGAAGGAGAACCTTATATGTAGTATCTTCTCGGCGTTCTAAACTGACCTGAGTTTGGAGTTCGAAGATTCGATAGTATCGTCTTGAGGCCGAGTTGTTTTATGTCGGTATGGGATACCCAGTTGTCCCATGTTCGGAAGATACACCAAATTATCGTCGAGACGATACTATCGCCTCAGTCAAGATCCTGTTCAAACTTTATTTTGGATACATAGTAATATTTAAATATATATATTATTGATTATGTGTTAGTACTACTTACCGAATCAAAGACGTCATTCGCCCCTGTGACATAATCGGAAACTTTCAACTCTTTGATATGCTTCAAGAGATGCGTCGCTTCCTTCAACGCTCGATGTGCACTCAAATGCCTCTCTCCTCTCGCAAAGTCATCTAACGCTTCAACTTGCTCTCCCAACTTTCTCCTCTGTTTCAGGACATCTTCTAACGCACTCATGCTTTCTAAACTTAAGTATTCTGCCTCCTTATCTCTTTGTGTAGCATCTTCTTTTAGATTGTTGGCGTCTGTGAACATTTTGTGCTCTATTGTTTCGAGTCGACTGATGGAAGGTTCTAGTTTCTTTGTATGTGCTCGATCGCTCTTCACTTGGCGTAACTCAGTGCGTAACACAGAAGTGTTGTGTGCAAATTCGCGGACGGCTGGGAATGGCTTTGGGATTCGACTGAGTTCTTCTGCGTTCGCTTTGCTCCGAAGGTGGGAGGTGAGTAGTTCAACTGAATCTAGTAGAGTTTGGGTGCAGTTGTCACAGGCTGAAAATAATAACAGAAATCACTAAACAAGACTGAAAAAGAAATTATTAATTTATACCCACCAGTTTGTGGTTTTTTTATTGAAAATTTCTATAAGCGCACTTGATCGAGAGTGAAGAAACTGAACCTCCACGGTTACTCTGAATCGTGCTTATCCACTATATCATAAAGGTTTTTACTTCTATCGTGTGATCAAATACTCAAGCATCTAGTTTTTTTTGCAAGGAGTGTTTTACTCACGTCTACAGCCATCATCGTCAAGATAGGTCCGCCTAGCAGCGCACGTGTCGCACTTGTCCCCCGCGGCGTGCGCGCGACAGAGACAGCGCCCCCTGGTGTCGCAGCGCGCGGAGGCGGCGCCGCGCGGGTCGCAGGCGCACGCCTCGCAGCCGCGCCCCAGGCGGTAGTACCCGGCAGCGCACGACTCGCATTCAGTGCCGGTGTAGCCTGCCGAGAGGATATTCAGTTCAGGGATTTGTAAGGCTGGCAGGCGACACCTTCTCGCTTTTAAGCAGTTGTGATGACTAGGGCTATGTTATTTATAGTGCATTCCCACTGAAGCGGAGATGAACGGAGCGGAGCGCGTTTTAGAAAAGAAGATGCGAAGCGAAGACGAGCGGTGCTTTGTTGTTGAGATGTGCTGAGCGATATTAAATCAACAGTCAATTGCTACGAGTCTCCTTGCCGTTTCGATCGTCCCTGCATGGACGGTCCTGCTCTGAGCCGCCCAGCAGTCAGCGTCAATCTATGTTGTTCCGTAACCGAGGTCGCAACAAACTCACCAGGTTTGCAGAGACACTTGAGACGTCCAGACGGCGTCATGGCGCAGGCGTCCGCGAAGTTAGCAGCTCGGGACGGACACGGACAGGCCTGGCAGCCCCCGCGGGACTCCGGGGACCCGTAGTGACCCGCTGCGCAGGTCTCGCAGCGGGGGCCGCCCGTGCCGTGGGTGCAGTTCTAAACATGGACATAGATACGTCAACAATAAAAGTCTACTAGGAATTCCACCCACAGAAATCAACAAAAGAATAAATAAGATAAGTTAGCTTGAGATGGTAAAAGGGAAGTTAACAAAATAATTGGAAATTAGCATGATAAGTTACTGTTCTAGAACAAGAGTTATCTATTGCCTGCGCCACTATCAACGCCAGTGCTACCAAGAAAAACTTTTTATACTCCCGAGAGTTAATTAATCAAAGGTGATTTAGGAGGTCGTCATCAAAATAATTCCACTTCAAAAACCCCATCAAACTCACCAGACAGTCTCCAGTGACCGGATCGCAGTGCGGCGCCCTCCCGTTACACAGGCAAGGCCTCGCCTCCCCTTGCATCTGTATGACAATGGTGCCCTGGACGTTGGTCACGTGCGCCGTCTGCGTGGACATCCAGAAGCCGAGGGCCGGCTCCTGGCAGGAGGAGGCCGCGTACCCGCGCGGACAGTCGCACAGCTCCACGCCCAGCGCGGGGATGGTGCGGCTGAGGCCTGGGATTGCTGTGTCCAGGGATACATTCAGGAGTCTGGGAAAAGAGGTCCCACTTTAATGTGACGAATTGGTAACTTCAGTAAAGGGTTGGGGTTAGAGCTTATTTTTAAAACAGAGTTTGCCTGTAGCCTAAATAAAAAAACACAAGCTCTGCTGATGCCCCGGTGTATTTCCCTTAGTCGCCTCCTACGACACCCACGGGAAGTTGGGGTGGTGCTATTCTAAGCCGGCACCACACAGCCAAGGTGAGTAATAGCTTTTATATCTTTTATTCGTGGCTGGACTTTGTATTAATAACGTTTCTAAGAAGAGGAGATCCAAAAGGAGATCTCTAAAATATCTTGTTGGGATATTAGTATTTTCAGTTTATATCAGAGACTAGTTTAATCAAGGTACATAGTGATATGGTAGTCAGACACATATAAAAAATAAATCTTGGTTTACTTTTTTGATGATACTCACAAGGCATGCACCGGGTCCTCGTAAGTAGGCGCCCTGGTGGTGGCTCGCAGCAGGACCCTCTCCACCCGGAGCAGCGCCAGCATGAGCGCGCCGCGGGACGCTATGTGCCGCCCGCGGACCGACCACAGCGACTCGTGGAACCTTACTGAGTGGGTGCCGTTCACATGGGGCACGTGCTGGAAGGACAATCACAATTTCTCCTGATAAATATTCCTATTATGCAAGTGTAGTGGGCTCGCGGCTGACGCTAAACAAATACACCTATAACGTTACATTTTAAAACTTTTACATTTTAAACGTTTCGGGATTCGAGATTCAATGATTTATCTCTTGACATGTACTTTGATAAGTCAAACAGTTTTTATTTGTGAGATTATTTGAAGAGTTTATTTATTCCTATTTAAAAGGAGTACATAATATTTTACTAATAAAAAGGTACTTTTTTTTAAAGTGAATAATGAGGCACATCAGGCACTTCTTGTTATAAGATAGTCTAGTATGAAGAACCACTATATACATATGTAGGTATGGTCCTAAATCAGCTCATTTCTAACCAGTTGATCTCTTACCTCATGATAATCGAGCACAATATCTCTCGAATAGACCCGAACCAGCGGGAACTTCGCCAACGTTTCCTTGGACAACTCCGTTCCCCCTTCCTCCTCGACTCTGAAGCGCAGCAGCCCTCCGTAGGACGTCACTCGGTCCCCTAGGAACCGCTTGTCCAGCTCCATGTAGACGGGGACTGGTGGCCAGGGCAGCGTGATGGTGGAGTCCGACGCGTGCGTGTGGATGGCGATCAGGGACTCTTGGTCCACCTGGAAGAAAGAAAGACATTTTATTTTCAACTTCAATTAATCACACAGACAAGACTTAAAACTATAATTATAAGAGTGAATTAGGTATTTTGTGGATTGTAGTTAAAAAATCAGGCTCAGCATGAATGCTACGGGCACGGGTAGAACCAATACACGCAGCACTGACCTTCCGCCGGAAGGGAAGGAGACTTTTAGTTCTATCATTTTTTTCTTGATTGATTCTGCCTTAATGAAGTACATACATATATGTAGGTATGTACTATAATAGGTAGGTATATAATACCTCTGCATCATTCATTAAAACCGGTAGGTATAACAAGATTGGAACTTTTTCGCTGAGTTTTCAATCTTGTTTTACCAATAGCACAGATAATATAATACATACTGTACCAATAGGTTCTACATAATTTTAAGCCTGGGCTTGCTACTCGGTCCATATATTGCTCTACTTTGCATTTACATTAACCACGATTCAATAAATCAGAACTGCATTGGTTCTGATTTATTAAATCGTGGTTAATGATAATGATAGTTTACTTATATATATATACAAGTAGATCAAACAACACAACGCCTAAACATTGGAGGAATAGCCCACATAGCCTGATAAGTAGTAGCTAGACATAGGCCTTCCCTAATGAGCGCTATAGCACCCTGTTTTAAAACCATTGTCTTAGTTTATTTGTAAACAAAATATGTAGTTCTAAAAGTATATATTCACGTAGACGGGTTTTAGCTTTATATTTGTATGTGACTCGAAGATTACATGTTGGTGATCGCAGGCACAATCACAATGTTGTTCATCTTACATTGTCGATGGCGTCCGCCCCCGCCGCCCGCATGAGCGTGATGTGCGCGGGCGCCGCCGCGTGCAGCGCGGCGCGCGTCAGCGAGGCCTGCGTGCACTGCGACACGCGGCCGAAGCAGAAGCACGCCGTGCAGCCGGAGGGGTTGTCCGCGGAGAGGCCGAACGTACCCTGCAGGCATTCGTCGCATTTGTCGCCTACTACGTTCTCCTGGAAATATTATAATAATAAATAAATGAACCTGGACAATCCACACAGCATCATCTAGCCCCAAGCTAAGCAGTGCTTGTGTTATGGGTACGAGATGACTGTTATACATAGATAGATATTTTTTAATATACATAGATAACGACCAGAACACCCGGAACAAATGTCTGCAGATCGTACACACAATTGTCCCGAGGCGAGAATCAAACTCGCTAACCTTAGCCCACCGCGCCACAGAAGTCGTCAGTATTCAGATAAGTGTTGGAGAATTCGAATACTAAGAGATAAAAGATAAATAATTGACTCAGGGCTAGGGACTCTTTCGATTGTAGGTACCTACTCCCTATGGTCTGGTCTCGATAAGGGTTTATGGTTTCTCCAGGATATCGAGAAATGTTGATTCAAATCTTTCATATAAATTAAAAGGAACTTTCACGTAACAATTCTGATAAAAACAGCAACTTGTGTAGTAAACAACCGGTCCAGAACGTACCTTGCAAGGGCACCGGCCCCACTGGTCACAGCCACAGCTGGTAGTATTGCAGCCCCGGGTCCCGGCCATGGAGCAGTGGCAGGGCTTGCACCGCTCCCCGTAGTGCCCGGCCGCGCACGAGTTGCAGTCCGCGCCGGTCCAGCCCGCCTTGCACTTGCACTGCCCGGTTCTCGAGTCGCACACGTCTGGAAGTTAATGAAGAATTATAGAATATGGGATTTAGAGGATGACATGTCACAGTTTGTGTACACATGGAATAGCGTTAAAGATGGCAGGTTTACTTTTTGACTCGAACTCAAAATGCTTTATTTGCTTTAGAACATACAGGACTCTTGGATACGTCAGAAATTCCCAGACATGTCATACTTACAGACCTGGCAACATCCACATTTTAGAGATCACTCACCAGACTGCGCCCCCCGCCCGCAGGCACAGGCCCTGCAGCCGACGCCGTGCAGCCAGTACCCCCGCGCGCACTGTCTGCAGTCAGCCCCCAGGGACCCCCCGGGGCACACGCAGCGCCCCGTCACGGCGGAGCACACCTTCCCGTCCCTACATGGAGGACATTCTGGAACAAACAACACATGTTAGTTTGGGCGTAGTTCGTTTCTTTGTGATTTTAACCTCGAGTTTATGATAACAAAACCTAGCATAGGTACATTCCGATTCGGATTGCTTTAATCATCGCCACCATTGCAGCAAAATATGATTGTCATAGGCCTCCCCAAAACATCGCCACTACCGACCGGTAGGTACCTACCTACTACAATGCCCGCTGCGCTTTTAAGCGACTTTCATCACTATCATATTTGAAACAAAGGTTTGGTTAGCTTACGCAGACAGCCGGTAGAACTGAACCCGTAGTAGCCGGTGAGGCAGCGGTCGCAGTGCGGGCCGCCCACGCCCACCGCGCACGCGCAGGCGCCGCTGACCGGGTCGCAGGCCGCGGTCCCGGCCGCGCAGTCGCAGCGCTTGCAGCCGCCCTGCTGCAGCCCGTAGTAGCCTTCCTGTGGGACAGAGACCAGTACATGAGGAGTCTCATTCTAGTGGTTTCTTTTTCACTTCTAGGGGTACCAAGTTATTTTATTAAACTGTGTTCTTATTTATCTCTGTTACCTACTGACGAGCTTTTATTGTCATATAAGCAATATATTATTTCTGCGTTAAGTCTATTACAGTTTTTATTTTTGACGACCGATGAGGTTTTGGGTTCGATTCCCGCCTCGGAACAATTGTGTGTACGATCTGCAGATATTTGTTCCGGGTGTTCTGGTTGTTTTCTATGTATAATAAAAAATATCTATCTATGTAATATATTGTATTATGTATATCAGTTATCTAGTACCCATAACACAAGCTCTGCTTACCATGGGGCTAGATAGTGCTGTGTGAATTATCCAGCATTATTTATTTAATTTATTTATATTTATTGCATACCTACTTTTTTGCGCGAGGCACCTACACTGTTCTCAATTCTTCAAAGTTTTGGTCTCGGCAGTGCAGTCTTCTTTAGAAAACCAAGATCTACGTTCTGTTTTACCTATTTAATCTAAAGCAATCTAATCTAAAAGGTGCATGACTGATCAACACAAGTCTTGTAAGTAAATTAGTGGATCTGAGAAACCCATCAACATCATCGCTCTAACGAATGTGCCATTCACTTGATGAATAGAGCCATTATTGGCATGCAAGGCTGGCAATTGCTTTTGATCTAAGCTGAAGCCACGAAACTTACATAACTAAATAAATACAATCAGCTTTGTGTATCTCAAATAAACGCCTATCCCTCTGCAAGTCGATCCTCCAGCTGGGCCCACTCATTATCAACATCAATAGCTATTTAACGTTAGTCAAAAATCTCTCCGAAATCGAGTTATTGCATGCCATTTATAAGCAAGTGGTAGCAATCCTTGGGTCTTTATCAAGATCTCAGTTTCGTTCTACAAAACAACCCTAAACTTTCATTGCAAAACCATACATTTCGAGCCAAAGTTTCCCCTAAAACCTTAGAGGGAAGCAGTCTACTAGGATCTTTGTCCTAGAGTTTGGCTCTAAAATCATTTTCCCTTATCCATAAACCTCTGACTGGCTGTGTGGTGTCGGCCTAGAAAGAATAGCACCAACCCAACTCTTCCCGTGGGTGTCGTAGGAGGCGACTAAGGGACATACACCGGGGGGCGGGCAGCAGCGTCCCTTGCAGCACACTCCCTATACTGCGATCCCCAACCCGCATGCCCAGCGTGGGGATTATGGGCATCAACCCCCCCATGGATCGATACGCCAGTAGAATGTGGCCCCCAGTTCCCGGCCGCCTCGCTATTCCTGGCCATGGTAGCGGCCACGGTAACGGCGGGGCAGGGGGTGCTAGGAATCCCCGGGCTACATTAGGCTACCACACCCTACATAAACTGACCCTGGCTACATTTAACGGACGCACTCTTAGGCTTGACCATCATCTAGCGCAGTTGGAAGTGGAGTTAGAGAACATCAAATGGCATGTTCTGGGGTTATGTGAAGTCCGTAGAGAGGGGGAGGACACCGTAACCCTAGACTCGGGCCATCTTCTCTACTTTCGCGAGGGTGATAAAACATCCCAGGGTGGCGTAGGTTTCCTCGTCAATAAGGCCCTCTCTAACAACGTCCAAGAAATCTCCAGTGTGTCGACCAGGGTAGCGTACCTGATCCTTCGGCTGTCCAAACGGTGCAGCATGAAGGTCATCCAGGTCTACGCACCGACACACACGGCACACTCGGATGATGAAGTGGAGGATATGTACGAAGACATATCCAAAGCCTTACACAACACCACTAAGGCCCACTTCAACGTTGTTATGGGGGACTTTAACGGCAAGGTGGGAATCCAGACTGGCAACGAATCCCGAATAGGCCCACATGGTTATGGAGTTAGGAATCACAGGGGGCAAATGCTTGTCAACTTCCTTGAGAAGGAGGGGCTGTTCTTAATGAACTCCTTCTTTAAGAAACAGCCTCAAAGGAAGTGGACATGGCAAAGCCCCGACACTGTGACAAAAAATGAGATCGACTTCATCATGACGGATAGCAAGCACATATTCAGAGATGTCTCAGTGATCAACAGGTTCAATACCGGATCTGATCACCGACTCCTTCGAGGCTCTCTGAATATCAACATTAAGCTTGAAAGAAACCGTCTGATGAAGTCCACGCTCCGACCTGACCTAATCCAAATCATGGCGGGCACCGAGAAGTTTCAGCAGCTTCTCGGGGATCGATTTGTTGCCTTGGAACCAACTGATGACGCTGACGAGATTCTACACAATCTGGTTGAAACGTTGAGGGACGAGGGCATTAAATTCTGTCGAAAGCAGCGTACTGGCAAGAAGTCCAAACTCTCGGATGAGACTCTTGGGCTGATGACAAAAAGACGGGAGACCACCCAATCGACTTTGTCAGAGAGGTCAGACCTGAACAAGCGAATTGCGAAGATGGTACGGCACGATCTCCGGAGCTCCAACACGCGCCTCATTGAAGAGGCGATAGAGCGAAACCGGGGGTCCAAAGTATTCACTCAGCAGCTTGGCAGGAGCCACCTGACAAAGCGAAAGTGGGAGAACTCCAAAGGCGTGGAGCGGGAGTTTGGTGGTGCTCTTTTTTAAGAAGGGCGATAAAACCCTTCTTAAAAACTACAGACCCATTTCACTCTTGAGCCACGTCTATAAGCTGTTCTCACGAGTAGTCACGAACCGTCTCGCTAGGAGACTCGACGAGTTTCAGCCACCAGAACAGGCCGGATTTCGCGGTGGATATGGCACCATAGACCACATACACACAGTGAGGCAGATTATACAGAAGTCCGAAGAGTATAATCAGCCCCTGTGTCTGGCTTTTGTGGACTATGAGAAGGCCTTTGACTCTGTCGAGACCTGGGCTGTTCTGGAATCCTTACAGCGATGCCAAGTGGACTATCGTTATATCGAGGTTCTGAGATGTCTCTACGAAGCCGCCACTATGAGTGTCCAAGTACAGGGCCAGCAGTCTAAACCTATCCAATTGCGCAGAGGAGTGAGACAGGGGGATGTCATATCCCCGAAACTGTTCACAAGCGCGTTGGAAGATTTGTTTAAGACGCTGGACTGGAAAGGTAAGGGCATAAATATAAACGGCAACTACATCTCACACCTACGATTCGCTGATGACATAGTCCTATTGGCGGAGTCGCTAGAGGAGCTGAACCAGATGCTGGACGGCCTAGCTTCAGCCTCCCGATGCATCGGTCTTGGCATGAATTTGGATAAAACCAAAGTCATGATCAATGGACACATTGATCCAAGGCCGGTGGTCGTACATGGTCACCTTCTCGAAATCGTTTCCGAATACACATACCTCGGGCAGATTCTGCAGTTAGGTAAAAACAATTTCGAGAAGGAGGCCAAAAGGAGGATCCAGCTGGGCTGGGCAGCGTTTGGGAAACTACGTCGAGTCTTCTCTTCATCCATACCGCAATGCTTGAAAACGAAAGTTTTCAACCAGTGCGTCCTACCCGTTATGACCTACGGAGCTGAGACGTGGACACTCACGATAGGGCTGGTCCACCAGTTCAAAGTCGCTCAGCGAGCTATGGAAAGAGCTATGCTCGGAGTATCTCTGAAGGATAGGATTCGCAACGAATACATCCGACAGAGAACTAAAGTTATCGACATAGCTCTGAGAATTAGCAAGCTGAAGTGGCAGTGGGCCGGCCATATCTCGCGAAGAACCGACGGCCGCTGGGGCAAACGTGTTCTTGAGTGGAGACCACGACTCGGTAAACGTAGTGTAGGACGCCCTCCGACCAGGTGGGATGACGACCTGCGAAAGACTGCAGGTAGATGCTGGATGCGTCAAGCCGAAGACAGGGCGCTATGGCGCTCATTGGGGGAGGCCTATGTCCAGCAGTGGACTAGTATAGGCTGATGATGATGATGATAAACCTCTACCATCTCTATACAATGGTTAAAAGTATATTTCTTCTTTTAGAATACGTCAGAGTGAGAAAAAACACTGCTTAGAAGCTGTTAGGTATAACTTTAATTCTTTTATAAATAATAAAATAAAATAAAAATCATTTATTTCAGACCTTGGTCCGGTTACTAAATAAGGGAGTTCAGAGTTTAGTTCTAAAATCCTAGAGCTTCAAATCGCTACAAGCCAATTGAATTTAACCAAAGCAGATTACCTCGTGGCCCTCTCCCGTCATAACTCGCAATATTCCGCGGCTGGCCTACATCGCAAATCAAAGTGGCCGAATGACATTTAATTGAATAAACGACGCGTCGCCATTCCGGCCCTAATGGCCAATTATTGGCGTTATTATAGCAATGAACTGGACGGACTCGGTTATGCGAGGGGATTTAATATCGAAATGTTGTATTCATAATTCCATCTTTTGATGAAATGGTTGGAAGGTACGTGTTGAGATTATACCTCACAATACGTAGACTGCAGATGTTTCCACTTTGTTTGCTGTAGGTATAGATACGGAATTTCTTCTATTATTTGTTGTGAAGTTCACCGATACATTTCGGATGAATTTTTTTTGGTGCTTGCTGAAGTTAATGGCGGGCTGGCCTGCCCTAAGTGAGTGAATGAAATTGAATAAGTGTGAATAGCGATTGATCGGTCACTGAATGAGCTGTGTGCTCTTGGTGTTTGCCTAAATAGTAGGAATTTGTTTCTGTTTTTCAGTGATCTATTTATTGATGGCACAACAGCCCACTTTTCCCATCTCTTGTTGATTTTTCGTTCAATCGTCAAGTCCTGGATATCTACTCTTATTCAACGAAAAACGAAGATACGTTCGAAAGTTCGCGTAATTGCTACTCCGTTTTCATTTTGTTACGAAACTTCGTCGTTGGATACGTACTGGTAACCCTGAATGCAGCCCTGGGGTGCGATATGATCCGCGCCGTCAGCCGCGGCCGCTAGCCGCCTCTTTACGATAATCCGGATAACGTCAACATCAACAAAACATTTCTACAAATGTTATTTGCGTCGTAAACTGCGCGCGTTATGCTCTCTTGTTTTTGGGTTATTACTCCGATTTCCGTCCCATTGTTGCGAAAATGTCGGCGGATGGAATTTGTAATTCATAATGCAAAATGAAAATAGAGTTTGGCGAGAAATTAGGTTCGAAGCTGTTGTTTGTAAAACATGTCAAACTTACCTGACTTATCTTCAATTTGTGGAGAAGGAATCTTTTTTTTTTCATTTTATAAGGTGGTAAATAATAGCTACTCACTCGCACACGCACTCGCTCGATCTAATTGTGATTACCTATGTATACCAAATTTTTGCTGCGTTTGTAATTTTGAATTTAGAAGAGTTAGAACTTTTCTTATTAAATTAAAACCTCTTTGGTGTCGTTTTAATAGTTCCAGCCAGTAAGAATTCCAAACTCCTACAAACACTAAAATTAATATTCGCGAAAATTGTCTGTCTATATGTAATCATACCAAAAAGTTTCACTACCTGTGTAGTTTCACTAGCTGTGGAACTTGCTAAGCGATAAAAACTTTTTGGTTCGTAGAAACCAAAAACTTTTTAAAGTTGACTTCTCATGCTAAGGCACTGTAGGTACTAATGCTCTTAATTATTATAATCATCAATACAATCTCACCTCACAAGTGTCGCAGGCTCTGCCCGTGACGTGCGGGCGGCACCTGCACTGGCCTGTCCGTATGTCACACACGTTGCTCTCGGAGCCCACGGCTGAGCAATTACAACCTGAAACAATACATTTATAAAGTTAGACATAATACCATCATTTATTTAATCACAGAGCAAACAAACATAGCCAATCAGAAGATTACTCAAGAAATCACAAAGCTTGGTGCATTCGGCTTAGCTCCATTCGTAACCGTATTACACGTAGGTAGGTACGTAGGCCGAGTTCTTTCACTCACTAGCGCGCGGCTTCAAGAATTCAGGAAATACTAAATGCAACGCAACAGTAACTTAACACTTTGAGTGCTGAAATCACACGGTATGTGTTTTCTACAAGTGACTAATATGCGTAAATCCACACTAGCGCAGCGGCTGGGAAAATACAGATCTGTGTGACTCAGCACAGCCGTAATATTTTTCGAATGAAACGCATGTGCGGCGCAACACAACCGCTGTGTAGAGCGGCAGCACGAATTTTTTAGGTTAAAAAAAGATCGCAGTCGTCGAAAAAAAATCGCAGTCAAAGTGTTAAGGCTTGAAATAATTATATTCTACGTTTTGGAGTCTACACTACACATCCGTCAGGAGTCAGGAGGTTTAGTGTTTTTTTTTTATAGTCAGTCAACTGCCGGCCGGCGCCTCTGGTATGTAGACTAGTGTAGACTCTATTAGTAAAGGAATCTAAACCACATAGAACAATTATTTTTTAAATAATGTACCTACATTATTTTCTTAAGCGTCATAGCCACGCGTAATGCGAGCAGAACCATCTTACATATTATTTGCAAGTTGAACGTAAGCTAAACAAGTTAAAAGTGAAGATATCTGTGATCCACTTAGCTTAATCGCATATCAGTTGCATAATTCTGCACTTGCGCGGTCAATAGAATGCTAATAAAGGCGATTATTGCTTGTTCGTACATTAACACGCAGATAACTCCTAGATTAAACAGCGATCAACCGATTAATAAATCAGTTGCTGATTAGGAAACTGGAAGTTAAAGTTACAACAAGCTATTTAAGGGAGTGTTTACAAATAAACATTCGCAAGGAATCATAAAAAAAATAAAGTCGCTCAGCGAGCTATGTAAAGAGCTTTGGAAAGAGCTATGCTCGGAGTTTCTCTGAAGGATAGGATTCGTAACGAATACATCCGACCGAGAACCAAGGTTATCGACATAGCTCAAAGAATTAGCAAGCTGAAGTGGCAGTGGGCCGGCCATATCTCGCGAAGAACCGACGGCCGCTGGGGCAAACGTGTTCTTGAGTGGAGTCCACGACTCGGTAAACGTAGTGTAGGACGCCCTCCGAACAGGTGGGATGACGACCTGCGAAAGACTGCAGGTAGATTCTGGATGCGGCAAGCTGAAGACAGGGCGCTATGGCGCTCATTGGGGGAGGCCTATGTCCAGCAGTGGACTGCTATAGGCTGATGATGACTGAATAAATACAAAAATTATAAAAAGAATCAAGTTTGACGAATTCAAATTTGATCGGGATAATAACGAGCCTAGTTTCTGTTGAAAGAACAAACGTTTCTTTCCGAGGAAATTGAGTGCGGCTCGGTTCATGGTACACCCGCTCATATTCAGAAACAACCAATAATGCTAATCAAATAACTAGCTAAGCAATTAATTAATTCGCAAATAATAAAATAACTGGTATGCACATTCTGCATTCCCATTGAACGATTCGACACTATTGTAATACGAGACGGGGCCAGAAACAATGGCCCGAGTAAAAACAACACGCAGGTGTGCAAAAAGCTCTGGATGAAGTGCTTGGTTGATTGTGGACTCTATTTCCTTCGAGTTTTAATCGTTATTCTATTGATACTTGATGTAGACTTAGATTTTATACTGATTAATGATTAGCTACCTACTGTTTAGAACATTATACTAGCGCCCCATTTATCGTAGTGAAGTAAATTAATTCATCAAATTAAATTCTCATTATGTCTTCAGTCGTAAAATAAGCTTAGTTTCTAATCCCGCACTTAAAGAGATTGATAGATGCTATTTTTTTGTCGAAAGCGGAATGCCTCCATGATAAAGCCTAGCATAATTATTTTGCCCGCTGTTTTGCGTTTTTTTTTTGTTATAGAGAGACAAAGGAATAGCAATTGATTTAAGATAGATTATATTATTATTTATATTGTATGTATATTTGTAACCTATACTAATATTATAAAGAGGAGAGATTAGATTTTTTATTTGTTTGTTTTTAATGAATAGGCTTCGAAAGTACTAGACCGATTCGAAAAATTATTTCACCGTTGGGAAGCTACACTATCCCCGGTGAACATAGGCTATATTATATTTTCGAAAAAGTTAGGGATCCTTACTAAAACCCCATCGTTTGCTCCAAATAGAAAGTAATTAAGTTCAGATGATAGTTAGCCATCTCTCTGTTTCGAAACATAACGGGGAGCACAATCAATTTATACGATGATCTAAGCGCATTCTCGAGATCATTGTATTTCTATTTACAAGACATAAAATAACCTTAAAATAATCGTAAAATATTTACGACTACGGAATCTCTTGAAACATAATGGCGTTCGAACACTTATGGCTGTATTAGAATAAATTAAAATTCTTTGTTATTTTATTGATATTGCTGAAGTTTTATTGAATCATTTTATAACTGTATTTTCCCTACTGTATTCTTATAAAGTATTTATGAATGAACACAATTAATACAAAAACCTATTTAAAAAAGAAAGGTTAGATTTGTGAGACTTTATGCTGAAAATAATACATATAAAGAAGTTATTTATAATAATAGATAATTCCGGATAACTTACACATCATCTAGTCTAGCCATGAACGAAGCTGAGCTAGATACATAATTAATAAATAGACAGGAATGTGTCTCTGGAGAGAGCTCTTCTGCCTTCTTCATGTAATACGATAACTTGTTCATGAGAGCTTTTGTAAAGAGCCTTCAAAAAAATATCCATGCAGTATGCCTGCTTAAAAAGCAGATCGCAAATTCTTTTGATCATAGACCTTAAGCTTTTTACGATTAGAGGAACGGAAAGCAATTGAATGTTTTCGACAGAATAAAAGATATTATCATTTTTATCATTACATTATCCAACTTCATCATTCGGGTTTGAAATAGTTTTATTCGCAAACGTGCCCAAAGCATATGCTGTGCATAGAATAGCAAGATTTATTAATAAAGGATTAAAGAGAATGCCACGTGTGCGATAATTGGCTAGCGTTGTCAGCTATGCAAGCTATACCATCTATGTAAACTATGCCATCTATGTAAGCTATGCCATCTATGTAAGCTATGCAAGCCCGGCCTACGCTGTGTGAAAGCCTGCACGGAATCAAAATACCTTCCGTTCCTTTTATCGTTAAATGCCGTAGAAGTCGTATGATGAGCGCATTAAATTATTTTGTATTAGTTAGATTTATCATGATTCATGATAGATGCAATTTTGGTACATTTTATCATTTTATGGCTTCTTAGTTTTGAACATTTACTATATTTTCCTACTAAACATAATGATGTATTTATACGAAAAGTAGGAAATTGGGGGCAGTAGAACTACCACATCTTTTTTAAAGAAAATAGTTTTTTGTCAACTCTGATCTCTCCTACCTTGTTCTCTTCGTCATGTCGACTCTCCTTAGCTAATTAAATTCCCATTTCCGTGATTGAATAAAGGGTTCAAACAAATTCCCCAGTCGCTGACTCACCTAAGTACCCGCTACATAACATAGTGCTTAGAACAAGTCTAGCTTTTAGCCGGCCCTTGTTAATGATTCCGACACAGGCCCGCTCACTTTCTACTAAACCCTTGGAGTACTCTACATAAATAACCTGAACACCCGCGATGAAGTGCTTCCAATCCTCTTATATCCTCCATACCCGATTATTGTATAGACGACTCTCCCACGAGTTCTCTCCTCCGTAGACCGAGACACGTTCTTGGTGACCCCGTTGACCCACTCACTGACGCTAACCCGGAAGTGACGGCAACAACTCAGCTTCCGCACACTACACACCCGACCAATAACCGACCCCGCCGGACGCGGGGTCGAAGAATTCCCCGTTTCCGCCCTCAGGTGCACTCGTGCACCTAGGCGTTACCTCCCTACCCTCTTGTAGCATCTGGCAACAGCCCAAGCCGAGGTTCGCACCTAAGTGGTGGCCCTTGTGCGTGTTGCCTCAACCTAATTTTTATCGGCGAGGCGCCCTCTGCGCCCGCCAAAAGTCCGGTAACGCTGTCATGGCCATCTGAGGTCAACAGCATAATAGTCCATTCGAAAAAAAAAAAAAAACGATGAAGTGCTGCAGTTATGAGGTGTCTTATAACGCGTTCAATGTTAAGATACCGTTGCTGTATTATGTATGTATGAGGCTTGGGAAAAGCTTCTATCTTGATAATATATGAATTCAATATAAAATGCTTCGACAAACTATACAATAAACATAAACATCACTTGTATGAAATTATGTTATATGGGATGGTTGGGTGGATGGCATGACGGTACGGATGATATGACTGTATGAGACGGGAGGGACCGAATATCGTCAGGGAATGACTGAAAACTAGCCAAGTCAGACCTTAGGCCTCAAAATAAGAAAAAAATATAAATTTCAGTACTGACCATTGAATTTGGCACCCATTTAGATCTCACTTCTTTTATCGTTGAAGTCAGCTACTAAGGCATATATCATTATTACTAAACTTGGCTTTCATTTCGCATTTATGTTTAGGCTTCCATGATGAACATAATTATTGTGGGCTTAGCATAACATGGACGAAAATAATGAATGAATGAACACTTTATTGTACTGAAAACTATAAAATAACACCTTATCTAAATATTACACATTAAAAGTACAATAGGCGGCCTTATCGCTGACAGTGATTTCTCCCAGGCAACCTAGTACAAAAGCATATGCGGCTTCTTTTCTGCTTCGGTATTATTTGATGACATGTAGCTACCTAACTCTCACTAGGTTCGTCTACTCATGTGTCTAGGCTTGGCGGTTATAGCCCATAACATTAAATCAAATCCTGTCTAGACGTATGTCGATATCTTATTAGTTTTCACCTTGTTACATACAGCTTGGTGTGTATCTGATATATTCTACTGAATCCCTGAGTTCGGCGACGCAAGTGTACAAGCTCTATGTATATGTAGTGGAGGACTGCATTAGTGATGTCCGCGTGGATGACAGGCATCATGACTGATTGAAAAACTACGCCAGAACGTTTTTAGACATAATGATTAATACAAAATTAATCATATTTCTGCAGAAAGAAAACTGATTGTGAAGGTAATATTGAGCTTTTGAAAATGCAATTTACTAAAATTTCAATAAAATGTACACTTAAAAACAAAATGACAACCGATATAAAAAATGACAGGTCAAAATGAAACGTCTAGCTCAGTAGGCAAGCAAAAATAGTTAACACTAGACGCAGGAAACGCTTCGCGGAAATAATGTCCATTCTCTGCTTGAAATAAATTAGCATTCTATTATAAATCATTGGCAAGATCGCTCTACATAGATCAACTCGACACACTCGAAAGGCATTTCGAGGAGATAAAATCTGCCCTTTCGTACAACAGCTTTATTCAGCGGGACCGTAAGTCAAGCGTTATTTATTTACTTGTAACTGGAATGCGGTGAATGCTAAATGGCAGTAAATAGACCTGGAGCTAGGTAATGGGCGAAGCTTTCAACTCGTGCGCGTGAATCCACTGATATAATTACATAATATAATGATGTTCATAATCAGTAAAACCATTGAATAAGTTGCGATATATTTGAATTCGAAAATTACGCGAATATTTTCCAAAATTCAACAAAAATGGAAGTAAGTTGGATTTTGGAAAATATTCGTGGTTTTTGGAAAAACAAATGTAATTTTTTCAAAAGTATATATCTGGCTGGTGCTAAACCATCGCAATGTGTTATTTATGAGGTTATATGTGGATATTTCGTTATTAAAACGAAACAGAATATTTTCCGGACACGATGCGATCGTTATGCATGCCTAGCATATAAAGACGAAATAACAAGAATAAAGAAAGCTAGTCAAAATGAAATAATCTCCAAAACTACGGAGCACGTTGTATCCGGCCCACATTTTCCTGATAAGCAAACACAGTCTCAGGGTTTCTAATAAGGCTTTATCTGCGGGCCACTTTTACTGAGATTAGTGCGACCTGCGTGGATTTCTCGCGTAATCCGCTAAGTGGCCGGGACACGCCTTTGCATAAACGAACGGCCGGGAGAACGTTTTAGATCTATGAATTAATGTCGGGATATAAATATATAAATCATCAAAGAAATATATACGAGTATTTCGTTAAATCTTGATTCAATGTTCACAGATAATCAGATGAACAAAGAATAATGAATAATGCTGGATAATGCAATAACGTATAATCTAGCTCCAAGCTCAGCAGAGCTTGTGTTTTGGGTACTAGATGGAAGACTGATATATTTAATACAGATAGATAGAAAATCCAAAACACGCATCGTTGACGTTGGTCAGACAGCCGGAAGCCTGAAGTGGAACTGGGCCGGACACGTCTGCCGTATGTCCAGCGACTTGTGGGCAAAGACCACCACAGAGTGGAGCCCACCCAACGCTAAGAGGCGACGTGGAAGGCCCAGGATGAGATGGTGCGACGAGCTCGAGGTACATCTTCCATCATGGCCTGTTGCAGCGTTGGATCGCGAGTAGTGGAAGGAGAAAAGGGAGGCCTTTGCCCAGCAGTGGGACAATAATGGCTTAAAATAAAATAAGATAGAAAATACTTGATTATTCCACACAAAACAGGAAACATCACAGAAATAAATAGTTAACATCCTATCGTGTCAAGTGTATATTACAAAGATTAATATTGAAGAAGTCGTTTACGTTTATCAAGAGTGAACCTTTAGTCCTCAGTACTTACAAGTCTTAATCTAGCGACACCATGGTAACTTACCTTTTCTCCTAGGTCCCATGGCTAAAGCTCTTAGCTCGTAGGTATACAAGGTACCCGGCATGCGAAGTCGTGACCGCGGGCCGGAAGTGGCGCGGTACATCGCCACTGCATACTATTTACACTTCAAACCGTAGCTGGGTGTTTATTGGTACTGGTGTGTGCTGGGAGCTAATGAGTCTATCAGTGGAGGTAGTCTCGCGGGGGGTATCCATTTGGTAGCTTTAGGCTCAACTCACACCAAAAGAGCGTCGAAGCGCAGCACAGTTTCAGTGTCATATGAATTTTAACTTTATTTTCATTAAAATAACACTTATTGCTATAACTGCGCTGCGCTTCGACGCTCTTTTGGTGTGAGTTGAGCCTTACGCGCTTTGCAGACAGAGCTACCATTGCAGCAACAAGTAACTCGCTGTTTACATGTAACTTCTAAGAATCTTTCGTGAACTGCGATCACAACGAATACTATCTGTTAGTATTTCTGATCACAGTGTCATGATAAAGACCATTTATAACGGTATTTTTAACATGATTTTGCATAAAACTGCCGAAAAATAAAAAGCTCAAAACTCTAACCATGGTAAATATCCCATTATAAACTTTAGTGTTACCATGATAGTTATAAAAGTTTTATGATGTGAAAGAGGGCGGCCGCGACGGCTAATATATGAACTATTTAGCAGGCTGTCTCCTGTTCTATATTGTAAGCAGGCGCAGTATATGTACGTACAGTACACTTCCTCAGGTTAGTTCACAGATTTGCATCGCGAGTCCCGGAGCGCGTAGCGGTCGTGACTCGTGATCGACCTCTATAGAGGAGTGCCGATCCCGTCACCAATATCTTATTTACTACATTAAAGAATCCTCCCCGGATCTGCATTTATAATAATCTTAAAAATACAAGCTTAGTAGTATAAACTCATCATAAGACAACATACATATTTGCAGACAACCATCACAATATGTCTGTCACAATTATAATAAAAAAAGAAACACAAAGCGACTCGTGCTTACTCAATCGTTAATCTCGTACCATTAACAGTACCATAATGAATCTAATGATGCGTATTGGCCTCAGATTATATTCACAAAAACAGCCTGAAAAACGAGCGGCTCAGCTTCGCGCTAATTGTGGAATGATGATGTCAACATTAATCTGCGACGCAAGAGCTGGTCTTGCTGGAGCTGTCTATGAAGTTAATCTTCAATTGATGATGTGGGCGTGGTGGTAGGCAGTGGCTTTTATGATCTGTACACCACGATTGATTGAAGCTTTGGTAAGCAAGGACAAAGTTAGTTAAAACCCATTCTATTCTCTGTTAGCAAATCGACAAAGACACAAAAGTTCTCGCGACGTTTATTTCGAAGAAATCTTTAATTTCAAACCTACTGTTTTAGTAGCTGTCGAAGAAGTAACTTTTACCGCTTAATGGATATGGTTGCTTAGCAACAAGATAGGTAGATAACTTTTTGTACCCATTCTGTTCATGTACAAGCGCTGTGCGTATTTATCTCTTCAAACGGATAGACTTTACCTTAAATGGAATCCTGTTCGCAAGATAACTCTATCGTTTGTATGTTTTTTTGCTACTAGGTACGTTTTGACAGTTAAAATAAATTGAGGCTTAATAACTCGGCTGTACCGAAGCGAAGTTACATACGTAGGTAATGCCAAGTATTTTTTTTTGCGCGAGACCTACTTAACTTTTGAGTTCAGTAGATTTAATATTTGAACACCAGAATGTCCAAAAACCAAGTTTTTTTTTTTGCGCGAGACCTACTCAACTTTTGAGTTCAGTAGGTTTAATATTTGAACACCAGAATGTCCAAAAACGTTTTACACATTTGCCACTAGGAATTGATATGTGATCCCAAGATCAGTTTATTTAAGAATTTCTGAAAAGAACTTTTATACTTAGATTAAAAATAAAATAAATCCTAATCATTTTACAAATAAACTTGATTGCTATAAATTTTAATATCAATCAGCCGATCGTGATTCGTCTATACTATAACTATACCCTAGCACCTGCAGCAGTGTTCATAACCCGGGGCCTGCCGCTGCGTGGGCGCATGCATCCCACGCAGGGTCTAGGTTATCGGCAGATAGCTGCAGATATGCTACTCCACCACCATTCACAGGATCCTTGCTAGGGAAGCGATAGAACAGGTATTAAGTGCTTATTTTGTAAGCTTAAAGAAGTAAAGGATTGTGAATTATTTGAGAATTTTATTTTTGTAATGAGCCTTGATGTGCGTTGTTTTGTGGAATTAATATTTTTAATGCTTCTTTAAAGGCAAAGCGATGCAAATCATTGCTGTCGTGGCATGTTTGGAGCGTTTGGAAACGCTCTAATCATCCAGGAAATGTCATTGCGCTAAAGGTGGTCCAAAAGTAACTTTTCAGGATTTTTCCGTCACTACAAAGACGCCATTATAAATGTATACTAGGGAACTAGTAATAAATAAATTTTACTTATAACTACAACCTAATAAGTCATTAATTTGTAGCTATAACTATTAATTCATACACAATGTAAATTGTTTTTGAATAAATAAACTCTAATAACTAATTTACCTCTCAAACTCTAATAACTAATTTATCTATAACTGATTTATCCCATCATATAGATTACGAAAGGTAAGAAAATCATTTATGGGCAACTTTTTTCGTTTCGTTAATTTTAACAGTACCTACATAAAAATAAATTATATCAAGAAAGCATTTTACTATACATCAATGATGATGTTAATGCTTGGGCAGATGTCGCTCAGTTCCGCACCAATCGTATGTAAGAAATTCAATGCATTCGCTTTATATAAATATTGACATGACTGAATCTTAATCATATTATATTAATATATTATAAAGTGTTTATTTTGTTAGCTTTAATAAATAAAGTTATTGATTCTGACCCCTAATTCCTACCTCTATACCACAAAACCTTCGTTCATTAGGCTACAAACTTGCTTCTAGTCACTACAAGTTGAGCCCCGACCGCGGCAAACATCTATTTTGATATCCCCATGAATCAAAACATTCTCAACCCTGAGTTAGTACAGATTATCTTCAGGAATATTTGTTACTAGCTGTTTCTCCCGCGTTAAATTCATATTTCACATTTCTAAATGTTAATATAGCCTATGTTCACCGCGGATAGAGTAGCTTCTCAACGGTGAAATTATTTTTCATATCGGTCTAGTAGTTTCGGAACCTATTCAATACAAACAAAAAATCAAACCTTTCCTATTTATAATATTATATTTGTTAGTCGTCGTGCAGAATCAGGGCCCGTGCCCGGGGGCGTCCGACTCGCAGTCTAGCCCGTGGGCTGGACACGGTCTAGGTTATCCAACTTCTGCCCACACGGTAAATACACTTAATAGGTTACCACTGGTATTCATTCACAAGAGTTTAGATCAGAGATGATCCTCATTGCTGTCGGATTAGTTAGTCGATTCTATTCAGCACAATGAACTGGATCCATTTGAGAGCTGGAAAAGTGGGAATGGGGAAAAACTGTCAAAAGTGACTCGTGGTTGTGGTAATCTAGTCAAGTAGGTAGTTATTTGATTTTTAGCGTCGAAAACCAGTTGGATTAGAACTGATAACATAAAACCAATCAAGGAGACCACTGTAGAAAATTGCCTAATGATGTCGATTACAAAATTTTAATTTCTTGCATAGATCATTTTTATTACTACGCTTATTTTAATTGTGTAAACGGCCACCCAGCAAATGCCATCAGGCATGCACATAAACTGAAGATGGATCACTGATTCACATCTCTGTCATCAGAGCAGACTTATAAATAACTGGAACAGTAATGGTCCTTCTAACACCATGCTTTGATGGTATCTGGCGACTCTCACCGTGGCCGATAGGCATCGGACGGTATCGGCCATCGGCGGTGACAAAACGTGCGTTTGGAAGGGACGCTGTCACGACACGGGTTTCAACAAAGGCTGGGACGTGACCAAGGAAACTACACCTATCAAGGTCTGCCTTACTTGTGCTGATAGCAGTTTGGCAGGAGTCGTGAATTTAGTATCTTTAGTTGAGTCATACAGCCTTTACCGTAATTAATTATTGACAAAGTGACGAAGAAAATCACAGAATTAATATTTAGAAACAGCAATTCACAATCATTGCCATCCCTTTAACAAAAAATTCAATCTGCTACATTGATTTCTACGCTTCTATTCTTTTTGATACTAATGCGTTATGGTAATTATTTTAGATCCATAACACTCTCTTAGATTGTCCATGACAATAGGTCATCAGGTAGTACTATAGGTACTTATATCGCGCAATAAAATAGGACCCTCTTAAGGCGTATATAGTAGCTGATTGGTCCTCTTTGGAGGCTTTCTCCTCATAGAGGAATCAATATTATGTGCTGAAAAAAATATATGTCATTCATTGACCTTTTATCTGTAAAGTGAACTTACAAAAATGTTCTACCTGTTCAATTACCATGTGAAAAAAATTAACAAAGTGGAGCTGTTTCGGACTGAAAATTTGTATCTACTTCTAAACGACTTAGAATTTTGTACTTTTTTCTTCACCTACATGTTGGCAAAGACTTAATCTTCAAGTTGAACTTATGATTTTGTGATGCAACGCTTTTTCACATAGCAAATAATTGTTTTCAATTTTTTCGTATGATTAGTGGGCGCTAACCTTTGAAGGTGGTCGCGCGGGCGACGGGCGGCAGTGTAACGCTGACTGTCGTACGGGAAGGTCGCGTTCGTCTGCCTCGCGCTCACCTACGTGTTTTTGTTTTATTTTGCTTTTCGATAACAATAATTGATGTTATTCGCGCATAGACGATTTATGTATTATTCAAAGTTATCCGCGCATGGACGCTTTATTTAGTGTAAGATGTAAGAGTTTGTAAAATGGGTTTGTAAAAAAATAAATTGAAAATGCCGAAGATCAGAAAACTGAAGAAAGCCAGAGCTCTGAAAGCTCAAAAGATGATAGAAGTAATGTAAGTATATCTGCTACCTACCTAGGTATTTTGTTTTAGCAATTTTATGCTATTGTTACTACCTACCTATTAGCAATATTACCTATGTAGATTTTTCATGTTTGTATATATTTATTGTAGGAGATCGAGGAAAGAGCAAATGAGTCGAGAAAAAGAAAATATTCCGACAAGGCCTAATGAAAATGATGTCGTGTAAGTATCAACCATAGAGTTTGTATAGTACAAGCCATAGAGGAAGTCTATGGCATCCGTCTTCTAATGTCCAGCATAGTACCACAGAATAACTATAGGTACCTATAGCACTAACCTAGGTAGGAACAAATGAACGAAGATGTAAGTTAATACTTCTTAGATACCTACTCATTTATTACTGATCCTAAATTATTACTTATTTACAGATGTACAGTGACCGGACAAGTTGAAACTGGAGTGAAAATGCCTATGCTACCAAATATGCTACAGGTAAAACATCCACAATGCTTAGGTAGCTAATAATATTAGGTAGGTATGTATTCTGCGATGAAATAAAATAAGTAGGTATGACATTCGTTCAAACGCGGTTCACCATCATCATCAGAATTCTAGTATGGTAGGTAGGTACACTTCGTGAATACGCAGCCGAGCAGACTGAAATCTAATAAGTATATACATAGTCACAACTGTTCTATGTCTCTCTGAAGTAAGGCACTAGGTAGGTACACCCCCACCTCTCAGTTTTCTTCAATCCAAGCCAAGAACAGGAACTGCGTAGCTACCTGCAGCCAAGTTCGGAGACACATAGATTGAGTGTGAAGTCTGTAATACTTACTTATGAAATGGGAATAGGATTCGAAATGTAAAGGAGACTGGGTAAAAAACGGTACATAGCCTTTTTTGACCTTGTAGAGTATTACCTATTTGTTAGTTTTTGATCAATTTTTGATAAGTTTTGACATTGATTTTGTAAAAATAATATTTGTTACTAAAAATCTTTTGGCCATGAGTCCTATTTTTTTTCCTATTCTTTATCCCACCGTGGTACAAATTAGTGAACTGGGAACGATTGAAATCTTTAGCCTATTATTTTGTGTGTTACAGCTAAAACCAATGACACCAACATCATTTGGAATATCTAACCAGGATTCTAGACCAGAACCAATTGAAGGAGACTGGGTAAAAACGGTACACAGCCTATTTTTCATCTTGTAGAGTTCAAATTATTTGTAAAACATTTTTGATAAGTTTTGATTGACATTGATCTTGTCAAAAATATTTGTTACCAATAATATTTTGGCCGTGAGTCCTATTTATCCCACCCACCGTAGGACAAATTAGTTAACTGGGAATGATCGAAATCTTTTGCATGGACATAACAAAGAAATAGCCTATTATTTTGTATGTTACAGCTAAAACCAAAGAAACCAACATCATTGGGGATATCTAACCAGGATTCTAGACCAGAACCAATTGAAGGAGACTGGGTAAAAACGGTACATAGCCTTTTTTCATCTTGTAGAGTTCGAATTACTTGTAAAACATTTCTGATAAGTTTTGATTGACATTGATCTTGTTAAAGATATTTGTTACTAAAAATCTTTTGGCCGTGAGTCCTATTTATCCCACCGTAAGACAAATTAGTGAACCGGGAATGATAGAAATCTTTTGCATGAACATAACAAAGAAATAGCCTTTTATTTTAAATGGCCTACTATTTTTCATTTTTGTATGTTACAGCTAAAACCAATGACACCAAAATCATTTGAAATATCTAACAAGGATTCTAGACCAGAACCAATTGAAGATGTATTGGAAGTAGAGGTACCTACCTACATATCATCATACATTATTGTTATAATGACTCACTGACTCAATTTTTTTTTCTCCCATATGGTTTAAAGGGAGGGATGTTTTTTCTCTCTTTTCCCCTCCCTTCCTTTCCATCCTCTTTATTCCGTGTTTTACTTGAAATTAATGAGTGTTTTAATCTAAAACATTATTGTTCCAGCCAGAGTCTACAGAACCACAGTCTACACCTATTATAGGTAGACGCATATTGGATATAAACCATTTTTATGCACAACTAAAAGAAATATCAAATCACGGTCCTTTTAATTGTGGTCTTGGTTGTGTGGACATAGTAGGCGAGAAACAGATAGGATTACGATCCAAATTTACACTACGATGCAAAATGTGCGGGGAGACATTCTATGTAGATAACGATCTGCCTAACGATTTGGATGTAAATCGCCGAGCCGTTGCGGGTGCAATTTCAATCGGATGTGGTCATGCACAGCTTGAAGAATTGTCCGCAGCATTGGACTTACCATTTATATCTTCAAATTTATACCAGGACTGTCACGGCCAATTAGCTAATAAATGGGAAAAGATAGCGTTAGAATCTATGAATAAAGCTGCAGAAGAAGAACGTAATTTATCTATCGCCGAAGGAAGTGTAGACAAAAATGGCATACCTATTATCGATGTAATCGTGGACGGGTGCTGGAGTAAAAGAACCTACAAAAAAAATTACTCAGCTCTCTCTGGAGCAGCAGCTATTATTGGCAAGCGAACAGGAAAAATCCTTTTTTTAGGAGTCAAAAACAAATACTGCTGCATCTGTTTACAAGCAGAAAACAAAGGATGTAACCCAAAAGAGCATGTCTGCTATAAAAATTACTCTGGGCCCTCGACTGGGATGGAATCTGCTATTCTCCTGGAAGGTTTTAAGACATCTATTGACATGCATAACCTTATTTATGGTCGGATGGTTTCAGATGGAGACTCCAGTACATATTCGAAATTGTTACAAAGTCGACCGTACCCACATGTTACAATTCAAAAAATAGAATGTCGCAATCACATTTTAAGAAACTTTTGTAACAAAATTGAACAATTGAAGACTGATACAAAATACCTTTTGCGTTTCAGAAAATGTATAACTCAGACTAAGATTATGATTATGAGAAAAACAATTCGCATGGCAATACGAAGGTACACATCAGAATCTGAATCCGTAAAAAATGCTAATGTAGAACTGCTTTATAATGACATACTATTAGCTCATCTACATGCTTTTGACGACCATAGCAGGTGCAAACCATACTTTTGTTCAAAGGAGCCTTCAGCAGAACCTACCAACAATGACTTATTTACAAGTTCCTTGTGGAGCCGGATTTGTCTACTACTATCCAATGTTGCTTCTCATTCGCCAAGTTTAATACACGATGTTGACAGCAACGCCGTAGAACGCTACAATAGTATTGTAGCAAAGTTCGTGGGTGGTAAACGCATAAATTTTAGTCGAAAAGGATCCTATCAAACGCGGTGCCAAGCTGCAGTTGTGTCGTTTAATACCCAAAAAGTTGTATCTTCAGTTTATAAGTCTATTGTGACAAATATTCCAAAAGGCAAGATTCATATTTTAGAAGAAAGACGGTTGAGCAAATCGAAATTGATGAAAAAATATTCAAGGAAAAAGAAAAGATTACTTCAAAAAGGACAGGACATAGATTACGGGGAAAAATGTGTAAAGCCAGACATGTTACCTGACATGTATGAAAGAGAAAAAAACACTTTTCTTAGTAACTTAAGAAAAACGGAAGAAGAACGGAATAACATTCAGAAAGAAACAGTCCTACAAAGTAGCTCTAGTGAATGGATGGAGATTAGAAGAAATATGCTCACCGCATCCAATTTTGGCAAGGTAATCAAGCGAAGAAAGGACGTGAGTTGCACAAACCTTGTTAAAAATTTACTTTATAAAAGTAATTTAAATAACGTACAATCAATAAACCATGGGCGTGATAATGAAAAAATTGCAATAAAACAACTGGCTGATCAAGAAAAGGTTCAAATAAAAGCTTGCGGTCTATTTATTCACGAAGAAATTCCATTTCTTGGAGCTACTCCAGATGGAGTTATTGATAAAGACACAATCGTCGAAATAAAGTGCCCGATCACAGCCATAAAACTTGGGTTTGACGAGGCCGTAAATCAAAAAAAGATTACTTTTTATAAAAAAAATAAAAATAAATTAGAAATTAATAAAAACCACGACTGGTTCTTCCAAATTCAAGGACAACTGCAAATAACCAAATCTTCCAAATGTCTTTTTGGTATATGGCACGGAGAAAATAATCGTGTCATTACCGAAATAATTGAAAGGGATGATGTATTTTGGGAAAATGGTATGAAAGAAAAATTGACCACATTTTACATAGATTGCATTCTGCCAGAATTGGTGGATCCAAGACATTCTAGATCGATGCCATTAAGAGACCCAGATTATATTTTAAAAGCTATTGAAGACAAAAAAAAACAGCATAAAGAAAATAAAAAGATAGAAGAAGAAAAGATGGAAGAAGAATTAACAGTGACATCTAAAAACATAGATGAAATAATAGAACAGCAAAATATAGAAGAAGAAATTACGTGGATAGACAGTAAAAATGAAACAGAAGAACCACTAATCAAAATCAAAAATATTGAAAGGCGAGGCAGCGAAAACGAAACACGTATTGAAGTCTCGCAAATACTACGCGAAAGGCAATTAAACTTTTTGGAATTTTGATATGAGGCTTCATTTCTTTCTAAGGGTATAAAAAATCCAGAATATAAAAGTAATTTTGTCTCTTGGTCCAGGATGCCCTTTCTCCTCTAGCTTAGATATTTATTGTATTATCAAATCATTCCATCCGTATTTCTGGGTTTATTTCTTTATCCATATAAAGAAATAAACCCAGAAATACGGATCAATGGGTCTAAAAACCTAAATACCAAGTAATCGTATTTTTTTTTCTCTTGGTCCATTATGCCCTTTCTCCCTTAGCTCAGAGATTTATTGTTTCAAATCATTCCACCCGTATTACCTACCTATCGTTGATTCTATTAAAAATGAAAGAAGTTTGTGTGAATGTCTATCTACGTAAGTACTAAACCGATTTGGATAAAACTTTCGAATGATTAACGCGAGCGAAGCCGCGGGTAGCGTCTAGTAATAACAACAACCCGACAGTCACATATATACCTACCTAAAGCTGTTCCCAGATTACATAGGTTACTTATACCTACTTACCATCATGGTACCACAAACAACCCAGACCAGGAACATATTAGCAGATTTTGTAAAAAAATATTTCGTAGTGGGAAGTGAACTCGCATTTTTCGCGTGTCAGCCGGCTTTTCGTTTACCTCGCCGCGCCGCCACGAAGGTTTTCCGTCTTTTGCGGCTTACGCGCGAAAACTGTTTCCCGGCGTCGCGCGCGGCGCGGGGTTGCACGGAAGGTGCGGGGCCGAAAACATAGCCACGCCTATTCGCTCAAGGTCATCGGCTCCTGTTAGCGCCTTAAGCACGGGTTAGGAGAAACTTGAATGTTTCAGAACACTTTAGATATGCGAACGTCTGTGATAGTATTATAGTCTCGAACTAGGAGGTGCTGGCTCAGACCTTAGGTTATCTAAGTTTATACAACACTAGCTGCTCCCCGCGGCTTCGCCCCCGTGGAAATCTATGTGTCAAATTGTTTAAATGATAAAAAGTATCAATAATCCTATGTTAGACTCCTGGTTCTAAGCTACCTCTCCACCAATTTTCAGCTAAATCGGTCCAGCCGTTCTCGAGTTATAAGGGTTGTAACAAACACGACTTTCTTTTATATATATAGATATACATACACTTATATAGTCTTAGTGAGAATGTTAAATTTCACAATTCCTATAAACCTAATGTTTTGGTTCGTTGGTTTAGTTTTGTGAATAATATTGGCCGAGTTATCAATATCAGCCATATCAACGTTTCAGATGACAAATTTCAAAGCCTATACAAGATGTGGACGGACACAAGCAAAGCCAAAAATGATTCAAGAAGTTAAAAGTGCTCGTAATTTCTTGATCTCAATATTGAGTCTCGTGAACCATTAAGTGGCCCAGCACGCCGTTGGCCTATCCCATGCCGCACCGTTGCGTGTAAATATAAATATTTCTGTCCGTCTGATTGCCGGCATCAATCAAGAACTTGAGAATCAACAGCAGTGATATAAATAAAATCGTGTCAAGGGTGATATGTTGGAGTGAGATGGGTTCCGTATATTAACGGTTATGCGAAATGAATTAAATATAACAGATCTACACAAAGAAAAAATATAAAAAGGTAGGTAGGTATGCCTTATCAAAACTAGGAACAATTTCTACAAACAACGCGAAAATTTCATAGATATGAAGTAATAAATAAGTTGTACTTAAATTAAACCTCCAGTTCTTTCAATAAATAAAAAGCTACGATTTGAAGTGGCGTCTTTTTTTCTTTATTTAGTTTAAAGGAGTTTAGTCAACATGACTAAGTCACTCCCGTAGACAAATTAAATGGTTTCACGTCATCAACAAAAGAACCCTAACTTGTTCCGTTTCGGTAGAAAATTTAGATCGAATTAGTTTTTTACTGGTTCCTAATAGCCACTGTATATTGTTCCCTCGCTCCCGACTTCATATCGTTATTTAATGAGCCTAAAGTTGGCTACCTCTGTAATTAGGGGGTTTGATGGAGGAGTTTTAGAAGCGATTAGATAATCATAGAGAAGATAGAACAGGTATCATTTGATTTTGATTTAAGTTCGCAAAAGGATAGTGTTCGCTTTCTAGTACCACCTCAGTAGGTTGGTACATACATAAATGGGAGCCGATGATATTTATATATTTTACATTTTTCATCTTTTATCCTTATTTTAATATGTAGAAGTGCCAAGGTGGGATAGACCCAACACAACAATATTATGACTATATAAGACTGCAGTTTACATCTGTTTTAATTGTAAATACTTGTAAATAACACAAAAAAAATATTCTACAACAAGCTAGGTAGTAACCTTGATCGACATAACTGCTTAATAGATTTTTTAGAATTCTGAAAAGCAGGTCGATATCGGAAAAACTACTATTATGCATATAATAAATAATAAATAAATAAATAATGTTGGACAATACACACAGCATTATCTAGCCCCATGATAAGCAGAGCTTGTGTTATGGGTACTAGATAACTGATATACATCTATATATATAAAAGAAAGTCGTGTTTGTTACAACACTTATAACTCGAGAACGGCTGAACCGATTTAGCTGAAAATTGGCGGAGAGGTAGCTTAGAACCAGGAGTCTAACATAGGATACTTTTTATCATTTAAACAATTTGACACATAGATTTCCACGGGGGCGAAGCCGCGGGGAGCAGCTAGTAATACAATATATAACATAGATAGATATTTTTATTATAAATAGAAAACAACCAGAACACCCGGAACAAATATCTGCAGATCGTACACACAATTGTTCCGAGGCGGGAATCGAACCCGCAACCTCCTGCGTCGCAGGCGGACCTTCGCCCACCGCGCCACATCGGTCGTCATATAAAACAGATTCTGAGTTTGCCACTTATGATATCCAGACACATTTATTGATGCTACGCCAAATGTTATCAACCGAGCTTTAACTGTCTTTGGAATTCCAGTCTCTAAGTAATCATAGAAACGTAAATGTTTCATTCATAAGAACACAGATGATAAGCCCGTTTCCATAAATGTCTTAAACAAAGTATAGTCTCTACGATTGTAGAGCTATTCGATAACCTAATTAAAACCAAATACCTACTATCTTTACATTACAGCTGCTTCATTAATAAAAACAAATGAATTAGAGTTAATTAGAACTCGTAGAAGTTATCGTAAAGTTCAAGATCGTCAAATTAGAACATTCGGAAAGAGAAGCGGAAGATAACCTATTTGAGACAATAATTCTACCTATTTGATACTGTTGGTTACATTTTGATATAACCGTACATCGTCGTACCTGTAAAAGGTTGCATGTAAAAACTAGGTTCGATGTAAAATCTGTCGATGCTTAGCATTTATGTGCGTGCAGTAAATGCCATTGCAGAATCCAGTAAAACTTCTGTAATTGAATGAATCAACCTGTGACCCAATAATGTTTCCATCCGCGCCTATATACGCTGTGCATCTGGTCAGTGTAACTAGTTGTCAATTAAACTCGTCCAACGGCCGGTAGTCGCAGAAACTGATTTATACCGCTGTAAATAATACCTGTCTTAGTTATTGCAACCAAACTGCTTTTAAATGTGGGTTAAACGGCGTTTACTTTTTTTAATTTAGTTATGAAGTTATGACACGTTATTTACATTCAATACAACTGCGATTGAGTCCGAGGCTCCAAGAAAGTAGCAATCTACAAGCTAGACTAGATATCAAGATAGTATTTAAAACTATAAATAAAACTGGACACTATTATGGTTATTAGCACAAAAGTAATTTATATTTATTTTTTTGTTTTTTGTCAACTACATCCATATATATAGTTGTGGTATATAGGTTGATTTTGTGGTGGTTCCAAAAGTTTTATCTTCGAGAAATTTATATATGCGATAATTTTCTTTTTAAAATTTAAATTTCTAAATTTTGGATATGTCTATTAAGAGGCCTATTACAAAAAAACGCGAAATTGCTCGGTTTCCTCGTCCAAATTATATGGTTTTCGTTCGTTGTTTGAAATTACAATTACTTGTTTATAATAGTTCGTTTTCTGCACTACAATAATAATAGAACAAATTTTAGATAACTTATTCGTTTATTTTGTAATAATCATTCTCCCGATACATGTTTATCGAAAAACGCTCGGAGACCTGTTTTGGGAGCTCTAATTTGTAGATTCTATTGAATATAGACTATCAAAATATTTTTTTTCATGTTACTAATATCCTATAATTAAATAATGATAGAACACATTTTCATTATATGCTTTTTAAGTAAAGAAAGAAAAAACTGAACCAAATTCAATATCGACCGAAAAGGCTTCGAAACAAACCCCAATACCTCCGAAGTTCTAAATCAATTTGACATCATATTTATACCAAAATAATCGTCAACATTTGCTTAAGCTACAATATTAATTTTAATTTTTAAATCGGTATAATTATTTTTTTATGTTTTAAATATAAGTACTATATATTTCATTGCGCCGGCGATCTGCCCTCAGTACCGCGCGAGCGCTTGTCGAGGACGGACCTATGTCAGTTGATTTCGCGCCCTTTGTCTCGTGTTGATACTGTCGATTGCCGTATAAACGCTGTTAGTATGCGTGCGAGGACATCGTCAACTGCGACCGAAATATTTGATCGTTGTAATGTAAGTATTTACGTTCGTATATTATTATATTTCAATTAGTATTATGTTCGTACTAGTTAACTCATTATAGTTATTTTTATTGTAGCTGAGCTTTATTACAAGTCAGAATGGGGAAAAATAAATATAAATATCAATGCGTCACTAAACGTAAAAGAAGAAATATTCTATGTCTGGAGAAAGCAAGAGAAGCAAGGTAAGGTATTATTTAAATATAATATGTATAGTAGGTTAACACCTGATTTTTTATCATTATTGTTTACTTTCGTGCTTTTTTTTTAAATAGACCAATTTTATAATGAACTATGTGAACATACCCATCTCTCCCAATCTTTTCCCCAAAACAAAGATTCGATCTAGTTATCGTTTCCGACTAAATCGAGGGTGTAGATACGAATACGAATTTGAGGTAATGTTTCAAATTTTAAATGGCGGTTTATTATTTTATTCTAAATTTTGATTTTGACAGGAATTTAATAATATTTCTTCATGGCGGATTTTTTTTTATTTTCTTCTGGGAATCAATTCTCTTTATCTTATTAATATCAATGTTTATATTAAATCTGGTCTATTATTTCAAATCTTTACAACATATTTTTTTTAAATAATCATTAATGATTAATTATTATTTTAGAATGAAAAAATCCAGAGAATATTGTCGCTTCAACATCAAGCAACCTCGCCGAAACGATGGACATGGTGAGAGAATTATTATATTATAATAATGATTATTATGTTTATTGGTGGAGAGAATAAGCTCATTACGTTTTTAAGTCTGTAATGTCTGTAAATGTCTGTGTCATCAATCGAGCAGATCACCTTTTAAAGCTGAAAATAGCTAATCCAAAAAAATCTCACTTTTAGAGCGACCTGTTCATGAATTAAATAATTAACGTAGTATGTCCTTTTTAGCTATGTTTTTATTTTCAGGATCCTGACACGGATAACACACGCTCTGAAACAAATATAAATTATAAATCCGATGAATCTCTAAATTATTTCATGGTAGAAGTAGATAAAACCCTATTTCAGCTTTCGGAATAGACTTTGACACGGCCCTTCGAACAAAAAAAATTAAAGGCTTTAAATTAAATGACTCACGTGTAACAATAAATCAAAATCATGACTGGTTTTATCAAATCCAAGGCCAGCTTCACATAGCAAATAGAAATATTTGTATACTTGCCATATGGACTGGCCCAGATCATCCTGTAAAAGTGATAAAAATCAACAAAGACGAACAATTTTGGAATTTAAATATGTTACCTAAGTTGCAAGCTTTTTATGAAAAATGTATACTACCTGAAATTATCGATTTGAGAAAAGCTCGATCAATGCCGTTGCGGGAAACATTTTTGTAATTATATGATAAACTAGCGGTTCGTCCCGGCTTCGCCCGGGGACATTTGTTTCATAAATATTTAGCGATGAATGTAGAGTAAATGTATGAATAAGTCTTTTAATTTTTCGGGTTAATACCTATATAGGCTATACATAAGTATAGCCTTAGGGACTATCAAATAGCTTGGCTTTCTATAGGTAAAATATTTTTCCAAATCCTTTCACTAAATCCAGAAATTACCCCCTACTAAATTACAACCTCACAAACTTTACTTCTTTATAATATTAGTGTAGACTGCCCACTGCCACTTCTTGTTTCGCTGTTCAAATCGAACTAACTCTGGCGGGCGACACCGGGCTCTTATATATTCAGAGAGCTAGGCTCTAGGATATTCGAGAAAGTTTGAGAATATTTTCTTTCTCACACCTTCTATCCGCCGTAGCAATAGGTTCTGCAGCTGTAGCATACGCGAAATTTAAAAACTTAAATTTAAAAATGTTTTCAGAACTAATTTAAATAACTAAAATTATGTCGTTTTAACTGCAAAATATAAGTTAGCTACTGCTGTATAAATACACAAAATTTAATAACTTTATTATAGTAACAAATGTAATTTAAGACTTTAGTGAAATTAGAATTTTAAATTTCGCGCCATTACTACACATGCTGCAATTGCTCGCAGCGCCTTTCTAAATGTAATCCAAATAATCGTTGTTCTGAATGAAGTTCAAATACTAGACAACAGATGGCGCCACTACACTTAATTTCCAAGGCTCTAGAATATTCGAGAAAGTTTGAGAATATTTTCTTTCTCACACCTTCTATCCGCCGTAACAATAGATTCTGCAGCTATAGCATACGTAGAAAGGCGCAAAATTTAAATACTTAAATTTTAAAATGTTTTAAGAACTAATTTGAATAACTAAAATTATGTCGCTTTAACTCAGAAATATAAGTTAGCTGCTGCTGTATAAATACACAAAATTTTATAAGTTTATTTTAGTAACAAATGTAATTTAAGATTTTATTGCAATTAAAATTTTAAATTTCGCGCCATTACTACATATCGATACCTTAATTTGCAAAACGAATAACTCCTTTGCAGAAAACTTTACAGGGGAGACTAAAAACTTTATTAAAAATATTTTGACAGATCAAAAGAAGAAACAAAAGTCCCGTTGGAAATTGTGGATCATCTTTACTTAAACAGCCATTAAAAATTAATTTTTTGCTAAGCGTATAGATTTAATGAGGATTTTTGGAGTTGATATATTATATTTTAACAAAAAGTTAAACAAAAAATGGAGTTGTTAGTTTTTATTAAAAATATGTTTAAAATAAAGTAGCATCAAAATTAGGCTTAACTAGGTATTTTTTTAATAATAATTTATTAATCATGCGTTAGGGCATCATAGTAATCCCTGATAATCAAGGGGCATTGATGATTTTAATTGTTGCAAATCAGAGTACTTTTTTTGTGATTTTGCGTCGCTCATTGTACAGGTTTTTTAAATTTTCCACCGGAGTAGGCTCAAGAGGGGTTTTTCTTTGATTGAGTAGTGTCCAATCGTTTCATCCTTGAAGCCATCGATGTAAAAGATTATTTCCCTATCATTTTCGCCCATTTTAGTTAGAACTTCTTTAATAATAAATTTTGACATAATTGTAGCAAACTCTTCAGAAGTTAGGCCACCCTCAGCCTCATTCCATAGAAAACAGTAACCCTCTCCTGTTTTGATGTCATAAATGCACCAGTTGTGGACACATAAATTCGTTTTGTAATAGTTACTTGAAATATTAGATCTCGGTGCCATTAGTACGGCTTGGAGGTCAGCTGTGAAATAAATTTTAGTTTTTTTTTTTGTCTTTATCTTTTTCAGCTCTAGCTTCAATTTTTTTCAGTGTGTGCATTGTAAACCTCTTCAGAAATATGACCCAATACATATCCACTACAAATTTCGCAAAGATCTTTTTTTGGTTTGAATAAAGATATTTTTCCTACAGTCAGAGTGTTAGAAAATGTGGCGATGCATAATGGTTTGACATTCTTAGAATTGCATTCCTCTTTATAGAATTTATAGAGCTGTTGTTTAGATATAATGTCAGGTTGCAAATAGAGCAGGGAAGTTCTATGACGACAGTAATGCGAGGGCAGTTTTGGCAGGTCATCTAAAAACTTTTTCAGGATTGTTTTTTCGGCAGTGGTAGCTGTTTGAGGGTCAGTTGACTGTACAGGTGCAGGAGGATTTTCACTTGTGTTTGCTGATGTGTCTTCTGATTTCCAACTCTAACACAGAAAGTTATTAATGGAAAAGGTGTTTAAAAATAATGTTTTGCACACCCTTATCATAGCATCGTCCTTCTTTAAATAATAAACTATGGTATTTTTCCTTTGTGAAGTACTTGGATCCTTTCTGTCTCGTTGTCTTTTAATGGGGTTAACTTTAATCAAGCATTTAATAAAAACCTTTTTCTCTCCCCAATCCATCGCCCAAAATCGTTCAAACAAGGATTTTCTGTCCTCTTCTGTTATCATGTGACATTTTATGAGTCCATTTTTTTTCTCCGAGCATTTGCATCGTGGTTTAATTTCTTTCTTTGGTTTGGAAATATCTTTTATCCTTTTATAGAGAAAATATTGTAAGAAAACAGTCAGGCATTTGCCTGACTGTTTTCTTACAATATTTTCTCTATTTTCAAATTATAGCACTCGGGAGCATGCACTTGTTGCTGTGACGCCATACAAAACGGCGGATCCGTGGGAGTTGTTTGTCAAAATTGAGAAGTTTCGTTTCAAGTGGAGTTATTTGATTTTTTAATAGCGGTTTGAAGCAAAACTGCTTGGAATCGTGGAGATATTAGAGTTGCAAACAGTAGAGAATAAAATCTAGTTTTTTCCGGTACTAAAAAGTAATATTCGAAGAAAAGTGGAGTTATTCGTTTTGCAAATTAAAGTATCGATATGCTGCAATTGGTCGCAGCGCCTTTCTAAATGTAAACCAAATAATCGTTGTTCTGAATAAAGTTCAAATACTCGACAACAGATGGCGCCACTACACTTAATTTCCAAGGTGAAAAGTTGGAAAAGCCCTGAATGAAGTTCAAATACTCGACAACAGATGGCGCCACTACACTTAATTTCCAAGTTGAAAAGTTTGAAAAGCCCTTATATCTTTAAAAACACGCCCTTTAGGTTAAAACGGGAACTTTCTTGTTCGAGGGGGGATAAAGGGCTATCACACTATATAAGTCCCTTCATCGTGCCGGGAATCCTTTTTGAGTTTTATCGGCACGCACATTTTATCAACTTAGTTTTATTATATAATAATGATGACTATACTCAAATAAATAATTATTAGTTACATTTGTATGTTTTATTTATATAAACAGGTTACAACCGTGAAATCCATCCACCGAACTCCATTCTAAGAAAACTTATATTACGGTGGATCAAGATCATTTAGACGCCATACTCGTCGCAATATCATGGCGCGAGCGAGACAGAAAGTAGCGCTCGCGTAGCTCGCCGCTCGCTCGGTACGTAAATACCTAAATTAGCGTAACATCGAAATGTAAGAGGGCTCTTAATAATAAAATATATTTATATAAATCAATGCATATTATCAATTATATACTTTAAGTCTTTTTAATTCGTGTGCTGTATTCCTTTACTATAGTTAGATAATTAAGTTTTTTTGCTCTATCAGAATGAATATATTTCATTTCATTTTCATTTCATTTCATTTTTCACAATGACTGGTAGCAAAAGGGTTTCTATGGCAACGGGCGTAAAGAAAAGTTTTTCACTATTTAAGATTTTGTTTCTTTTTTTTTTGAAGTCGGTTTATAGTTTTTTTAAATCACGACAAATTATCTTCTCTTAATACGAATACTAAAAATGGTAAAATGTTATAAACAACATGGGAACCACACCATAAAAAGTGTTAAAAATCCACAATCCCCGCGCGCCCATACCATGTTTTGTCTCAGTGACTATTATAGTTAATCATCGATTGGTTTCGGCTCTTCTACCATCATCATTACATTTAATAACCAGGTTTTTTCTCTCAAAAATTGAAAATTTAAATGGCGGCGCGAACCCTATCCAATAAAAGTTATTATTAGCTATATCGTCGGTACCCTAAGTACAGGGTATATCTGACCCTATATTCTGACCCCCAGGTCATGGTGCGAGCCTACGCCAGCCTACGTCCTAACGGACCGGTAATGACATGGCATTATGGTGTTCTCGCTTGCAAGCCCTAATTTCTAGTTTATTGGACTAAAAGCTCCTTTCTCTCATTAGCGTAGGAGTTGATGGATCCTCCCACTGTTTGCGCTTGGGCAACAATGCTGATTATATTGTCTAAAGCCATCAAATCGTGTTACTTTAGATAATGGAAAAGATTATCATTCCATACGCTCGCTTGCTACACAGACTTGCTCTTATTCTTGCTAGAAACTAAGGTCATTTCGTTTATAAAAGTGATGAATTTCATATTGCATGGAAAAAATACCTACAATGTGCAAGATTTAAGCCCCTGTTCCGAATTTATAAAAATGACTTATACGGCAGGTAACAAGGAATAACGGTTAGTTAGCCTTCTGGATGTCCGTTGGTTCGTCGAAGCGCCTGCATCTCATTGACTTGCTGTTACAGGATGCAGGATCAAACCTATCTAAACAATCTTATATACTTACAGGATCAAATGGTATTCGTTGGAACCGATATTGTGGTCTGACAAAAATTTTACGGCCGATTTAACCGATTTCGAGAAATACTCGTTGTGTTGGATAAACACAAATGTTTTGATTTTTGAGTTAACCAATATTTCGGCACAGTTTCATGCGCCATGATGGTAACGTTCATGGTAAATATCCCGTTTTAAATGACTTTAGTGTTGATAACCATGATAGTTTCTAAAGTTTTATTCACAAATGTTGTTCTGGACACATTCGTCATAAATCCAAAAGTTTTTTTTCGAAAGTGCGACGGAAGAAATGATATATTTAAAGATCCTTATGTTTTACAAAACGTAGAGCTTCACAAGACTTTGGGTATCGTTTTCACATAGGTATAGTTCTGTGGTTTTCACAGGCCATTCTAGTTGTCTTCGTAAAGCTGAGACGGCGCAGTTTTGATTTATAGCTCGTCAGTGCTGGCGGGTGGTGCTGCGAGCGGACAGTAATGTATGGAATCAGATCAGCGGACATATTGACAGCAACAACTCACAATATACTGATCCTACCAGTATTATTGATCGAAGATTGACAGGGCGCATACAAGATGGAAATGTATCATTTGAATTTGGAGCAATCCGTGATAGAAATAATTATTATTCCATTAAAAAATTATTTTGATGAAATTCAACTATGTAGATCATTGAAGATAAATATTACGTAAGTATTCTAACCAAGTAATCTAACCATGCGATATATGTTAAGGGAAAATAAAGGCCATAAGGAAATGGAGAAGAATGAAAACTCCTAACTCCAGAGCTTTGAGCCAAAAAAGTACATCTATAACTACATAATATAACTTCGTGGCACGTATAGTATTTTCAGTTGGTGTCTTAGGTAATGTCTAAGCACATTTTCTATGGATATGTGCAATGTGCGGTCATTCATCAAATGCAATGCATCTCTTTCATCAATCATCGAAATGTTTTAGCAATTCGTTTAGAGCCTCTGACCCGTCTTTGAACTATCTGAAGTCATGAAAATCAAAACTAATGTGTAAATTGTACAATTATTTTAACATGAAACTATTCAGAATGGAAACACGATAGATCTGAGCCTCAAATGAGAATGTCAATCATCTAGAATTGACCATTATGTTTTACGTGGACAAAAGGGACACTGATTAGCAATGCTTACTTAACTGCATTGTATACAATAGTGTCACCTATTCCACTAATGGAAGATTTACCATTATAAACAATACCTCTTAAGTTGTTGTGGTGAAATCTCTCATTGTTTCATCATAACACTTTGCATCATTCTTCAAATACTATCCACCATTGTCTTCGCGTCCAGCCTTATTGGTGTCATCCATCTATCCGCGACTTGTCACGTGCGTGCGCGACATGATTGTGATTACCGTTAAACCCACGGGATTTTGAACCTTGTGTCTTTCCGGAACAGGTTATGATCCAGCCATTCAAGAATAAAGAATTCATTGAAGTGATTTCATATGTCCGGACTTTCTTGTTCCAAAATAAATGTATAATTTTTTTCACGTGACAGGTAAAAATGGCGACTTATAATAACGGAAAATAAGTCATTGTAAGTCTTTAAAGCTTCGGGTAGCTGAGCCATAGGAGTTTTCTTCGATGATAATAATCAAACCTGTATCGTGCATGTCTTGGTGCATTTAAGAGGTAGCAGGAGCCATTAAAAAAAAAAAAATTACCGAATAGGATTAAATGTTGATACTATATTTTAATTATAAGATCTTCATCTAATGATTCACCAATTTTACAATAAATTTATTCTTATTCTTATTTAGTTTCAAGTAAGCTCGAAATCATCTCTAGCCGGTTATCTCTATGTTATCAGAAATTGTATGTTCTGCAGAAAGCAAGCAACTCTAGCTTAATTCTCTCTTCATTTATTGTTTTTATAAGCCGTAGGAAACGTCCAATAGAACGTTTTTGGCTGAAACCTTGAACTTATGTCCTGTGGCTTGTTTGATGTTTGATTTTGTCCGGCTATCTGATCTGATCGGCGGCAGCCCTACCTCACGCAATGTTCGACAAGTATGGGCAACAATGAAGCGCTAAGCATTAGGCAACTCTGACCAACAGATACGAGACAAATTCGACATGTCGTAACTACCCGCAGCATCCAGCTTGTTTCGCGGGTTAGCTTTGTACAAGCTTTGATATGCATCAATAAAACTGAAAAAGCAGAATAATTTTTAACACAACACTGTTGCTTCATTGATGGAACAGGACGACTGATTCACCTGATCTTTGAGTATCATGACATGAAGCATGGGCTTGTAAATATTTTGATGGTGGTTTTGAAGTCTAGATAGGTGTTGGTTGAAGCAAGCACTAAGCTTTATCCAGTGTCTCAACTTCTGCGAATGATAAATAAGCCAATTTGCCTAATACCTACGACTGGTAATTTAATTAATGTTGTAACATTAAATGCTACATTGATTTTGAAATACCAGCTATGCAATTTGCAAGTAAATTGAGCTTTAAAACCAAGATTGGTACCTACCGCATAAACATTGAGAACTGCGTTTTAGTATAGATTCATCCAAAAACTAACCATTGTCTTATATTCAATAGCAAGTTACCGATTTTAAATATAAGTTTAATAATTACCTAGAATAATGAAAACTGGATTTGTATTACTTTTATATTTTGTTATGTTAATAAATTAAGATAATTTAAAATTGAAAAACCAATCCCAAATGAAATGAGGTGTAATTACAGACTTCACGCTGTCACGCGTAATGTAATGAGACAATGCACAAAAAACGCGCAACGATTTAATAACTTAATAATATTAGATTCTAATTCAATTTGCAGATACAATCCCCGGCGAGCCTCAAGTTCACGAAATTACATCATCACAGAACCTGCCTTTAGTACAGTAGGTAGTACCTACATCTAGCAAGGCCTGCGTCCTCCGGTCGTCGACCCCGCAGGAGGTGGTCCTGTCAAAATGGATTCATTTTTTCCCGCTTATCTTGACGATCACGCTTTGTTGTATAATTACTGGAGAAATTACCGGAGAATCCCGTGACCCGAGGTCGCGGTTCATCGGGCAGGCTCAGAGGCTGCGTTGATTCGATTGCGGCGCGATTGAGCTATCACGCCACAACGGCGCTTTGTCCTAGCCGGGGTTATGCGTGACCGTGACATGGTCGGCGCATCACGAGCTTCGCTATCGCAGCTCGGAAGAACAATGATGAATGGGGAGCGCGGGCCCTCTGGCGCAATGACCGTCCACCGTCGACATGAATGAATCGGCCTGCCGCGTGATTTATCGAAGCGCGCGCCGCACTAGCGACTGCGATTGAGACAATACATCAATAGTGATGTGCTTCATCGATAAATGGGTCCCGTTGAGTAATTCCGCCGGGTCCGAGTCCGCGATCACCGGTCGCACCGGTTCCGCTCCGTAAATATAGGTGGTGTGATTGATAAATGTGTGCGGTTGATTGAGACTTTAATTCCGAAGCTGTTATTACGGTGTTATCGAGTTGCGGCGATGATGACAATATTATGCGCGTGTCATTAGTGCTGCTAGATTATCGTTAGAAATTGAAACGCCCTGTGAGGTTGATTGCATCCTTCGTCGTAACTGTAACTTAACGGCGCTCCTCTGTTACATTCAAGCTGGCCGCGAGTCGGCGCGGGTGGTGTTACTACTAATTACCGATTTTATCTGAGTTTGTTTTTAACTACCTACCCACAATCTTCGTATCCTCTTTGATTATTTTTTTCTTAACGAATCCTACTATTAACCGATAGATACCAGAAGAATGATTCTCAGCGTTACCTTTTTCTCTCAAGTAAACATATTGTAGTGGGTAAATATTTGTGAATCAGTTTGCTAACCAGCGATGTGGGTCGCATTGTCCGGATCTGCATTGATCTCGCGAGGAGATTGATGGTGCCATCCGAGTGATCGATCGAGTTATTGACTCGCATCGATCCAATCGAATATAGATCAAGAACCAATGATGACCATAATGATAGAGCTTATACTAACGCTAGAGTCAATATGAAACTTCTAAAAGTGCTACTACTACTTTTGTGCATAATTATTATTGAGTAGTATAGGTACCTAAGTTCTCTTTATGAAATAAATATATATTATAGTATTTTATATTTGTTATTGTTATATAGTCCTATATATTAGTATAATTAATAAATAAGTTAAAATTTTATCTTTTGTCTATTTCTTATTTCATTTATGCACATGTACCCACTTCCCTCTTCACTTGATCTCTCTCTCCCAATAAGGTTTGCTGGAAGAGAACTCTTTTCAGGGTTAAGTTCGCCTTTGTTTAAATTTCCTAGAATAAGTTTTGTGTTATGTTTTTCGTGCAAAAAGTATAAATAAATAAATATATTTAATGCCTCTAATGCATATGACCTTGATGCACATTTAAACATAACAATATCTGGACTGACTATAATTTAGTGTATATTATTTAGATATGAAGAAAGTTATTAAAAGAAATCGTCGCCATCTTCTGAGCTAAACAAAGTGTTCCGTAGCGTATTCTTATCGTTAAAATGTGCACTGGAACGTTAGTTGGGGCTGTTAAAACTTTTTTGCATTCCTATGTACAGAGCACCACAATATAAACAGTAAACAGTTAATTTGAAACAATATATATATTTTGAAATATGGTCTGTAAAGGCAACGAGCACCCTTTGCGATGGAAACTTCCTTGTAACCTCAGTTAGAACACGGCAGAGTTGAAAGAGTATTACTTTTTTAGAAGCATTAAGATTTAAATACATTAAGAAAACGTTCTTTAGACCAATAAGAGCCACTTTCGAACGAGCCTGACGCATCACTGTCCAAAGCTTATCTACAAATCCGCTCTGCTGACCCAAAAACGCAGGAAGTCAGTCAAGTAAGCTGTTATCGTCACAATTCGGCAATAAGGCCGCGGTTCGATGACTGGCCTGATAACCTGCGGGGCAAGAAACGTGAATGAAATTTTCGTAATCTGACCGAGAGTCGTAAATAATGCGAGCTTGACAGCCGTGATAACGGATGCTGATTCCAAGTGTTTGGGTTCGCGGACGGGATGTCGGCTGGGGACTCAAATTGGTGCTGGTAACAACCTACCTTTATGGTTAGTAATATTGTTTAAAATTTTAGGGCTTGTAAAGGTTATTTGTTAAGATGAGAAACAGATAGACCTCGGACTTTATGAGAAAGTTAAACAATTTTCATAAACAGAACTAACTGAAACTGAACTTAGATCTCTCTTGAACGATACGACCGCCAATTATTGTTTTGTTTCTATTCCATTAAAGTGTGATGTGCAATTATAGGTAATATTTTCTACAATCTTATAACCCTAAGTGTCATGTAGAAGTAGGATCTAAGTGCATTTCGAGTTCAGAATGTAAAAGGTACCTACCTTGTTTAGTTTTGTACTGCAGCAGCAAATAAATGAATGTCTATGTCTAACACGTGCCGTGCCCATAACATAGGTACATTCCAAAGCGTGTCAGATGTCACAAAACAAGAACCATTATTCTTCTTCAAACCAAACGTTCACAAGTCACCACCATAACAGAACTTACTGACAAGATATAAATCTGAGCCGCGTCACGTCACGTGGGTAACTCTATCTGGTCCAGGGGAACCCGACACCACAATGGTACTGAATATCTGTTAAAAGGGAAGGCGGAAGTGACGACCTGGTTGCTAAAGGTCACGATCTGGATTTCGACCAAAACCAGACTTGCGGTTCGGGTATTTACATTTCGTGATAAAATTAAGTTTTCGTCAATTGAAGTAAACGGTAATGTCCGACACGAGAATACTTAAGATAATGTCCATTTTTATAACTTGTATTAAACATATTCTCCGGACCTTTAATAATACATGAATATTAAGGAAATAAAAATAATGTCGTACTTTTATAAATGGCACAAATTCATAAAGACATTTTATGAATTTGTTTCACTCGTATTGCATATCTTTTATTTCTATATCTGCTTCATTTTTATTGGCTTTCATTATCACGTACCGTATTTGAGGCCGAGCCAGGTCTTGTGAAAAGGCTGGTACCGCCTGGTGGTCGGGGGCCGGTGGTGGCGCGGGGTGGCGCAGGCCGGCGCGCAGCAGAGGAAGTAGTACCGCTTGTCCCGGACTTTCTCCGCAGCCTTCAGCCTCTCGCGCGCCAGCCGACCCGAGCAGCGCCGCGGGCTGGATGCTGTGGATGCCATCGCCACCACCGCCAGGACTGCTACCAAACTCCAACGCATTGCAGATGCTGTTCATCTGGTATCCATTATCACTTCGTCCTTAACTTCAACTTCTTGAATGTCACTTTCAGCTGGTATGTTTAACCACGTTTAACGACATGTTCAGCTAATCTAATGTCTCTAGCACAACTTTCAAAGTGGCAAAGCGCGAATTTATAAACACCGACAAAACTTTTCGAATTTATAAAAAAAAATCTTTAAAAAAAACCACTTAATTTTTTTTCAAAACATATCAATATTTTATTGATCTTTTTACATTACTGACCAACTTTGTCCTCACATCCGAGATTTTTCATGTGTTGCCGCGATCGCGAAGTCGTGTCGAGTCGAGTCTCGAGTCTTGAAGACGTGTGAGCTCGTCGGGACAGCCGCGCTGACTGGCCGTCTCGTCCGGACGCCGACCGACCGGCTAACCGGAATACCGTTGCAGTTTAGCGTTAGCACCACGCTCAGAGATACTACACTTTCGGGAGATTCGGAAAAGTCCTCACGATCCGCGTGTCTCCAGCTTTATGGCCCTTTGTACTGTAATCATGGCTTTGATAATTCTTTTGCCTGCTGAATATTCTTTGGTTTGGTATATCTGGCGATATTCTGTCACATTAGGAACCCAATTATATCATACTGATTTTATAGGATCAAAATTCTTTTTTCCAGGAAAGTCTAAAAATTGCGAACTTGAAATAGAGAACACCACACTGAGTCAACAAGACAACATCATCAAATGCTTATCTCAGTGGCATTCTTGAGACTGGCACGAGTCCAGTCCCTAATTAGGGCAGATCTGAGATGAGAGGTGATAAGACGCGGGTGGTCGGTGGTCCCTGCGCCTGCGCAGCGTCTAGCCGTCGCATCCATCACTCCGCTGCTTGGAATCCATTTGCGATTACTATTCTGTTTCCGTTGTAGCCCAGTGTTGGAGCGGTGTATGCAAATTAGTAAACGATAAAATGGTCTAGCTTGAGCTCAAATAAGAGTCACCTATTTTATGTTTATTGTTGAATTGCTTTTCAGGCTTAGATTTCCGCTTAGATAAATTGTATTGCGAGGCAGGTTCATAAAACTATTCGATAGGTATTTTAATTATTCATCAAATGAAAAATCTAGAGCACCTGCAAGTCGTAACATTCGTACAAGATTGATCATTAAACTCACTGCGTCTAAAATATAACGCAATATTTCAACTCTACTTACATTGTGGCTTTACGGCCCACTAAACTGCAATACTCCCAATGGAATTTGTCAGTTTGGTGCGTTTTGAATGTTCCGCCTATAAAACTAGAATATTATGATCTAACTTCATAGTTATTACTTTATGAGTAGGTAGGTACTAGGACCAATTCACACTTCGCAGGTTTTAGCGCCGGTTATATCTACACATCCACATTTACACTTTATTTCTCTTCATTAGCAGTTAGCTTCATTATCACCATCTATCTAATCTCCGTTTACATTAACTTGTTTATCAAAATCTCTGCCATATTCCATATTTACGGGTAAGTGTTTTACCACAGTATACAGTTTCATTGGCAATTATATTTCCTTTTGCATTCCGGTATTTACTTGTTTGTAAGTGCTGTTTTTGATGGCAATCTTGGGGGTATCTAATGTATTGTTACGATTTATACAAAATTATTAATAATAAGATTTTTTATAAATTAATATGATATATTTTTGTGTCTTTTTTGTTATTTATAGTTTGTAAGACTTCCACTCGGGGTAATCTCTAGGAATTAAATAATATCCCAAAAAACGATTTCGGTGGGACTAATGACTTTGACTTCGTGTGATTTGACTTTAAACTCGCAACCTTCCCCATTTGTCGAACTATTTTGTAACTTAATTTGTTTCCATTTCTGTAGAAACAAATGCCGCCGGGTGTAACAACAATAAAGGGTGGTTCACACGGGGTGGACTCGGTCACATAACCGAGGATTTTTTTTAAAACGATCCTGCTATTTTGTTTCGAAAAAATAATTTAAACGAAATGACAACGCAATGCTTTCATGTCATTTTCAAGTGATTATTTCGCTTTTATTTATTAAAAAAAAAAACGATTGGTCGGGATATTTTAAAATATTTTTCATGTTTTCTGTGGTCGAAGCTGAACTCATCCTGAAAGTTTGGTCCTTACTTTTTGATACTTTTTTATCATATGTAAGTTTGAAGCTGGAGATAATATAATATTAAGATGGGTTGAGTACGAGCAGTAAGGAAGACGTTCGGATCAATTTCTCTAACATATTCGTCGACCATTTTTGATCTAGTTTCACCTGTTTTGGGGACTGCAGTTATTCGAGGGACACTCTGTATACAAGTAGAAAACTGTACATATTCGCCATAACATTATCGAAGCTTAACTTCTATACCTCTAGCTCTTAGGTTTATATCAGTTTGTGCTTTAGATAAAGCTGCCCAGTGATTTAATCTGGCGAACACGAATTCTTTAGTAAGAGATAGATAAAAGCTTTCTTGGAACCGCCTGATTAACAAGATTGGAATCATGCAAATAGGTTACAGCGGCTCTATCTTGCAGATTGTTTGTGTGTTAATGGTTTTAGTTAGATTATTTACTGTATTCGCGTTAAGCTTTGAAGAGTGTGATTTGTTTAGATGGATGATGGCAGCTGCTTCTTTAATAATCACTCATCTCTTTTGAACATTCAAAAATCTACTTTTTTTTTTTTTTTTCAATCAGTGCGACGTTTTTGTATGACGACCGATGTGGCGAGGTGGGCGAAGGTCCGCCTGCGACGCAGGAGGTTGCGGGTTCGTTTCCCGCCTCGGAACAATTGTGTGTACGATCTGCAGATATTTGTTTCGGGTGTTCTGGTCGTTTTCTATGTATAATAAAAAATATCTATCTATGTAATGTATTGTATTATGTATATCAGTTATCTAGTACCCATAACACAAGATCTGCTTACCATGGGGCTAGATAATGCTGTGTGAATTGTCCAGCATTATTTATTTGTATTAATGACTTCGAACCAACCCGATGCAACCTGAATACTCTTCGAAAGCTAACTGGCTAATGCTGATAAACCCTTTTATATTAGACACCTACAACCCTAAGTAAGGGTGCATTTACACAGTGGATCCGTTTTTACAGGACCGTGTTTTACGGGTCCTTCGCTACAGGAAACTATTGTTTATAATAATATCGTTAATAATACTGACGGGTATGTGAACTTGCTCCTACAACTACATACGCCATCACGGAATAAATGGACGCTGTAAAAATGCTGTGTGAATGAACAACAATACACTATAAATAAATAAATAATGCTGGACAATTCACACAGCATTATCTAGCCCCATGGTAAGCAGAGCTTGTGTTATGGGTACTAGATAACTGATATACATAATACAATACATTACATAGATAGATATTTTTTTTTATTATACGTAGAAAACGACCAGAACACCCGGAACAAATATCTGCAGATCGTACACACGATTGTTCCGAGGCGGGAATCGAACCCGCAACCTCCTGCGTCGCAGGCGGACCTTCGCCCACCGCGCCACATCGGTCGTCGTCTATATGTATTTATTTGATAAACAAAACTTAGTTACCTACTTAATAATGCTTCTACCCGGAACTTAAATTGAGTACCTACTGAAAAACACACCACAGGTACTTAGAACCGTTTACAAAATAAATGTTCCCTAAGAGGGATTGATAGGAGCTTTTCATAATACTTGAGCCAGGAAATGAGGCTAATGCGCACCACGTAAGGCATAAAGTGATCACACAAGGCCTACACTCCATTTTTATGATTGAACTAGCAATCACATCTCGCAATGAGTCTCTACGTCTCGTCTCTGAACACTCGATACTGAAGAATGCTGTTAATTCCCGATAATTCATCAAATTACGCCGTAACGATCGCCTTTGAATGTTAACTGCCCTGATTTCTGATTTTCAACGTGTTATTTTTGAAATTCCGAAGGTAGTTGAACTTACCGGTATTGCAACAGCGGTGTATGTACATTTTTACAAGTAGGTAGGCTCCTAAGAGGTGTTCATGTGTTCTAAGGGTTCGTTTTATTGCCTAGTAGAAGAAGACACAAGTGATTTTTATTCAATCAGAAGAAGAAGGAAGAAGGTGTTTTATTCAATTGAACTTTTACTCGCCACGCGGGAGTTATTTTCCAAAAACTGCAAATAACCTACATATATTTTCGCCCCATTTGCCAAACAAAAACAAAGCCCTATCATCCCGTCAGTATCACAAGATGGTAGCTAATGGCTTCAGTTAAATGTATTTTCTTTAAAGCTGAACATCTGTAATATAATATTGCAGCGAATTATTCTGTAGTTATACCATTCTACAAATTTTAAGTAGAAATAACTAAGGCGACTACCAACAAAACTTTTGAAACTACCATAGTGTAATAACTATGATATCCCAAAAATAATATAATAAAATATCCGTTTCTAGGGATATTTACCATGATATGATTCCGTGATCATAGCACATGAAACTGTGCCGAAATATTGGAAAACTCAAAAATCAAATCATGGTAAATATCCCGTATTAAATGATTTTAGAGACTACCAACATCTGAAACACACCCCGCCAGCATCCAGATCAACGTGTGTCAACTGCGGATTCTGTTCCCGGCAGTAATTCAATGAGCATTAGTTAGGACAAACCAACACAAAGAACAGTTGCTAAACACTGTCACTGTTTATTTGTTCAGTGTATTCTGGTAGGAGATAGGTCGGGACAACAGGGCGCGTGATATATTTGTCAACTAGGTAGACTCACAGACGGCATGACGCGCCGCGTCTACCAGACGGTACCGATTTAAATGGAGATACTTTGAATACTGCCATAACCTAATTCGTTTTAATATTTAAGTATCTACAATAGTATAGTCTAGAACTAATAACTTGTAAGGAGTACCCAGGTACGTGATCAAAATCTGGTAGAGTCTTCATCAAGTAGAGTTCGTGAGTGGTATAATGGACTTATTTAATTTGAATGGATAATCATATAAAACTAATTAATATAAACATTCGTACAAATATTAAAAACAATAAATTAATCTCAGTAAAATAAAACAGTTAAAATTCAATAATTCATATCAAGTCAGTCCACATTTGATTTGACATCAAATTGTGGTACATACATATATATGTAGCCATCGTTCATATTTATACGCATGCATCATATTAATATGATCACAATGTAACATAGTCATGAAAAATGTTTACTCTAGGGAGACAATAACTTTACCAATATTTTTTTTTTTCTTTACCAATTTTAAATATAAAAAAAAAGCAAATATAAATATTTTAAAGAAAGCCTATGGTTATGTGGGTAATTTTCAAGCGCCACAGGTGCTGTCCCCAACCCCAGTAATGTGAAGCCCTATGTACCTCTACAGCCCTATGTATTATATTATCTGTGGTATAGCCTTATAGCGCATGCACTGTCTATTTAACGACACCTGTGTGGCCATAAATCCACGCGGCGGAATTAGGAGCTCGGTACACTGCGGGACCTTTGATGTGCCGCTACAGGCGTTACTTGCGCTTGCGCATTACCCGATCTAAATACAATTCTGCTTGTTTACATTTAGGAGCATAAAAACGGCTCGTTAAACAATAAGAAATGGCGACCACTCTAAATGTATATTGTGCATGTCATACATAATGGATTTTATGATGATCTGAAATAAACGAATAATAATAATATAGATAGAAAAAATTGGAGCTATACTTATTGGTAAAAAAATCATAGCTTCAATTTTTTTATTGTACTGCGACTACCGAGCTTTGTTCGAGTAAAGAAAAGCTTGTTGTTAAGGTTGACCGTTGTTGTATGCTAAGTGCTTGTTTAATTGCGAAGTAGACCATCCAATCACGTTTTTAAATTTTATTACAGTTTTGTTAAGTAATTTATGTTTTAACTTGTCTCTCCTTCTATAATATTTGTCCACAAGTGTACAATATATTTATAGAAAGCGATGCATCTTTGCTACAGTTCGTGGTCTGTTTATTGGTGCACCGACACCCGGTGGTTAGCGGCGCGGCGTACACTTCGTGCACTTACAGGAGGAAGCTTTTACATTCGCTGCGGACTTCCACAGGCAACGATGAGTGGCGATGACGTCATCGCTTTGAAAATACTTACATCTTCAGATTGTAGGTACTTAGGTTAGTTTCTAATTTGTAATTTAAGTGTTCTGTAATGTATGTAGTTTTTATTTTTTGTTTTGTTACTTTTCATTTACTGTTTGTGCTCTACCATCACTTAGTAGACTTATATCCTTTTCTTCATCCTAAGGTTGCCTGGGAGAAATTACTTATATCCTTTTCTTCATCCTAAGGTTGCCGCTATCAGCGATAAAGCCGTCTATTGTACTGTTTGTTAATATTTAGATATACTTAAGGTTTTTATTTTTTTAGTGCAATAATGTGTACATTCATTAATTCATTGGAAGATTCATATAACATTTATTAAGAATAGGTAAGTTTTTATTTGGATAAAAGAGGTTGGTAACACAACAACAAACGCATCCCTAAAACGTAGAACGTTGATGATGAATGATAAATTGTCGATATATGAAGGTACATTATCATTTAGTCGCTTGCATTCGAAAGTCGTTTTTTAATGCTATTCAAAACATGGAGTAAGTTACTTTGCCGCTTAAGATATAAATAAATAGATTCCTTCTAATGCTAGTTATTCTATGCTAATATTGACATTTTAGTTTTCAGTTTCGTAGATAACGACTATTGATGGATGAAAGTTATCGTCATGTTTTTAAACAGAAATCAAAACAGTGGTGGGTATAAAAAATCCATTCTCTGGTTTGTTTAATAATATCCTGCTAAAATGAAGTTCAGCACAAGATAGGTTAGGAAGGGTAAAGTACTAACAGTACGTGCACATAATGGGTATCGCTGAATTGAGCGGCGCATGCGTTACCGCTGCGGGCGCGGCGCGGTGGGTCGCGCAGGGCGCGCACTCAGCGCCTATATTATTGATAGTGCATGAATGTCGGGTCAACTACCTAACGTAAGTAAAAAACTGAATAAATCATAAGAGCAGTAATAGTTTAGAACATTATGGCCCTTTTTTCAATTATCTAATCAGGTACCTATGTATGTAAATGTAGGTAATCTTTGACGTCACCAACTACCTACAATCGAATGTTCATAAGGTTGGAATGGAACAGTGTCCTTTGAACAAATCCATTCCGTGTAACCTTATTATATTGTAGGTACCCCCGACTGCGCAAGGAGGAGGGTATTTATTTCATTTTAGCATAATAATCTTCGACTAAACGCTAAATATCATACAAATCAATGCTAAATAACATATTTTGATTATTTTATATTATATTACTCAAGTGACATCCCTGATTTATTTACGTCGCAGTTTTCGAAATAAGGCTCATCTTACATTACGCAAATTGCGGAGTGGTAGGTACAAGTTTGTAGCTCGCCTTAGGTGAGTGCGCTGTGTAAACAGAGCTTTACAAATTGCGGAAGTTCTGTGTTGAGTCATGGCTCTGGTTTCCTGTTTTGTAGTTTTGTTGTTCCCCGCGGGTTTATGGACTCTTTCTAAATCAACCCTCGATCAACAATAGCAACAGTTAGTACCTAGTATTTATGGATCGAGAAATCAATTTTAGTCGATCAGTTTACTCGTTGATAATTCTACACAAAAACTTTCATGTTTTTGTGTGTTTTCATGTAGACTTACCTCGGCTCTTCCTATAACTTTCTTTCAATCGACTACCATTTACCTAGAGAGGTTGGAGTGCCCTAGGTAATAATAATGACACATGCTTGATTGATTGGCAATTGTTATAAGATCAAGGAAGCATTGTTATAATATCTTCGTACCTACAGCTTGCCTCGCACTAAATAGGTAACCTATTTATTTACCTACATAGGTACTTAGAGAATCAAAAATGTTGTATGCCCATTATTATCCGTAAAGATTATTTTCCCGCTTGTTGTTGAGAAAGATGACTTGAAAATTAAATTGCACGCAAGTATATCTTCCGATGCCACTGCAACCTTTTGCATTAATGAACTAGTAAGTACAGCGCCATCTACTGCCACCCTGTAGAACTACGTAGTGCACTTACCCTTGCAGCCGGTAGCGTCGACGCCGTACCACTCCTCCATGCAGGTGTCGCAGTGCGGCGGCAGCGCGCCCGCCGCGCACGCGCACTCTCCGCTCTCCGCCGCGCACACCGGGGAGAGGGCGCCACTGCCGCAGCGGCAGGCGGGGCAGCCGGCGGACACACCTGGACAGATTGATAAATAAATAATGCTGGACAGTCCACACATCATCATCTAGCGTTATGGGTACTAGATGACTGATATACTTAATACAATACATCACATAGATTACATAGATATTTTTTATTATACATAGATAACGGCCAGAACACCGATCAAACACCGATTGCTGCTGGGATATTCGGTAGATTCAAACTCAGTAAAAAAAATATATGTATGTATATGTACACATTACTAGTAAGATTTTCTTTCAAGAGATGATTTTGATAGTGGCGGAGTTTGACACATTTACATTCTCAGGTCAAATCTTAGGATGGTTTCCAACAAAAGGGCGAAGCGAAAAATAAGCAAAATTACCAATACCGTGAAGGCAAAGTAACACCACAGGGCCAGTGACTGGTTTAGTTTGATTCCTCAGATGCTACACATTCCTTTTAATTTTGTGAAAGTCGATTTCCCTGGCGCGTTTTTGATGAATTTCCCCTACTAACCTCCGTAGCCCGGCGCGCAGGTGTCGCAGGCGCGGCCCGCCCAGCCCTCGCGGCACGTGCAGTGCCCGCCCAGCGCGTCGCACGCGCCCGACAGCGCGCCCGCGCCGCACGCGCACGCTTCGCACCCCGCGCCCGTCCAGCCAGCTATGCCGAACCAGTAGCCTTCCTGAACACAAACAATCTGTTAGAAACTTCACTAAGGATGAATTCTAGCCGAAGATAGGATTCGTAACGAATACAAGGGATAGAGAACCAAATTTATCGACATAGGTAGCTCTGAATCAGCAATCTGAAGTGGCAGTGGGCCGGCCATATCTCGCGAAGACCGACGGCCGCTAGGGCAAACGTGTTCTTGAGTGGAGATCACGACTCGGTAAACGCAGTGTAGGACGCTCCCGGTGTTTTCGCGGACGATTACCGGTCGCAGCACATACCTATTGCGTAACACACGTCGCCGACATTACCCATACATTATATGTTATATGGGCCGTAGTTTTTAAGTATTTTCCATCCTGTTGTAGACTAATGTTGCCTGAAATAAATGAATTGAAAACAAACTGCCAGTTGTTCTAAAAAAAGATGCATGCCCGCCCCGTCATGTCAGATTTTAGTAGGTTGGTTCTGTGATGCAATTTCCATCGTTTCTTCCACTCCTATGTGTTACAACACAGTCAGATATGAGGAACATATTTTACGTTATCCGAGCGTTGCGTTGGTTGGTACCTTGCAGAGTTCGCAGCGCGCGCCCTCCGTGTTGGCGGGACAGGTGAGACAGACACCGGTGGTGGGGTGGCACGGCGAGCCGGCGCACGCGCACGGCTGGCACGAGCTGCCCAACGCCGCGGGGGCGCCCCAGTACCCGAAGTCACAGCTGCAAAACGAATACTATCAAGAAGGTTTGTGGCGATCACAATAGGCCTATCATGGCCGCCGTGATACCCAAGCCACCTCAAGATAGTAGTAATAATCAGGTAGATAAGAGATTTTGATGCATGTCAAAAATTACAACAACAACGCACCATGCGTTGCTGCGTAAGCGTACTGGTACCTTTGTGACCAATGACTACAATCAACATCAGAGCATCAAAAGTGGGGATTATTTATGTATATATATGTATATTAGTGAATATTGCTCATCTTTACATTGTAAAGTACTAACACAATTGAATAGAAAGTTAAATATCCTCAATAAATAAATAGTTTACAGCGTTGGACCCAGCACTCTTGGATAGGACACTTGATGAATCTGGCGCTGCCATGCGGATACGCAATGTAAAAAACTACACGCGATCTCTTTGCAATTATATTTTTGAAGCATTGGAAAATATCTACAAATCAAAAATATCAAGTAACACGCAAACAAAAAACATAGAACCGAATTAAGAACTTCCTTTTGAATATTGAATATAATTTTGCTTTATTTTTGGAAAATCTATACTTGCTAGATCCGCGCTCGATATGCTTCAATCCAGCATACATTCAGCTGGATTGCAATCAGGACTCACTAGAGTCGAACATTTTCCTCTCTACAACACAGCGTCAGATTAGTTCCCGAGTGACCTCCAGACTCACTTCTCGCAGTGATCTCCCGTGTACCCGTCGGGACACTGCGTGCACACGTAGTCATCTCCCTGCGCGGAGGCCAGCACGCAGTTAGGACTGAAGTTGTTGGACGGCTCGAAGAGGGGACACGCGCAGGGCTTGCAGGATCCCTTGGGAAGAAACAAAATATTATTTTTGCATACCGACTAACGGTCAAGCATGTTGAACCATGAAATGTATAATATTACTTGTAACCTTACAAACACATTTCTTTGCAAATAAAAAATCTTTATCTTATTTATTTCAGATTAATGAAATTCATAATAATGCACATACAAATCACATAAAATCACAATAAAATCAAATGAAATTAAATATAACTTAGGAAAATTAAAAAAGTAATAATAATTCAAATTGAACACTTACTAACCTAATGCACATTTAGATCGATATAGACCCCATCCAACCCCATCAATATTATCATCCATTTGTTTTGGATGACAAAGACAAGTGTGAAAGGCTTTAAAAATCCGCCTATAAAATGATCACGACAGTGTGTGTTCGTTTACGTATATTGACCCAGTAATTGAATAATGGTCATCTTACTTGAACAGGGTTGCCGTAGTGTCCAGGTAGACAGCGCTCGCAGTTAGGGCCGGTGGTGTTGTGCTGGCACGGGCCACACGGTCCGTCCACTGAAATGATAAATAAATCAGTTACGATTCGTTCTATGAAACATAGTTTCTTATAGCGCTAATTACACAGTAAGATATGCTATCTTGTTCTGAAGAGATCGTTTTAATTTTTTTTTTCAGGTTATCAATTTACATTTTATATGATTTTTGTTATGTACTACTACTTGTTCAGTTATATTAACAAGCTACGAGTGGAAACTGTAGTTAGCTTCATTTGTCTATGTTCTATTTTTACCTAAATATAAGCTTTTAGTTTCCCAAGTAAATAAAAGAATAAGAGGGTTAGGTGCAAGGTACCTGTTTCGCAGTGCGCGTGTCCGTTACAGGAGCAGGGCACGCACTCGACGCGCGGCGCGTGCGGCGCGTGCGGCACGCGCACGTGCGACCACGCGCAGCGCGCGCACTGCGCGCCGCCGTAGCCGCGCGGACACACGCACTGTTCCGAGAGGGGGGCCACTGGACCAAGGATCTCTACGTTTTCTAGGTGCACCTGGGGGTAGAAATTAATAACTTATGCATTGCAGTGTTTTTGTTCAGTGTCTCTTGTGTGTCAATAAAGTAATTAATAATAACGAATTAATTTCATTTCCAATCTGCCTCCTCTGTCCTGTGCTTGTAGCATACATTTGTGCCCAACAAGCTTACAATGTCATTGGCTAAACTGTTCCAAGCATTATGTTAATCGTGCTGTTAGATTTTCAGTCTTTTAGACGGTCAAGTCATCGCCAAGCACTTCTGCATAAAGATCTTCACCTCATCCTGGTCAAAGTGGTAATGCGCGCGCAGCATGATGCTGCTGACGTCAGCCAGCACGTCCATGAGTTGTGTCCGCGAGACGAGCTCGGGCTCCGCGCCCAGCGTGAACCAGTGGCCCTCGAGGATGGGCACCGATATCTTCAGCTGTCCGGGGGTGTGGTGGGTGGAGTTGGTGCAGGCTATTTTGGTTCCATCTGGAGAAAAGTCATTTATTTAATTAATTAATTAATAAGAACGGCACAATCACCAATTACACTAATTATTTATAGTAAATTTTACAAATAAAAAATTAGTCATGATCCTATATGAATGTTTTGGACGGTGTAGGATAGCGGAATTTCTACGCGCAGCTACGTTATCGTGGCAACTGGATAAATTGCAGCTCGCAGCAACCCCAGGACTGACCCTAAAATGCAATATTTACCTACCGGTAAAAGATATCTGTAAAAAAAATAGTTCCAATCTGTCATCAATCCAAAAAACTACAGCAATATAGACTTAACCATGCTTAACTACGCACTTCATTACAATCACCATCTCATCCAAAAGACGTCCGTTGCTGAACATAGGCAACCTCAAATAATATCTTAAAGATCGGCCCTACACAGCCTGCATCCAGCGATTTCCCTCACCAGTCAGTAATGCCACTTACCAGCTCCAACAATAACAACATCAGGCCCATGCGTGGGATTCCCGCCGGTATCCCCGCGCACGATCCCCCAGGACAAGGCCGCGCGGAGCTCAGCTCCGTACGATTGGAACTGCTCTCCGCTGAACGAGGGGCTCAGCCAGTAGTAGTGCTCCCAGCCTTCTACCTGAACAGGGGAGGATAGTTACAGTACGCTTTACAACCAGGTGGGTAGTTCTTGAACAGGGGAGGATGGTTACAGTACCTTTTACAAACTGGTGGGTAGTGCTTGGACAGGGGAGGATGGTTACAGTACCATTTCTCTTATGTTTTATAATTTATGAAATAACATTACCTCAAAACTGATGACGAACGGTTTTCCTTGATCGTCAACTGAAGCTTCAATAGTTTCGCCTCCGAACTCCTTAGTCACCAGCCAGGAATCACTGAGCGGTAGAATGATCTGGAACATTTGATAATCATCGACTTTAGTTGTCTACTCACTCACGTCAAAGGCCTTTCTACTCAGTAGAAGGAACGAACAGTTTAGATACTTAGTGCTAAATCATAGTGCGTATGCGTTCTTAGTTTGATTCTTAGTAAGCTATTGGGGTGATAGCTGCAGTGGTTATTCGACAAGTTCAATGTGAACCAAATGATTAAGGCAATGATTTTGATAGTAGTATGCAATCAATCTATTCCTGTAAAATAGGTCGTCTATGAGTAAACTCACATCTCTCGGTTCATGTTCTGTGAGCAGAGTGCAGGAGTCCGTGATGTGGGAGCAGTAGCAGGGCTTGCAGCCGGCCGGCAGCTCCACGCTGAGGCCGTAGTGGCCGGGCGCGCAGGCGTCGCAGCGGTCGCCCACCACGTTCACCTGGAACGTTCACATTACACTAATTAGTTCATTTAACTTGACTTATTTTATTTGGCAACAAATTCGTTTGTTTTGAAATTAACGGTTGACTTCAACTTCAACTTCTTCCTAGATGGCTCTGCGTCTGGATTGACGAAATTCTGCCAGTGTCCGTCTAATGATAGCATCGCACGCTTTCACTTGACTTCCTTTATTTGGCAATATGCGTCTAGTTTGTCAATTTTCTGTCGTTTATAGAAAAATAGAAAATTAACGGTTCCAAAATAGATAGTCATTAGTCAATGTCAAACTCGTCCGCAACGAGTTTGACATTGACATTTCCCGCGACACAGACTTGTCTCGTGTGGGGGCCGCCAGTAATACTTATGTCAGTGAAATGGCAAATATAAAAAAAAATTGTAATGAGAACTGCCAGAATGGGTCAAAAGACGCTTAGATTAGTCGTACAAAAACTAGTCAGTGCAGTTACCTTACACTCGCAGTCCTCCTCGCACACCCGGTTGACGTCCACCACGCCGCGCGGGTCGCACTTACACGCCGGCGTGGTGGGCGTCTGGCAGAGAGGGAACACTGCAGCGGAGTCCTCGCAAGCATCGCACTGGGGGCCTGCGAAGCCGGGGTAACACGTGCAGGAGGTGTGGTGGTTCTTGTTGTCCCATTTACACGACCCTGAAATGATCAAAACAAGCATTCTGTTAGCGAAAATTGACAAATAAAATTTTACTTTACTTTTTGTTAGTAATGTTTATGACACAAACTCTGTTTAGCTTGGGGCTAGATGATGGTGAGTGGATTTTGCAGCAGTATTTATTTGTATTTATTACAAAAAAAATATTAATTTATGGGAGTTGCACTTTGGAATAGTAAAACCTCTTTCAGTAGTTATTGTTTATTATTTCAAGCCATGAACTAACAAAACTATAATCAACGGTTGAAAGTTTATACAGCGTTCAACCTCCTTCGCTTCGTGTTTCATTAATATTTTTTTACTTCTTCTTTCGTGAGAGAATATAATTTTAACACACAATAGCGTTACCACGCTAGGCCCTAACTAAATGGCGCCAAATCTTCTGATCTTAATTTTTCATAAAATGACCAAAATTACTGAACAGTTGATTCAGTAACTTCGGAATTCTTCCAAAACTGTATGAGCGTATAATTATTTGTCAATAGCTTTTTGAAGTTGTTTGACCTCAATAGCAATATTTTGAAGAAATAATAATTACCATCAGATCCTTCAGGGTCACAGTCGCAAGGCAGGCAGGGCCCATCCGACACCGTGTTGTAGAATCCCAATAAACAGCGGTCACAGAGAGGTCCTGCACGGTTTTCCTGAAATTAAGAAAATATAGTTTAGTCGGACGCGTCTACGCTAAAGATTTTACTGTTCAGCCGAATATGATTCCCTGTTGATAAATGTCTACCACATTTGTTACTAATTATCTAACGTTAGAGAAATGAAATGACTGATAATCGAAGACTAACGCCCGGATACTCAAACGAAACTCAGATTTAAGCGCGTCTCATGTGACGATTTTCTAACATATTTTCATTGAAAACTGTCAAATAGTAAGGAATTAAGTCGTGCTTAAATCTGAGACGCGTTTGAGTATTAGAGCATTAGACCCCCCCATTCTTTTTTACCCGTAATTATTGTGTTTAAATGATGTACCAACCGTACAGTTGACGCAGAGCTCGACGCCCGCATCGTCGTAGTGGCATGCCCCCCGCTCCCCGCACGCACAGCCTCCCCCGCAGTCCCGGTGCGGCGCCCACGGCGCGCCCGAGCAGCAGCGATGGCAGTGCCCGCCGCACGTGCCGTGTTGGCACTCGCATTTTGCACCCTGGCACGGAGAAACTTCAGAGTAAATGGTTAGCGCACGGTGCATTTGCATACACGTCTAAGTCACGTTTTGTAGAGTAACGTTTGCAAGTATTCACAATCATCAGCACTACGGTGAATCAGCCCCATACTTACCTACTAGAGGTGGTGGTCTATGTCTAGTAATGTTCTAACATTGCTAGACATAGACATCTGTTTCTCACCTTTTAGCCAACAGTCTTTTGGAGATTGTTGTGCATCCTGTCCAAGGCTGTCTACTTGACTATTAAAAGTTACATACGGATGAAGATAATGTTTATCTAAAAAAGTTATTTCGTGGTGGTGGTGTCGATGGATGTATCATCTCGGACACCAAAAGGATTAAAGTCCCTGTTTAGCCGCGCCCTAGGGCCTTTTTTTATTTCAGATTTTTTAAAATTTAGTTTTATTATGTGTTTTACTTGTGTGTGTGCTAAATAATACCTTATTCTATTCTAATTAACATATATGTATATAAAACGGCTTTTGAAATAGTACCATGTGACTACCTGCCTGCGGTATAACTAGACTATCCTACCTGAGCATCCACAATGCAGCCGGTGGCGTGTCCGTGACAGAGACACCTGGCGGCCAGCGTCAGCGCGCGCACGGAGTAGTACTGCTGCTGCGGGGCCGACGGGTGCGCGCCGCGGAATGAGATGCGCACGCGCCGCGCTGACACACCCTCGCCGATCGCCACGTGCATCTGGAACAGGCATTTGACAAATAACGACTTCCGTAAAGCAGTAAGCATAGTTCATAGTTCATAGTTCATTTATTTATTTGTGAAGCATTTTGAGCATGGATCACCGCAGCAGAAGGTTGCGGATTATCAAAATAGTTTTCATCATCAGCCTATGTTTGTCCACCGCTGGACAAAGGTCTCCCCCAATGAGCGCCATAGCGCCAATCTTCAGCTTGACGCATCCAGCATCTGCCCTCAGTCCTTCGCAGGTCGTCATCCCACCTGGCCGGCCTAATAGTTTGACTTGTCCCTTATTTATGTAATTTGTTACTTCGCATAATAGCGTCAGGTTCTTTACCTACGATGTGGGTCAATATCGACAGTTAGCTATCTATTTGACAATAGATGTGCCATTTTCAAACATGAACGATAACCCAAATGAGAAGGTTGATTATTATCAATGTTTTTTCGTGTCAATTCAAACAAATAACACTGATAAGTACATCCAGGAGTTTCCCCCGACTGTTTCTTACTAAGTACATATTTTTGGTACTTCATGAAGAGTCTCAAGAGTCTTTAACAATCTTATTCTTGGCATTATTTACGTATTACAAACCTCTCCATTCTCAAGCGGCCTTGGACTGGTGAACTGCGTGGAGCAGGCCATCTTCTCCGCTCGACCCTTCCTCAGCGCCCTAGCCTTCCGTCTCCGTCGCTCCGGGCGCAGGTCCCACAGCCGCCGGCAGTGGTCTCTGTCTCCGAAGGCGCGCACCAGCCGCCAGTCGTCGCCGCTGTCGCTGTTGGACACTTCCAGAGACCAGGCGAGAGGACGTGGAGAGGGACCAGACTTTATTATCACGTGGAGGAGTTCCATTTTCTGTAAAATAATTCATGTTTTCTGTAAAGGGGTGCTTTTGTCTAATCACAATTTTATAGCTAAAAATAAAAAGCGCTTCCCAAAGACTGCCCTTTGGGGACTGCCGATAGAAGCGGAAATATTTTATTTATACTGGGAAGCGTGCGGTGATGATGACGCGACTTTCACGCTTTTTATTCACCCAAAAAATGCTCAACGCGCCTGTAAAAAAAATTACATATAGGCAAATCGACAATTATCCTGATTTCGCGATGCTTTCTACATATACCTAGTCAGGGCCAGTAATCCGTTTTATCACACCGCATTCTGAATCGTCTGACACCACACGAGTTGTGTTTGTGTTAGCTTTAACCTATCACAAACATTTCCAAACTGATATCTCTGCAATTCTAGATCTTGTAATCAAACTCTGGCACATCTTATCTCTATCTTATCATCCTCCTGAACGAAGCTGCAAGCAAATAGTCAATATTTTAAAATAGCCATCTCTGTGATTAGATTAGCTACGTGACTTGTGGGTTTCCACTGAGGACGTGGCTTCTAGTTTCCTATCGTCATCATCAAGTGCACTGCAGGGCAAGGATCCCACTTAATAAACTAGTCACATCCAGCTTGCTGCCCCGTAATATAGAAGCAGCTACATTGCATATTTACTGGCACATCGTAGTCAAAATATTCGCATGAGTTTTCTCGCATGAGAAATTGACGATGGTTAAAAAGATCTTCGTCTTTTGTAGAATCGATACTTTTTTATACATTCAGATTCAGGTTATTTATTTTCATAATACAAACTAAACCAATCACAATAATGTTACTTAAATAATGAGGCTCGTCAAAACACGATATAGAAAAGTATACAATTTTGATGTAGATGGGCAATAGCCAAAGTATAAGAATATGCATAAATCTAAGGTTCTTAAATCTATGACTTCAGATGAGGTGATTCTACAAGGATGTCCGGTAACTTAGAGTATTTGTACTCGTAGAAATGTAAAAACGCAACGCAATAGGTAGGTATCTGAAAGTCTAGCAACAACAGATTGATACTCCATGTTTTCTAAATGCCATAAACCATCCAATCAGGAAAGGAAAGGCAGGCTTTCCACCCAACTACTAAAGAGCTACGATTGCGTATTGCCTCATCCAATGCATTATGCAGGGAGTTCGTTTCACATGAAATGGACAGTGAAAGTTTAAGATAAATCAACCCTTTATCTCAACCACGTATGAGACAGATAATTACAAAGCTTTGTTTGCTAGCAATCGTTTCAAACACTGGTATGAATGCCTGCCACCCAAGCCTTGCTATGTGAATAGGTACCTGCATTTAGTTATCTATGATATCATCATAATCAAATAATCTCAAAAATTGATACACAAACGAAAAACAAAGGTTTTGTGCAAACTACTCATAGGGTTCCAATACCTAGTTCCTTCTTGAGTCTTCCACTGAAATATCCCTTTAATCATTTTGACTGGTTGCTAAATTCAACAACAGCTGTCGGAATGTCTGAAAGTACTACCCGTTAGTAAAGTCGCAGAAACCTCTGGAGATCTGGGAGCTAATACGCGCGAGGGAACAAAAAGCGCCGAAAGCTGCGCCGGCGCGGCTCATTAGTGACGCCTTACAAGGTTAGCTCGGCTCGTTAAAGCTTATTACATAAAAATGTGAGGGGTATGAGCGGACATAAAGCCGTGACAAAGTTTCGGCTGATTGATTGTTAAATTATTGTTTTTAGGGTTCAACGATTAGGTAAGCGTTAACTTCTTATTTATTTCGAGCTACTAAGTACCTTGTACTCCTTGTGGTTCTGTGACCCCAAACGAATCCATCTCCATGCATTTTAGCAGGTTTTTTACCATTTATACTTAAAATATATTATGATAAGGTAAGAGGTGGGAAAGTCGGAGGTAAATCAATTTTTCAATTTAAAATTACTTTATTAAAACATAAGGTATTGCAGTATTAAGCTCCGAGAATCTGACATTTAATAATGTAAGGTAAAGCCAACATAAATGAAAATGAAAAAGTTTTTATTTCTTTTTAAGCTTACAAATAAGCACTTAGACAGGTCATATTTTATACTATTAAATTATTTTATAGTTCACTTCAATTTTTTGTCCACCAGTGGAAGAAGTGAGAAGAAACCACTAGTATGTTCATAACTTATGTGTCTAGTACATTTGATTTGCTTATTTGTAAGTTGGTAGATTTTGAGTTGGAGCAAAACTCTAAACCGAATGATCGCTACCATAAGAGTTACATTTGCTCAGAATCTGACGGTAAACTAATCAGGCCTAATCAGCAAACACGCAAAAACTACCTGACAATAAAAACAATTGATACACACCTGCCTGCGTCCTTTCCTATCAGATATCTTATCTCCTGATAACGGCTCGCACAGTTCAGTTATCCGTTCTCCTCTATGATGTGAAGTTGTGAAGAAGTTAATATGTCTAGAGAACCGCGGCTTGAAGAAGTGAGAGTGGAAGGAAGACGGGAGAAGCGACCGACTAGGAACGAAGAGTTCTCGTATGTGAATAGAGCCTTCGTAGGCAGTGTGAACAGTGTGAACAATGTGACCGGTGTTAATGGTGTCAATGCCAGGGCGGAGAGGACGCCGGTGGCTCCGCCGAATGAGTGCGTTTATTTTATCTTTGTTTTTGTGATTGTGTCGAATAGTTGGTAGAAAGTGAAACAAAGTTGGTTAGCTGGTGGGTACCCGTCTTAGAGATAAACTGGGTACTCACAATCAACATCATAGCTTTATAAACCCCCTTTGAATTAAAAGGTATAATTGAAAAGTGCCTCGATATACTACGAGTAGTTCGAGAAAAGGATTCTCTGTGGCGCCCGTCTCCACGACTTGACAGGGCCACTACTGTGGCCACTGACAAGTCTCTTTTAGACGGTAGGTAGCTGAGTAAGTTCTGTGCTGGCTTCATACACAGAGTTGATGAAAAATATTTCGGTGATGTAGGTGTAGCTCTGGATACTTTCTACCTTCCGACTTATTAGACGTGACTCCAATGACGAAAGCAGGACAACAAAGGAGCAGAATTAAAAATTTATATAAGGAATAAGTATTTTCGATGCTTGTTTAGCAATACAGATTATAGTGGTTAAGTTCAGAGAATGAGAGTCTAGCTAAAGAGTACAAAAAAATAAAAATAAAATTATAAATGCATTATTGTAAATAACATGACTCATATGATGCTTTCAGTAGGTACTTGGATGAAGCATTGCAACTGATAGCAGTATTATCTTTATCCTCGTTAATTGATCGGCACTTGCACATCTCAGATACCAAACCAACGTAACAATACCTTCTGATCTAGGTAGATTACAGGATAGCAATAATACTGACTCATCGATTGTTCAATAAACATAAGCGAAATGAGTCACCTTCAGGGACAATTTTTCTTACTTTTCAAATACAATGAAACGTCGTCGCACCAATCCCCCGGGCTGTATCGCCCACTTTGTTGTGTAGAGTCTACTCTACACTGTAGACTATAAGTCTATCTGGCTAGAAATTCGTATTATAGAGCCCTTTAGTAAGATCACATTCCCTCGTTTATTATTCTCTCTTACTACATGATCGATACTACATGATGGAGAAAAGCTTTTTATAGATAACGTAGGGCGTTGTCTATAGAAACATTTACTCCATGTACGTATTTACCACCCTTAGCGCTTTTTATAACACTGTGTTTCATTTATTGTTATTCACATGTACTTGGCTAATATCTATATCACTCATTCCATAAATTTATTTGGAAATTATTTATTCATGATGATCAACTTACAACCGTCACCAACATTAAACGTAGAAATTTCGGCATGTGTCAATATAATTAAAGGTGAACATAACATGCGAAAAATTATCAATATAATAATCATACACAAGTAACATTTTTTTTTAAATATTTTCTGATATTAAACTCCCTATTCCTTATTCCAGGGTATACCGCGAGCAGTACTGCGTGTGTTCCCGCTGGCCGTACACGCAGCGGGTGCTGGCCATCGCCGTGGGGGTCCTCTTGGGGGCGCTCATAGGCCTCATGCTCTCCATGCTCATCAAGGATGACGACAACGTCAACCTGCCCATCTTCAACACGCGGAGCTCGGCCAAGTAGCCGGACCTAGCAAGGAGCCGTGGCAGTGTTGGTTAAACTCTGGATACGATGACGTGAACAAATGCAATCGTCAGCCTGATGACATGACCCACCTATTAACATTAATAGGTGATTAAATACCTAATGAATGCCATAGCACCCTGTCTTCAGTTTGCCGCCAGTGTTTCGCAGAAGTAAAGATGTTATATGTTATCGTGCGCGGATTCGTTGCAGGCAATATTCCCAAGTGATGTGACTTTTGATCGAACGGGAATGTGCGTGTGAAATGAAACGATTGAAGTTTAATTTAAGATTAAGGTGATAAGAAATAAGTGTAATATTCTTATAAGTTTAATAAGAAGTTGTAAAAATATATAAAGGCAAATGTATTTCTATCTCCAAGTATTTACTTCGAAAAACCTTTAAAGCCCTTTGGGTTTGAAGATACGATAAGTACGTAAAGTGGTCATCGTATATTTTTAGCCGACTTCAAAAATTCATAAAAGGGGTAGGTTATTTGTTTAGTTCCTCGATTTCTCCATCAAATTATGAACCGATTATAAAAATTCTTTTGCTATCATAATATGGAGAATGATAATGACATGTCCCATAAAAAATGTATTACCGAGGTATTAGTTTCCATCCATTCAAGCTTAAAACACATAATACTTTGAAAAAAACATGACTACAATAATTTTGGTAGTATCTTCGCCAATTCTTAATAGCTTTTAATGAATCTTTAGTTTTTATAAACATCAACATGTGATAATTTTCGCAATTACTGGTTTCCCTGGCAACGGGTGTAAGCAAGAGGTGTAGGTACCTACTTTATACATCAGAGATTTGATTGGTTGTTCGTGTGGTGCGATCCATCAACCGTAACTTCGTATTTCATGTCTCAAAGTAGTAGATAAATAATATTCCTGGCCTCGTCGTTTCATCCATGTATCATGAAATTAAATTAGACTCTAGTCTAGATAATCATGATATTATACATTAATTTTATTTATTAATTAATTTTAATAAGGACACGTCTGACAGACATCTAATCTTCTTTGAGCATCTCCGGGATGTAGTTTCTGCACCAATTGTCCATCAAGATAACATTTGTATATGTACTTTTTCAAAATACTTGAAGTACTTATATGTCAAAATGTTTAGACGAAAATTAGAAAAGTACTGTTTATAGGTTCTTAACGTTTTTTGAAACTTCCATTATTTACTAAACTTTTCACCATTCGCGCCAAAACTAGACGGTATTTGTCTGTCTGCAGGATACCTCTCACCACACCGCAAACGCACTAAATTGCAGTTAATATTGTTTACAAAGTAAAATAATAAATAAATAAATAATAAATAATGCTGGACCATTCACACGCATTATCTAGCCCCAAGCTAAGCAGAAGCTTGTGTTATGGGTACTAGATAACTGATATACATAATACAATACATTACATAGATAGATATTTTTTATTATACATAGAAAACGACCAGAACACCCGGTACAAATATCTGCAGATCGTGCACACAATTGTTCCGAGGCGGGAATCGAACCCGCAACCTTCTGCGTCGCAGGCGGACCTTCGCCCACCGCGCCACATCGGTCGTCAAAAAAAAGTAAGCTTCTAATACATCGAACATCGAATTGTTCTTGATACGCCATTATTCGAAGTGTGCTTTGATGGGGGAATAGCACAGATGTTCAAGAACTGTTCCAAATATACAAGTACCGGTATGTGGTGCATTCTCCCACAAGCCACTGCGCTCCCACGACCCGCTAATTGAGCCACAAACTTCGTGTGATAACGCCCATACGCTATCTGCTATAGCATCTGATAAGGAGTCGCAGAGCTATGGGGTATGCACATCATCTATAAACATGTTATATTCCAGAACGAATTTAACTTGATAACTGATAACGCCCATACGCTATCTGCTATTGCATCTGATGAGGTAGGAATTAGAGAGCTATGGTGTATGCACCACATCATCTATAAACATGTTATATTCCAGAACGAATTTAACTTGATAACTGATAACGCCCATACGCTATCTGCTATTGCATCTGATGAGGTAGGAATTAGAGAGCTATGGGGTATGCACATCAACTAAAAAACTGTTATATTCCAGAATGTATTTAACCTGGTAATTAAAATCTAGATCGATATCAAATAGTTTTAAATATGGAGACCTATACTGCGTGTTACGGATAAGAGTGCTAAGAAAATTATTGATCGATAAGATATGATCTTGAGTGAATAATTTACCCTCTGTAAATGCAGTAATCGCTTCTTCCATTTTTTTCGTGATAATGAATCATAATATCGCGATGTTCTACTAAGATTAACACTAAGTTTTTATCCAATGTGCCCAATCATTTCGTCGTAGATTGAACACGGTTCGGTTTTTTGCGACAACGCGAATTTTCACCTCGTAGTGTGGCCGTAGCATAAGATATGTGATTTAGTCGCAGCTCAAATATAATGTTGCCGCCGTATCGTAGAATCAACACGTTTGTAGAATGGCTAGGCTAATTGAATAACGAACGCGGATTTGTAATAGAAATACCTAATTAATGCCATTTGTCGAAATGGCTAAGCGTCTCTAAATAAACCATAATTGTTGAATGTTGATCGTTAAACAATCGTTATAAGCAATTAAGCGGCGTTTTGCAATCGCCATTCTCATCGAACTGATTCTACGATCCAGCGACGAGATATACAATTACAATAACGTAATTTCCCACATTTTAATTTTAAATAACAAAAACCTAGTGCCTATTAATTAACTGCTGTTAGGAGATATTCACTGTTCCACTGACATACCTAATGTTCATAAATTTCATCCACAAGTAGAGTGCTCGTCCGCGCGCACCGCGGCTTCTCACGCCGTTATCGGGCGATAGCTTCACAGCAATCGAGATAAACAATTCTCACTTGCCCAATTAAAATACCTACCAATTTAAATCTCCCATTACACTTGGCACTCGATATTTCACCTTTAATTGCTTTCGAAGGGATCAAGCGAGGTATGTTCATTAATCAATGATAATATCCCGAAACTTGGCCTTTGCGTGACCTTACTGTAGGCCTACTCAGTGCCCAGTTCGCGGTACACCAGCTTACATTACAGGGCGGATGGAACGATAAGGTAATGATCCGATTAATTTTCAGAATAATGTCTGAGATGTCTGTTTTCAATGTAAAACGCTACAAAATGTTGTATGCATTAATTCCTGATTATCCACGAATACCTACCACATTGTTCATGCCGAATGGGTCCAGAAAAGCCATCCTTGAATTTAGAGCGGTTGATAAAACGGTTACTTTAACCTGAGGTTTTCGGCAGTTGTCTTTCGGTAGTCTTGTTAGGATTAGAAGCCATAGAGGTTTCGAATACAACGTGCTGACTTCACGGTGGTTGGCAGCCCGTCGTTTGTGGAGATACAAGTTTGTGAGCGAAACCTTACAAATAGTGTACCTACCTAGGTCTAGAATTAGTACATTTAGCGATACGTTAGTTCTTCCGCAATCAAAATGAAATATCAGCGCTCCTGTCAGAGATTGATGGCGCGTTTCTCGTTATCGTCAATAAGTGTCAATTAAAGCGTCATATCCAAAAGTTACCGTCATGTTCCAACTGTACATTAATTATTACATAACATTTCACACGTAGTAACTTATCGCTCTTATATCTAGGGCAGTAAGGATGAGAATACGCTCTGCAATTAACTGCGCGCACGCATCGTGCCCCGGATTCGCGGAGCTTGATAACAATCTTGGCAGTTTCGTGATGCGCAGTATTGAACGTCAATATCGATATTAATAATTGATAATCAATTGATGAGGATAAATAAATGAAGCTGAAGAAGAGGAAAGTTAAATATTATCGAAGATTATTGGTGGAATAAAATAAATCTTTGAAACGTTTTAATATCAACAAAAAGCGACAAACAAAATGATGAAACGTGACGTGGACAAACCTTCCTTGATTGTTTTTGTGACAAAGCTACCTTCCTAACTGTTCAGTAGATAAGCTTTAAGATGTTTTGTAATGCTTTTCAACAAAGATAGTTTGGCGACGAGGATAAACATTTTTTATCGACATTTTGGGAACCATCGGTCATCCCTACGTGATACATTTTTAAAGCTTCACTGAACGAAATATTTTAAACATTCTTGCTTCGCGGGGGTCGGCGCCCATTAGCGAGTGCTTTACTTAAACTTGACTTTATTTCACTTTAATAACGGGGTATTGGGTGAAATATAACTTAAAGTTTGTTTTAAGTTTCCACGGAACGTTTAAAATTAAATGAAAAGTTGTTGAAGTCAATTTGTTGTATTTATAATGAGTTGACCTGAATGGTTTATTCGTGTGTGGTCTTGCTCAGCACTGAACAGTATCACACTCATATTATAAATGCGAAAGTTTGGATGTTTAGATGGACGGATGTTTGTAACTTCTTCGCGGTAAACTACTGAACGGAAGGGGCAATTCAAATTTTTCATACAGGTAGTTCTAGGACTGAAATAAAACATCATTATCCTACTTTTTATCCCATATTTCAGTTCCCACAATATATAAATAAAATTAAAACGTTTCCATAGGAACAACGCGTGCCACGCGAAGCCACGGGCAGAAACTAGTAGCTGCAAAATACAATAATGCTGCATATTTCAACCTAACATCAAAAACCCATGTTATCTATCGGATAAACCTTTAACATTATTTACATTTTCATGTCAAACGTGAATCAAAACTTGAATTATTCATCGCTACTCGTTTAACACTTTGACTGCTGAAATCACACGGTATGTGTTTTCTACAAGTGACTAATATGCGTAAAGCCACACTAGCGCAGCGGCTGAGAAAATACAGATCTTTGTAACTCAGCACAGCCGTAATATTTTTCGAACGAAACGCATGTGCGGCGCAACACAACCGCTGTGTAGAGCGGCAGCACGAATTTTTTAGGTTAAAAAAAAGATCGCTGTCGTCGAAAAAAATCGCAGTCAAAGTGTTAACTATCAGGGTATCCATGGGGTATCCCTTTCGGTTTGTTCTGCAGCATTTCTTAACTTATTATAATTTTATTGACACATTATGATCCCAATCAATTTATTTTATTGCCCTCTTCAAGCTCACATTCCATTCACAAATGCCAGTCTCAATATTCCGTGCATTCCTGATGGTCACTTTCTGATGATTTACTGGTCTCCGGGCCCATTACTGCTCTATGCCTCTCAGATCCTTATCTTAAAGGCCTTCATGTGGTCTTTTTGGAGTACCGACTCTATTGTTTGGTATTATGCTCTTGGAACGGTGTTTGGGGTTACATTATTGGTGTGGTAGCTTATTCATTATATCATATTTTAGTAATAAAACTTTGCTGTTGCTATTGCTTAAGTAGGTTTTTGAAACTGGGTGCAAAGACGCAATCATTAATTTACCAGCATTATAAGGCTGCTTGGATATTGGTCGAATGAAGAAATAAATAAAATTAAAAGTTGTTTTATTTAGACATTTGTCCACACACATAAAAAATACAAAAATAAAATAAAAGAACCAAGCATAAGACATAAAATAAGACACGGCTCGAAAATGAAAACTATAATAGGACAAAAAGACTCAAGCGATGAGTCCCAAATAAAGCTATTTGTAAAGTTAAATACATAACAATTCGTCAGAGTGACATCTAAACTAGTCTTAACTTGTCGCCTCTTCTAGAAACTGATAATATCTCACCCTCACTGTACTTATTCAACACGCTGTTATTTTGAATCTTTAGCAGTTGGAGCGTTTTTAAGGTGAAAGTCTTTGAAAGTCTCAAGGTTTATTTTAGGCCTCGCGAGGATCACAATAGGTGATCAATAAGGGCAGTATCGCACCGGGAGCTATTAGGAGATAGCGGATGAAAGGACGCGCGTCCACTGAACCTATTGAAGGTTATCTGGAGCGATAAATCCTGCGCCCGCGCAGCGGCGACTATGGTATCGGGAGAATGCGGATAAAGATGAAACTAGACAACGGTATTGAAACAGAGTGGTTTTTTGTAGTTGGCCAAAAATTATCATCAATTTATCAATGAGCAGATTTATTGTAAGGTATCAAAAAGTAAATTGTGATTCCTTATGAGTAGGAAAAGTCAATGACAGAAAAGAAAATTATAATTGACGATATAAACAAATTAAATATTTAGGTTAGTTGTAGATATAATTTAGTTTCTAGTTTCAGTTTTTTGTTAAAATACGGAATAACTCAATTATGTACAATTGAAACAGTTGAGCTAACCGTAGACTGTTGCAAACATTCTAGAGGTAGCTCAAATGATCCATCTATATCAATACCTAGGTTGCCTGGGAGAAATCGCTGTCAGCGATAAGGCCGCCTATTGTACTTTTTATGTGTTATATTTAGATATAAGATGTTATTTTATAGTTTTAAGTGCAAGAAAGTGTTAATTCATTCATTCATTCATTCAATACCAATCGGAAGCGTCGCGCTGGCTGCATTACCCCGCTGTATGGCAACGCATACATTCGACCAAAGCTGCGACCACAAATTGCTCAAAAGTCTATGCTGTTCATAGACTTTTGAGCAATTTGTGATTCAATATTTCAAAAGCTTGAGGAGCGTTAATATTGTCAATGATAAATATTTTTTAGCACGTGAGGTATTGAAAATTGGCGATTTTCATCCATTGTAGTCGTTGACTGTATCTATTTATTATGTAAGTAATAGACTAAGTACCCAGTCAACTCTCCATTAGAGTAAAGGAGGTGCCCAATAATTACAGAGGTTATAAATCAATGGCACTGTAATCAAAATGTCTGGTTTACGTTGCTTAAAATCGCATAAATTTAGTAATAACCACAGGCTAGGAGCGCGCTGCGTGAACGTATCAGAAGATTACCTTTAAAGTTGTGCAACTCGCAAGTATTACTTCTCGATATGACTAACAGTATCCAGTCCATTTGAATGATTAATGTGACTTCTCGGCCAAAAACCAAGTGAGGGTAGTTTCAAATAAACTAGCACCAGCTTCGTTGAGGCGGTAACTCCAGTACTCCAGTCATCTCGTGACCACGACAGTGTGTAAACTGTTGAAACGTCGGGATAGTAGGTGTGATAGTACTTGTAATTAAAGGGATTACGCCGAAGCTACCCACACGTCACGCTAGACGGCGCTACGGTCGGCGCGTGCGGTGGTCTCGAGTGCGATCACAAATGATATTCCTGAGTTTCTGTTCCCGGTCCCACCCTTGAGAGTGTGACTGAACCCCACAGTAGGCAAATAAACGCGGTACCCTTTGTATCAATACTTATAATTAGGCAAGTGCTGGTCCACTCGCGAACAGTCTGTACACAGAGAGGTGTACAATCTCTCACACTTAATTATAACTATTAATACAACGGGAATTTATCGCGATTATTTACCTATTTTTCCCGACGTTTCAACAGGTTTACACTCTGTTGTTGACAGTTTGTAAACCTGTTTTAATACTGAACGTTGTAATAATACTTTTAATTATGTGTTCAGATCGCGTAAGTTTAAAAATATTTAATTTCTCACTTAATCGACGGCTGACACGATCAGGGAGAGGTCAAGCGCAGGACCAACGCGAGGAACGAGGGTGTAACACCGACTACTTCCTGACTCACTTCTCAAAAAAAATGCACAGTTCGCTGAATACTATTCCAGTAGGTACATTTCTACTCGTATCTTATTTTTTGAAGTCCCAAAATGTCCAGTGTTTCATGATGAATGGATATCGTACTTCGATCACCAGATGTATTAGTGATCGTAAATGACTTAGTTCCAATATGTCGGGCGTACCGGACCGTACGGTACCTTCGAATAGTACGGTCTAGGTCGCAGCTATCGTCCATCGTGTTGCTTTACCAACATATTGCGATTTTTCTCTAATCTAAATAAAGGTTTGCGATAAGATAGACGTTGGTTTAGTCTAATCAATGCCAATGATTATACGGATCTATATGATAATCTGAGCACAGTGGTAGGTGCTTATTATTATTACTAATTATGATAGGTTTTTAGAATCAGACAACTGAGCAGCCCACTCCGAATTCGTATATAACTCTAAACCCCTATGTACGAGTATCTACAGTTCATTCCATGAATTTCGATATTATATATGCTGAGTAATAATTCTGCCCGCGGCTTCGTACGAGTTGTTTCTGTCTTTATGAATAAATAAAATTGTATTTGTAACGTGTAAGGGTTATTTGCTTTCCTATGTGAACTGATTTATGGAATAAAAAGATGCCTACCAGATCTACAACTACAATATCTTTGCAAAGTGCGATTGTGTGTGGTACGTAAGGACCTAAAAATAAATAAATAAATAATCAATAACTTTATTTCTATAAGCTTAGACAAGGCATATAAAACTACAACATAGTTTCAAATAAGGTTTATTGATTTTCTATTATAATGAATATAATAGAAATATTATAATTATAATAAGTGAAAAAAAGCGTAGTTATTAAAATTGTGAAAGCGTAGTTATTGGCTGTGTGGTGTCGGCCTAGATAGAATAGCACCAACCCAACTCTTCCCGTGGGTGTCGTAGAAGGCGACTAAGGGACATACACCGGGGGGCGGGCAGCAGCGTCCCTTGCAGCACACTCCCTACACTGCGATCCCCAACCCGCATGCCCAGCGTGGGGATTATGGGCATCAACCCCCCCTATGGATCGATACGCCAACAGAATGTGGCCCCCAGTTCCCGGCCGCCTCGCTATTCCTGGCCATGGTAGCGGCCAAGGTAACGGCGGGGCAGGGGGTGCTAGGAATCCCCGGGCTACATTAGGCTACCACACCCTATCTAAATTGACCCTGGCTACGTTTAACGGACGCACTCTGAGGCTTGACCATCATCTAGCGCAGTTGGAAGTGGAGTTAGAGAACATTAAATGGCATGTTCTGGGGTTATGTGAAGTCCGTAGAGAGGGGGAGGACACCGTAACCCTAGACTCGGGCCATCTTCTCTACTTTCGCGAGGGTGATAAAACATCCCAGGGTGGCGTAGGCTTCCTCGTCAATAAGGCCCTCTCTAACAACGTCCAAGAAATCTCCAGTGTGTCGACCAGGGTAGCGTACCTGATCCTTCGGCTGTCCAAGCGGTACAGCATGAAGGTCATCCAGGTCTACGCACCGACCTCGGCACACTCGGATGATGAAGTGGAGGATATGTACGAAGACATATCCAAAGCCTTACACAACACCACTAAGGCCCACTTCAACGTTGTTATGGGGGACTTTAACGGCAAGGTGGGAATCCAGACTGGCAACGAATCCCGAATAGGCCCACATGGTTATGGAGTTAGGAATCACAGGGGGCAAATGCTTGTCAACTTCCTTGAGAAGGAGGGGCTGTTCCTAATGAACTCCTTCTTTAAGAAACAGCCTCAAAGGAAGTGGACATGGCAAAGCCCCGACACTGTGACTAAAAATGAGATCGACTTCATCATGACGGATAGCAAGCACATATTCAGAGATGTCTCAGTGATCAACAGGTTCAATACCGGATCTGATCACCGACTCCTTCGAGGCTCTCTGAATATCAACATTAAGCTTGAAAGAAACCGTCTGATGAAGTCCACGCTCCGACCTGACCTAATCCAAATCATGGCGGGCACCGAGAAGTTTCAGCAGCTTCTCGGGGATCGATTTGTTGCCTTGGAACCAACTGATGACGCTGACGAGACCCTACACAATCTGGTTGAAACGTTGAGGGACGAGGGCATTAAATTCTGTCGAAAGCAGCGTACAGGCAGGAAGTCCAAACTCTCGGATGAAACTCTTGGGCTGATGACAAAAAGACGGGAGACCACCCAAGCGACTTTGTCAGAGAGGTCAGACCTGAACAAGCGAATTGCGAAGATGGTACGGCACGACCTCCGGAGCTCCAACACGCGCCTCATTGAAGAGGCGATACAGCGAAACCGGGGGTCCAAAGTATTCACTCAGCAGCTTGGCAGGAGCCACCTGACAAAGCTTAAAACGCACGACGGAAGGACCGTATTGTCGAAGCCGGAGATCTCAGCCGAGATAGAAGACTTTTATGGCCGTCTATACGCTGCTCATGCCCCTCGTTCCCGACGAGTCAACCATGATTCCAGAGCCACCCTGACACGCCACTACACCGACGAACTACCTGACATCAGTCAAGACGAGATCGTGTTAGCTCTGAGGCAGCTTAAAAATGGAAAAGCCCCCGGTGAAGACGGTATAACATCCGAGCTCTTGAAAGCTGGAGGAGCTCCTGTTATACAGGAGCTACAGAACCTCTTCAACGGCGTCCTTCACAGTGGGAGAACTCCAAAGGCGTGGAGCGGGAGTTTGGTGGTGCTCTTTTTTAAGAAGGGAGATAAAACCCTTCTTAAAAACTACAGACCCATTTCACTCTTGAGCCACGTCTATAAGCTGTTCTCACGAGTAGTCACGAATCGTCTCGCTAGGAGACTCGACGAGTTTCAGCCACCAGAACAGGCTGGATTTCGCGGAGGATATGGCACCATAGACCACATACACACAGTGAGGCAGATTATACAGAAGTCCGAAGAGTATAATCAGCCCCTGTGTCTGGCTTTTGTGGACTATGAGAAGGCCTTTGACTCTGTCGAGACCTGGGCTGTTCTGGAATCCTTACAGCGATGCCAAGTGCACTATCGTTATATCGAGGTGCTGAGATGTCTCTACGAAGCCGCCACTATGAGTGTCCAAGTACAGGGCCAGCAGTCTAAACCTATCCAATTGCGCAGAGGAGTGAGACAGGGGGATGTCATATCCCCGAAACTGTTCACAAGCGCGTTGGAAGATTTGTTTAAGACGCTGGACTGGAAAGGTAAGGGCATAAACATAAACGGCAACTACATCTCACACCTACGATTCGCTGATGACATAGTCCTATTGGCGGAGTCGCTAGAGGAGCTGAACCAGATGCTGGACGGCCTAGCTTCAGCCTCCCGATGTATCGGTCTTGGCATGAATTTGGATAAAACCAAAGTCATGATCAATGGTCACATTGATCCAAGGCCGGTGGTCGTACATGGTCACCTTCTCGAAACTGTTTCCGAGTACACTTACCTTGGGCAGATTCTGCAGTTGGGTAAAAACAGTTTCGAGAAGGAGGCCAAAAGGAGGATCCAGCTGGGCTGGGCAGCATTTGGGAAACTACGTCAAGTCTTCACGTCATCCATACCGCAATGCTTGAAAACGAAAGTTTTCAATCAGTGCGTCCTACCCGTTATGACCTACGGAGCTGAGACGTGGACACTCACGATAGGGCTGGTCCACCAGTTCAAAGTCGCTCAGCGAGCTATGGAAAGAGCTATGCTCGGAGTTTCTCTGAAGGATAGGATTCGCAACGAATACATCCGACAGAGAACCAAGGTTATCGACATAGCTCAAAGAATTAGCAAGCTGAAGTGGCAGTGGGCCGGCCATATCTCGCGAAGAACCGACGGCCGATGGGGCAAACGTGTTCTTGAGTGGAGACCACGACTCGGTAAACGTAGTGTAGGACGCCCTCCGACCAGGTGGGATGACGACCTGCGAAAGACTGCAGGTAGATGCTGGATGCGTCAAGCTGAAGACAGGGCGCTATGGCGCTCATTGGGGGAGGCCTATGTCCAGCAGTGGACTAATATAGGCTGATGATGATTAAAATTGAGCAATTTAGCATCACTAAGTTCATTTTCAAAAAAGAATTTTATTTTAGTGCGTTGCAGTAAAGCTACTCGCAAGTATAGAGTGTGCAAACCTTAGCAAGCGGCATAGACACAAGACAAGCGAAGCCTTAGACAGAAGCTAGTTCGGTCATAAATCTCGGCAGCGCAATCAGTCACTAACGAGGTTTCCCGGACCCGTCCGACCTGCTTTGGAATTACAAATTACGCTGGATACGAACCTACCTACTACCATTTTTGGGTGTGAGTGGGTTGAAGCCGTAGACCTCTGTTGTGGTGTAAACAGGAATCATTCTTGGCTATCGTAACGTTACTAACTCTTGCGAGGCGAAGTTTTATAGTACAACTTTGAGAAGCCAGCGCTGCAGCCAGCGGCTGTCAACGAAAACTTTTGCGTTATTGTAGGTACTTGCTCATGTCGATGTCTTTTTTGATGCGACTATGCTTATCAAGATTTCGACGAAAATAAGGAAATTCAAAAGTCAATAAAATAACATTAAAATAGCATTTGTTTACAAACTTTCGACCCCTGCCCTGACCCTGACCTTTCAGGACAGGGGTCGAAAGTTTGTAAACGACAAGTAATAAGGGACAAGTTTTATCGCATTCTAGAATAAATAATAAGCTCATACCTTTTATTTTTACCGATCTCATCATTTTGTGTAGCTGCACAGATTGATAAACTCTAATAATTTAGATTTTCCACTTGGTGTTTTGATATTTCCATAGCTCGATGCTTCGGTGCCAGTTGCCTGCCTCCCTACATCTACACCGGTCAGGTATCAGGTATGGTAGACTCGCCCACGCACCGTCTCACCTGCTACACTCGACTCGATATGTTCGTGTTTAGTGTAGGGTTACGGTATCGCGCTGAGAGCCGTCACTATCGGTTTGCTATTACATTCTGATAGGTTCTTTAACTCGTAGTTACTATTTTATTTATTATTCTGCTCTAGGATTGTTGTTGAATGTCTTGTGCAGCTTGACTCGTAGTTTTTAGTGCCGGGTTATGAACAGGCACTAAAACAGCGAAAAGCGATTTAGTTAACATGCTGTACGGAAAAATATCTATAAAACGTAATCAAGCGAAATATTAGTCATAATAATATGCAAATCGAACAGAAGGGCAAACCATAATTAATATTATGATTCTATAACACGGTTGAAATTATGTGAAATACATATATTTAAAGGCTTACGATAAATTCGTGAAGCAGAGAACTAAGTCACAAAAGCGTGCAATATGATGGTATTAATCGTTTTATTTTAACGCAATCGAAGTGAATAAGAGTTAAAAAGTAGAGTTTTTAACTCTTGTTCGTATATAACAAGGTGCATGGTTTAGACATTTGTAAAAAAATAAACTGTTACTGTAGAACTTTTTGTAAGCGTATGCTACGATGCTACGCCGGGCCCGCGTACTCGTAGCGTACAAATGATTTCAACGCGCTCCTACATTTTTTCAACAAACAATATTTCTTACAGCTCTAAAATCGGAAGTCGGACCTATTTGCGGTTTTCGTTATTTGTAAGAGTTCACGATAAAACTTTTGAAAGTATCATGAATTAACACAAAAGTAATTTATATCGGGATATTTCTGAGTTGAGTACTCACGTCAGGTAGTACAGCCATCAGCTCGACATGCTGGAACTCCTGGCCGGCCGCCAGTGAGGGGCTCTGCCACCAGGTGGCGGCGTCGGCGTCCGCGGCGTGCGGGGGAGGGTGCCTGCGGGAAGGGGAGCCATCGAGGCCGTCGCACACGTCGCACACCACACCACGTCTGAATAGAAAACAGATTTGATGTATTTCTTATTTCTTTATTTAACACAGGCTATTCTAGAGTTTTAGTAAGTAGAGAGTGAGGAGTACATAGGATGTAAAAAAACGTTCTGAAAACGTTCTTATAATAAATAATATAATAACGGCACCTAGCTAACCACTAAAACTCTTAAAGTGCTAGTAGTAGAGCTTTCCAGTTGAATGATAAATTTACTTTCCAGGAGCGTCCCTACAGAAATCCTCAATGCCGAGGTCCCCACAGCTTGCGTTGGCAATGAAGGTGGAGGACGGTTCGACATAGATCGGCGCGAGCAAGTGTATTAATTCTAGAACTATCCTGAATGGTGTATACTTACTTCCCAGGAGTATCCCTACAGAACTCCTCACTCCCCAGGTCTCCACAGGTCGCGTTGGCTGTGACAATGGAGTAAGGGGCGACATCTAGCGGCGCGGGCAGCAGAGACTCCGCGTGCTCGCTGGCTACCGATACCTCGCTGATCGTTGTGCTGGTCAACCGGTCGAACACGGCTCGACCTGAGGACAAGAAACAAGCTTTTAGTTGGTGCAGAAAGTTCGTAGAAAAGCCTTATTCATATTCATACTTATTAATTGCATCATTGTGTACAATAAATATAATAACTTAAAACATCAGGAGTGCCTAGAATAGAAGAGATAAACTGATTTTGTCTACTCAAGACAGTTTTCACGTCTCGTTAGTCCGTCGCGCCATATTAGTCATATATTATCCGATCCAGCTCTTGCTCTACATTTATCGATAGTATACCTTCCCACCGAATATTAATTTTGTAATCGTCTCATACCTACTTATACATTTATTTGTCGTAATAGCATTTGATAACGTCAATTTACATTTACCTTATGACGACTGGGTGGGCTTATTATTTTGGCGTTAAGTTTGCTCTATGTATTTTACATTTTGCTTTAAATATTTACGCATAGGGCTTTTAGAATGAATCTTGCCTACATAATTTGTTGCACCTTAGTAACTCATTTTGACACTCACTCGTTATTGCATGCCCTATAGCCTCAAGTCGTACGCAAATGTGTGGATATACTCGTAACTTTGTAGGTGCTTATCATTAACCCGGCGCGTCGTAAACTTGAATGGCTGGACTCGCACGCTCAATGGGTTGATGGCTCGGTTATGTTGATCCGATATGCTCTAAAGATATGTCATGTTTTATAAATGCTGAGAGAATGAACTTTCTCATATCATATTAACATAACATACAAGTTATTAGTTACCGGTCATGGCAAACTTGAGACAACAGCACCGGATAAGAGTTTCTAGATACATATAAAAGTTGGTGTTTTGTAGTTATTTGTCAACAGAATAAGTTTTCCTCCTTGGTTCAATTCAGAAAGTTCTCAAGTAGGTAGATATTAATATTATGCGCAAATGGATGCTCATAACTTACTCGAGTGGTCATAAATTCGTAGTACTTAACAAGTTTGAATGAATGAGCAGTTATTATGGAAACTAGATACGGCTGTCTATAAACTTACTTACATGAAACGTGATTATTCAATGAACTTTATGTAGATGAAGAATTGTAAATGTTCTATGTTTCTGAGGCCCTTGCACCGGTACCTATCTGCTTAGTTTTAGAGTCGTAGCGATGCGGAAAATATACAAAAAGCTAATCTTTCAAAGTTACAATTCGCAGCAATCTCTTCGAGCCGACGCGAGTGGGTTTGACGGGGAAACATTTACCTTTGATAGGTTAAGAGTTGGTAGATACCTTTAAACCAATCAGAAGCAAATGTTTCCGCGGTAGCGCCAATGGATGACCATGCTTATCAGGCTTTTAAATAGAATATTAATCTAGAGAAGCATTTGGTGACCGAAGTCGGAACCAACGTCAGCTGTCTTCTTCGCCGATAGGCTGCAGACTTCTCTTAGCTCTTATCTTCACACTTGGATGTAACTAAAGTGGAATAGTTTACTGTATAGCTTGTTAGAGAGTATAGCTAGATGGTCCTAGGATTTTAATATTTTAGCTGATTATTTTGAGCAATTTTCACACCAAACTCGGCGACGCAACGCGGCGCGTTGGAGCGATATTATTTCAGTGTATTAAATTAATACTGTAGGTAGCCAACAGTGCTTTGTCAAATTATCAACAACCGCTGATTTTGATTTTGAGACTCCAAGCGCGCGGTTTTTGATATTTTGGCAGGTTAAGTAACTTATTTTAGGTACTAAGTATCCTAATAGGTAATACAATGAATTAATCTCAATCCCTAAGTCAGACCATTTAAAACCATCCTCACTTTCTTCAATTACATGTCAAGACAATCACTACAACAGCCTCATCACAACGATACTCTTTCCACCCAATCCTGCTCCACATTAATTAAGCCGTGGAGGGCGGCGCCCGAGGGCTCCCGACCCGTACGCACTGTTATTACGGAGACCGAAGACCACCTGGCGGGGTAGACCTACTTTAGATTACCCACGTTTCGGAGCATCACTGCAACTGATGAAAGTTCTTAATTCATGTTATTGTGTCGGAGGACTTTAAAAAGACTGATTATTTAGAAAGGATCGCATAAATAACAACACTAAAAATGTGATTCAATGAAACAACATGAATTTTCATTTCTATTCTAATACAATTATTGATACAATCGATAAGCGTTGATACAATTCGAGTTTGAAAAAAAAAAACGTAATACCTAGTAACTATAATAAAGCTCTCACGCCCAGAAAAAAACCACATTAAACAAACACGGTGTGTCTAATTAAAGTGAATTCGTCTGAAGCACGTTTCAACTTCCGAATTCGAAATAAAAGAAACAAAGAAAGAATTGATTATTATTTCTGAGTTTCAAGTATTTTTAACTTGATTATACCAAATAGAGTGGATTGACTGGATTTGATTGGAAATGGGAAACTCTTCCACGATCTAAATAATGTCTTCCACCTGATGTAAATAATGTTATTATCTATTTTCATTTGATTGTGAATAGATCTTATTTTTTATGTAAATATCTTTTGTTTTATATTTAACTCACTTCCGGCTGCAGCTTCGCTCGCGTTTTTATTTACTTCATGTTACGTCTAGGTAATTAATTATTCCTTTAAAAAACAACAAATAAACAATCAAAGAGCATTAGGCCCCGCCATCCATCGCGAACGATCGTTTTATTATGTCGAAGCACTGGCAGCCCTTGCCCTCTCTTGCCCTACTGTCAACATCTCATCTGCGCTTCATTATGTTACCCTACAGGCTGTTCCATCAGCGAGTGTGGCCAACAACGTGTCACTCGTGTAATCAATCTGTGGTGTGAGTGAAGTGTGGGACCGACAACTACTCGAATGAAGGATATAAAATAGTTATGGGATAGACGGCTCCAGTGCTTTATGGTGTTTTAAATGGAAAGGTTTCTGAATCTTCATAAAATTGCAAGGAACATGATGTTGGTTCATGACAGTTTTTAAATTAGTACAATCAGACAGAAATAAGCAAAGCACCTACATTAAATTGCATTTGACGATAGTGAAGCCTTTCGACCAGCCGCCAATGTCAACAATTAATTTGGCGGTCTATACATGGTCTCTATCTAAATTTTCTTAATTTTTTTGATCATTGCAACTATACAAAAGCACTTACTACAGCATAGCTACACTTAAAAATCGGACATTGTGGAGATCTTTAGGGGAGGCCTATGTCCAGCAGTGGACGTCAATCGGCTGATATCATGACGGTGATGACACTACACTAACGTATATAAGTCTCAAACGCAACAGATTCTTTGAAGTAGGTCTTTAGAATATCGCAGAACAACTCTTGCCAGTTGATTAATATCTCATAACACTAATAACTGACCACAAACCATGTCCTGTCGTTTCTAACCACTAGTCACTTCGATCATTCGGAGTAGTTCTCGGTGGTCCCTGATTGGTTGAATCATATTGATACTCGAAGAAACGCACTAAGAACTGAAGATTTCCTTATTGTTGGTGGTATGTTTTAGTTTTATTTCAAAGTATGCTTACGATACGAGACAACAACGTCGAGATCGTTCTCATCGAGGTTTTAAGTGTTTTATAGGGTACTGACACAAGGAAAAGATCATTCTGATTTTGAGCAACCTGAACTTTCACTTTTAGAAGAGTTTAAAAGATATATTCTATTTCAACAACCAGGCTTCTACAATAATTTGCAAGAGTAACTAAATGTTTAGATTATTAAAACGTTTAGTTAAGCTGTAATACCGTTTTGGGATGGCGGGTTCATCTTCCCTTCGAGAAAAAGCTAATTGAAACTAAACGTTTAGTTTCTCTCACATACTGCATCAAGTTACTCTTGGTTATTTGTTTCTACATACTTCATTGCTCTATCCTGGCTTCAATATGGACGCTCCATAATGACAGTCCTGTCTGTAAAATGACAGCTGGCGGAATGCGGACCACATGCGAGGGTGATGCCGGAGTAGCAGTCTCTGGACACTGATTACAGCTCCGAACAAGCAGGCGCTCTTACTGGATGTTTGTTTGTATGCTTGAGCAATGACAGCATGACGAATGTGCAATAGAAGGGGTGATAAGCAGAGTGGACCTCTTCCTACAAATACGAGTAAATTCATGATCAAATGGCAGTTCTGGATAAAGAAATAAATAATGCTGGATAATCCACACAGTAGTCCTAGTCCCCAGGTAAGCAGATCTTGTGTTATGGGTACCTACTAGGTGACTAGAATACATTACATAGATCGATATTTTTTATTATGTGTACACAGAAACTACCCAGGAATAATTTTCTATGAAAGCGTTAACACTAACTGTAATCTCCCAAAAATATGACTCCCTCTCACTTGTTAATAAATTATTTCTGTACCTACATATTTAATCATTTTTTTTCTCAACTTCAGGTTCGAGGTAAAATCCTGAGCAAATATTTGCAGATCGTACAAACGTTTTTCCCAAGGCCCGAATCAAATCCCCCAACCTCCTCTGTATCGTAGGCAGACCTGTGCCCGCCGCGCCATACAGCTTAGGACCTAAGCTGTATGGCGCATCCCAAAACTGTTTATAAAGTACCTAAGGCTTAGGTACTTTATGATCGATGATGCGAGTTCATCTTCCCTTCGAGAAAAGACAAAATGATTTTTAACTGATTTGATGATTTTAAAATATGTATAAAAACGAATGAATGATTCATTTACGCACAAAACGTTTGTACCAACCTAAGCGAGTGCTCGCCATGACTCTGCCATTCTCTAGCAACATGTGGCAGTCTGGAATCATAACGGGCAGAATCTGACACCAACAAAACGTTAACATTAAAGTCCTGAAGAAAATAGCCTTGATCAACAGCAGAGAGCTATAAAACACATGTTTATTGATTCGTGCAATGCACTACTTGATAAACACACACTAACACACACACACAGTACAAATAGACAGTTCACAGTTCAAGTTTACGGCCAGTCGTCGTCTCGGCTTTCAGCACTCGGCTACTGTTTCAATCAGCACGGGTGCACTGTTGCATCGCACCCTGACCACTCCTGAAACCAATTCACTTTCAACTTTATTTAGTCTCCGAGAAAGTATACTTTTCTTTGCCGAAGCCTATATGCACTTTTAGATCAAATTATAAGCTCTATTTTAAAGGCAACTGATTCAAACATTGCTTCTTCAGAATAACAGGCACCGTTTGAATTTCAGTCTTTAGTGTTTACATGTAAAGTTTAGTCTTCCTTAATTCATTTCATGGTGTGTGCAGTCAAACAGTAGTATAAATAACGAGGTATAACTACGCAGGAAGTGGTCACGGCGATGTAAACATAGATTCATTTGTTGTAAGGAAGTGGGCTCATAACTAAGTGTTGCACTTAGTTATGAGCCCAGGGTTTGTACTTACCTCACATACAGTCGTGTGTACTCGGTTAAAATTCTAAGGAACCGGGCTGAATAGAACAGGAATTTAATAAAGCGTTACTAGAACTGTCTGGATAAGAATGTTATTCAAAGAAAGGAAAATATTTGATACCATGGTGCCTCGGAAACTTGAATACTAAACAAAGTTTGACGAAGGGCCTTTGCAGATGCATTCGGTCACGTACAAAGTAGTCTTCGTTTACGTCCAACAGTATCTGTCGATATAGATATATTTACTACAAAACTTCAAAAAGCATGAGTGTGTCGTAGTACTTAAAGTTCACTACTCTGAGAGTCAAAAAAGCCCAACTGTATAAAACATGAATAACATAACATTTCTTTCCTCAATGCCCATTTCACACCGCACAACCTAGAGCTGCTTTACTATTCATATCAAAGAGCTGACGTCTCATCAAAGTGATAGCATCTATGCAAATCGTCTGCGCTTGCGCAGGTGTCGGCGGGTGGTCCGGCCCGTGACCGCAGGCTGACATGTGACATGCCCTCGCGGGGTCCTTGACCCAAGGTTCACCATTCCGAGATTTATAACAATGGAAAGTGCCCCTATGTTCAATGGCCATCTGAGAACTGTAATACAATTCTTCGGTTGGGGACATTCTAAAACATGGGACTGCCTTTTAGGTGGACGCATGTTTATACCTAAAATAAAATAAATAATAAAATAAAATAAAATACAAACCAATTTATGCTGACTATTTAATGCTCTGCTAGGTTTCATAATCACGTTTTAAATATTAAATTCAAAAAACTAAAGTCATTTAAAACAGGATAATATTTAAGTGTGTCTTTGTTTGTAATAATTTACATGAATTGTAAGATTAGGAACTAACATAGAAAAATATGCTACTAACATGATATGCACCTAAATGTAATTACTTAATCTAGTTTTATTTTGATTAGTCGTTGTCCGAAACAAACGAATTTTATTTTTATTTACCATGATTTGATTTTTTTGTATTAATAACCATGATAGTCTCAAAAGTTGTATTGAATTCCTAAATTCGGCCGGCCATGAAACATAACATCAATTTAAGCAACTCAGTTTTTATGACAGTGGACTCAGTTCTCGAGAACACTATGTTTGTCTACTCGTTCTATTTGTGAGAGGCTCGTTAGACTGTTTCATTACGCGATCGCTGTAAGGATTGCATACAAAGTGTCCGCTCCTCGTTTTGCTGCTCTCGACCATTTATCCAACATCCCGGCCCAAGCGTCTCTTGCACTTTCCAACTTGATGTGTATCGTTTCGAGAACCATATGTCATTTAGTTAAAAGATTATTAATCGGGGATTTATCGCGTGCCTTTTGATTTATTTTCCCATACCTAATATTTAATTTAACTCATTGTTACATCTCCGTAAATGATTTTTCCAGTATATCGATACCAACAGTTGTCTTTTTGTCCTTATAAAATGTATATTATATCAAGTCTATCAAAGCCAGTGGACTTTGTCAAGAAGCAGTAAAATGCGAAGAAAACTTACTAGTTTTCTTCGCTTCCTGACAAATCCTTTATTTGAATCGTCAGTACAGTACATTTAAAATCAAACTTCCTTATAACACCAATAACTCTACATTCTACATACCTCAGTATTGATCCCGCTCACTATCTGTAAAGCATTATTCCTACCGCAGATCATTTCATTTCCGACTAACAAATTGGCTAGTGTACATACCTCAAACTTTACGAGTAAAGGCGAGTGAGTGATGGCATCTACATATGCCTTGAGACGCCCGTGCCGCGCCGGGCGACACGTCAGCGATCCTCATCTCGACACAAATTGGATTTTGTTGGCTTTTAACTGCCTTTAAATGTTTTCTGTAACAGAATGTGGAGAATGGCGCCTGAATGTGGCCGATCAGTGATCAGATAACGTGTTGTGCTTCAGCGACGTTTGCTAAGCCATAAAGATGTGGACTCACCGAACATGAGGAAAAACAAATACTTCTATACCAGTTCTCCCTTAACAGGAGCCCATTTAAAAATCTAAGCGCTACCTTCATTATTCCTACGTCCAGGAATAGCCCGGGCCCTCAAATAAGGACTCAGGGTAAAAACGAGGTACGTGGGAACGCGGCCTCCGCATACGAAGGCCATTAGGCTCATTAGGGCCGCCAAATATGGCCCGGCGGTTTTTGTCTCACGATGCTTTGTAGTGATGCCTGATTCGGCTTGCTTTCGGCCACAGTAATTATACTGTCTCAGCGTGTCCTGGTTTTGTACGTACGTACGATAAAATAGCTAATTTTTATTAAAAAATAATTACGGTGTGGTTTTACAGTGACATTTATTAATCGGTCAGCCAATGTAAATGGATTAAACTTGTGCTGTATAACTTTGAAACCCTGGGTTATTGATATGCATTCAGGCATGGTAATATAATAATTAAATCGGCCTATTTTTTTCAATAAAATAAACCTTTTCAAAAATTGTGAAAGTTTTCTAAAATAAATCCTTCACGTACCGCCGCGTCGCGTCGTCGTCGTCGTCCCTTTCGGCCACTTTCGACGTTATAGCACAACACTATAAATAGTCGGCAATACCTCGCAATAAACATCGTTCAAATCAATCGGGATCGCTCGATATGATGTTTTTCTGAGCGACTGTACCAACTAATTGATTGGAGCTTGAGAAATTGTTTTCTAGAAACCCTCGACAAGAAATTAACAATGTAAAGCGTATAATGTAAAGCGTACATAGGTCTTACAACATTGTATTAGGTACCGATATTATTTTAATATCTTCCTTGAAACCATGCTTGAACCGAAATCAACAATACAATAAGAGAGTTTAATTAGGTTTTTGCGCAAGATATAAGAAAAATGAAATCTTCATCTCTCCTCTCGAAGTCTCGACTCCATGATGACGTGATGTAGGTAAAATAATCAAATAAAAAATAATATTTACAGGTTCATTATGTCAGGACAACCCCTTTCTCACAGAGCTTTAAATTTTTTAAGATATGTACTAGCTAATTGTCCCATCTATCTCACGTAAATACAAAAAGCTTTCCCCCTAACGTCGCTATAAACACTTCAACAGTCAGCTCCACTATAACTGATGGTATCCATCCATACATCTGCCGTCAGCGAAGCCGGCCCGTTATTCTGCTTCGGATCTGATTCCATACTTGAGCATAGAGTGCTTGTAGATACGTGGAGGGATAATAGGTTACAGAGGTTTTTGGTACAACCATTGAAATTATAACTGGGTTCGTACTTTTCTAGATTTGTTGATTTTAGCACGCAGCATATGGTATGAGCTTCCTTTGCCCGTTGTCTACCTGTTTAGAAAACATTCCACAAAAATTTTACAAACCACGGGACAAAATATTTCCCGCGGTCCACAAGGATCTATCATATTTCCCGCGGTACACAAGGATCTAATATTTCCCGCGGTCCACAAGGATCTATAATATTTCCCGCGGTCCACAAGGATCTATAATATTTCCCGCGGTCCACAAGGATCTATAATATTTCCCGCGGTCCACAAGGATCTATAATATTTCCCGCGGCCCACAAGGATCTATAATATTTCCCGCGGTCCACAAGGAATATTGAGCATGACCAAAGAAAATAATCTTTCCAATAATGTTATTATGGAGATGTGAAAATGTTAGAACTGGCCTAAAACTACAACACAAAAACAAATACTAAATACTATACTAAAAAGATGATATATAAAAAAGTATTTTTGGAACATAATTGCTTGTAGGAACTTCGTTTGCATCCACTGATTGCTCACAGATTTCCACGGGCGCTCTCTACAATATTTACCCTCCATCTTTCCTCTTCAAGGCACAAATGGAAGGCGATGGCAAGGAACCAGTTCACTGATGAATCACAATTTGTTATGACGCTTCCGGGTCGCTTCAGGGAGATTTTCTTACGGTGGTTCAGATATTCCCTAGCAGGGTGTAACTTAATTCCATTATCAAGGGTGTGCCATGTCTCTTATATAGTTGTCCGGTATAGGAAATGTTTTTTTTTTTTAAATTAATTGTTATAATATGACTTACGCAGAACATAATAAATTTAAAGTAAGACGAAACGTGTAAGTGTGTAAGTCCAGTAAAAAAAATGCTTGTAAGATACAAATAGTGAACAATAATAGCGTTTCAACTGGTTGGCATAGTCGTGGTAATCTTTGACTCGTTATTCTGGTAAATAAAAGCAATAAATTCCTACAAAACTTAATCACTTGGTCAACTTGCGATGAGACCATCGGTAACTGTATTTTTTGTTTAGCAAAAACACAGAAACAGTTAAATTAAATCAGTCTACCTATAACAAAGATAATAATGCAAACTTTCTTGTCCATTGCGCGACGCAACCGCCACAAGCGTAGCGCATGCGCATTGTGCGACGCCGCGGGCGCCGGCGCCGCCGCGGGCGCCGGCGCCGCGCGAGGGTCGCCATTGTTCAGGCAAGGGATGCTATTGTGCAGGGTTGGCCGTCCGTGCCCAATGCTCTATTAAATTGAATTAAATTTAGACAGGCCCATACAGCATTGGAATGTTGTTTGAATTGTTTTTATAGGATAGTCTGTTGTTGCGGTGAGCTGTCTTTTAGTTATGCAAGAGTCGTAAAAGCAAAATGTAGTTTGAGGAAAATGAATCAGGATACAGAGATTTACTTCAGTTCGTTTTTTTATCTGTAACTGTGGGCAATATATTCTTAATTCAATTCTAGTATGATTCCTACTACAGCGGCTATAGATTTATTTATTTATAGTTTTTGCACGAAAAACATAACACAAAACTTATTCTAGAAAATTTAAACAAAGGCGAACTTAACCCTAAAAAGAGTTCTCTTCCAGCAAACCTTATTGGGAGAGAGAGACAAAGTGAAGAGAGAAGTGGGTACATGTGCATAAACGAAATGAAATAAGAAATAGACAAAAGATAAAATTTTAACTTACTTATTAATCATACTAATATTTACTATATAACAATAACAAATATAAAATACTATAGATATGTGACATCCTGCTTACATTTATATTATACGGGTTTGTGGAGAAGACACACTATACGTGCACCAAAGCGTGCTTATAAGTAATAAATTCGAATCGTCGCCAAACACGATTTTTGGCAGTTCAAATTAGCCGGCCGGTTGCCATACACCCGTACAACATTGTGCTAACACGTTTACCTGCCGCTTCACGCGGCGCGCGCGCAGTCGCGGCCATAACATTCATTTCATTAACAATTTATGGCTGTCCCTTTGGCGGTGACCCTACTTTACCTCCAGCGTGACAAATGCCCGCTAAAATGCCTCAAACTGCTCGAGGGCCGAGGGCTTTACAAAACGATTTGAGGTATGAAAGAGCTTGTTCTTGGGTGTTTTAAGTTTAATGGCTCTTGTGGATGGCCATTATCCATTGAACAGGGATAAGCTATGCAATTTTCTAAGCGGTTTTGTAATGTATTTTTATAATATGATAGGTCTATGCATAAGTAACAATATGTGGGAACTGATTGGTAATCGAGGATAGGCAAGAGAAGCGTCGCATTCAATTTGGGAGGCTTTTTACACGTAGCGATGAGTCGATGAGTCATGTCATGATCGAGATTTCGGGAGACCTTTTTAATAAGCAGTGGGTAAAATGTGGCAGTGCATGCTGATAATGATGTAAGTAAGAAGGACCCAGTTATGTAAGGAAATATTATAAGTAGAAGTGGATCATGCAACTTCCGAAACTCTGTGTCACTTGGAAACATGCACGATTTGTTCAGCGAGAAGACAACTACTGCAGCACATACAGACATTTTACCTTCGATTTAAATTATACCGTTTCTTATTTTTATTACTCAATTGTATTTTGTTATTGTTTGTGTTTACTAGTGTACTGTATAATTGTTGTATAATGTACATATGTGTGTGTCTCTAAACTTGCAAATAAAGACTTTATGCTCTTTATGTAACCAATCGAATTCATATTATGAATTCCCCTCGCTGTCACCATCGGCTGGGAATAACCTACCATCATAATCACATCAAAATCTATCAAAATATGCATATCACATTAATAATGGGCCACGGACACATCAATTATCGAAATAACTATCGGATGGCGTTCCCGGATCGTTCCCACGATGCGCCCGCGCAGGCCGCGCGCGGCGCAGACGCAAGCATTCACTCTAATCTAATAACTTAATTGAGGAGAATCGTTTGTTGGCGACACATAGTGCTGGGAAAGGAGGTAGCTTCCAACTTTATTAAAGTATATAGGACATAGGAACACGACAAGTTTTCTAGTCACAGGGTAATTTGGACGCCATCAGATTGATTCCTAATTTCTCGATATCTTTATTAGTCAATATAGAGATGGTTTTTGCCACAGCATATACTGCAATCAATTATTTTATAGCTAATTACTTTGAGTTCTGAGGAAGGAGATGTAAGAAACCTATGTCTTGAGAAAATTAGAAAGGTATGTTACTAACAAAAAAAAATTCACTCATTAGGTTCTATGAGGTGCCTTAAAAAACCTGTCAAGATGTAGCGCGGGTGAGGTGTCTGTCACAACAAATCGAAAACCTCATAAACTACGAGACTTGTTACTTCTATTCATTGAATTCGACGGAGCCTCATGAATGAACAACAAGGCCAAGTTTCGATCACCGCCATCTCTATTCTTCTCGGAAAGAGCGCGCATTCAAAACACTCGTAAAATCCGTCATAGAGGTATCTTCAGCATTAGCGTCGTAAACTGGCGGGCTTATTGCCGAGTGTCACAGAGTAACTTGTGTGCGACCGCTCGTTACAACTTGAGTGGTCTTTTGAATAAACCGTTGTGATTTTCCATCTCTGTGTCAAAAGGGCAATGAATTATATAAACACTTGGGAGATATAGAAAGTCAGAAATTTCCTGCAAGTGCTTTGAAAGGCGGTATTTTAATTTCAAAATTACTAGTAAAACTGAATAGAATCATTAACATTTAAGACTATACAAAATTATGCGATCGCTTTGAAATTGCGTGCTCTTAAAGTACATGATTGTACTGAATTTTTTTTTTTTTGCTGGACAACTCACACAGCTTTGTCTAGCCCCATGGTAAGCAGAGCTTGTGTTATGGGTACTAGATAACTGATATACATAATACAATACATTACATAGATAGATATTTTTTATTATACATAGAAAACGACCAGAACACCCGGAACAAATATCTACAGATCGTACACACATTTGTTCCGAGGCGGGAATCGAACCCGCAACCTTCTGCGTTGCAGGCGGACCTTCGCCCACCGCGCCACATCGGTCGTCAAAATTAAATAGAATCACTTCATTGTAAATCTATAGCTACAAATGAGCCCGGATTGGTTCCGTTCCGTTTCAATTCCAACCAGTCAGCTACTCCTAAGTGACCGGGGGCCATCCGGGGGCCAAACATTAATGCGCAACGCTTTTTATTGTGGCCCGCAGCTGGATAAGCATCATTTGGTAAGTTTGATGACAGATAAATTCACTTTTATGGTTATTAAGTGAAAACGTGGACGAACAGATAGAATACTTAATGCAGATGTAGCGGTAAAAAGTATTAGGTATTTTTAAGAGCTGGCGGATAAACGAAATCCCTACTAAGCCAACCTAATCAACCAGTTATTAGGTACAAAGTTGTTCCAATTATAGTTATAGCCTTTTTGTTCCCTCAATCAGCCCGCGGCTTCCTAACGCAATCAAACTAGACCATTAATTACATAAACAAGAATCGAACCTGCTGACCGCGGACAATGGCAGAATCATCCGAAATAATGAGCGTATTGTGGCACTCATTAGGCTGTTTTTGTGCGCGCGCGCAGCCGCTGTACAAGGCCCGGTGAGTAAGGCTTTGACATGGAAATGATCGCATTCAGTCGATCGATCCTTTATTGGATTAGGAGGGCCCGGATAAAACATGCTCTTTTTAAGATTATAGAAATCGGTAGGACGATTTGTTTTTTCTTTCTTTCGAAAATGTATTTATGGTGCTATTTTATGCTATAGTTATGGGTTAAGGGTCGTATAATAAAGCGTGCACAACTGGCTTGGGTTTAGTATCACAAAGGATACTGATCATTGAGAGTAGCTGCAATGCAATCTCACAACTAACAAGCAAACTGTTATCACTCACTCTCCTCTCGTTACTCGAAAACAGATAAAAATTTGGTCTATGTATCTATGTAAGTATAGAATCTTAGAGAGGCTTCCTTAAAAGAGCCGAGGATGGTAGCTCGAGGCAGCCCTAGAGGCAGATGATTCAATAGTGAGGCATAGGTGGCGGCGTGCGAGCCCATCGCGTCCACACATGGGCAGCTCGTTACTGTCGCCATATTAGGCGCCGGCAGGGCTGCTGCCTCCAAACCTAATGAGAACATCGTTATAGCCGATGTGTTGTTTATTCTTTGCTACAGCCATTTCAGGCATTTTGCTTCATTAGTTTTGGCACATGAGGAAAGTTTTGGAGTGTGAATGCATGGGATAACCGACACTTGATTATCTTCACGGTACATCCATGGTACCGGTCCAGTGACCGAAAATATTTATTTTAATGTGCTTTGTGTGAAAAAGTGCGATTTTGTAGGCCAGCGGACAAAGCGTCAGTGCATATTTGGGACGGTACTATGCACTAAATTTACAGTTATTCACTTCCACTCTCACTGCTTTTCAAAAACACTCTAGGTAGTTATTGACTTACATTTTTATGTCTATGGTGCTTCTTATCATTATTATACGATGAGGTTCGAAACCGCTAATATACATAATAACTTGTAAATATATAGATATTTACAGTATCATCACTTTGCAATTTATTTTGAATGCTGTTAAATAAAATATAACGTAGGTGAGTGTTATTGGGTATTAGATGATAAAATTAATGCGTGAGAGAATCCAGAACGTTTATTTCATAAGAAAATCACTTTGTATGTACCTAGGTTATCATTGTTTATCATTGACATTGTAGATATGTGCAAGCGCCGTGCGTCCTAGGTAGGAGTATCGGATTACATGATATTTGTTTATTTAGAGGAGCAATAAACTCTCAGACAACACTACAGCGACAGAATACTCAAATAAACTAAGCGTGATTTAATCGTTTATCGTGTTTGCGACATAGAAAGCCTGGGTGGGACCATGCAAACTGAACTGAACGAACGTGTTGTTGATTGTAAACAAGTCAAACGATATTATGTTCGTTCACATTTCAAAACTGTCGTTCACCTTCCCTTCTGAAACTGCCACATTCTTTCTCAAACAAGGCATGTCCCAGAACTTCTGATCTCTTGCCAACTTTTCAGCTTCATCGAAGGTATCTGGCATATCCCTCTTTGCTGTTTCCGCAAGGAACAAGGCGATGATTGCTCCTGATCCCGCTATAGCTCCGACAATCACCATGGGAAGCCAAGTGGCGTAAATCTGGAGGTAGACAATATATGGCGATAAAACTGTAGCAATGTATCCACAAATATGAACTATAGATGCACCAGAGCCTCGCACTGGTGTGGGCATGAGCTCAGCGGCCCACTGCATGGTCGCGGCGTAGGACATGTTCACAGCGAACCTGGCGATGACGGCGCAGCCCAGCGATTGTAGGCCGGTATTCATAAACACGGTCAGCACGCTGAACACGCAGCTCACAGCCATCACGATCACAGTCAGCCACCTGCGTCCGAGCCAGTCCAGGATGAAAGCCAGTAGAAACATCGATGGGAATTCCGTGAAAGAAATCACCGAGAATGATAGGAAGAAGTCAAAATCTAACTGCCCAATGCTTCGCACCAAGGCATCGAAGACGATCGTGCAGCACATGAACTCTAAACTGGCTAAAATCAGCATTCGCCTTAATAAAGGTCTCTTGAATATTTCCAAGCAACTCACTTTCTGTGGTGGCTCCTGATTTGATAACGTATCCTTAAATTGCTCTATCAGTTTGTCTGGCACGTGTTTTTTATTAATTCGGCCAATCACAAGCACTTTTTTTATTGCTTCATCCACGCGGCCCTTTGATAGTAGCCATCGCGGACTCTCGGGAATAAATAAAGGAGCGAAGATAGCGAGGCCTAGAGGAAGACTCGTGACTAGAGTAATTGTTTTCCAATAGCCGCAGGCGAGCACTATCCACGGCAATACTGTTGCAAAGAAGCAGTAGAATATACTGAACGCCATGTTGGAAAATAGTGATCTGTACTTCGGGGCAACGTACTCCAAAACTATGAGGTAAGCCATCAGCATACAATTATCGTAAGCCATTCCCATGATAAATCTACAGATTGAGAACTGAATAATGTCCGCGGCGAATGCACTGGATAGTCCACCGATGCAGCCCACTAAGTTACTGGCGACAGCTGCTGGCAATCTCCCGAACCGGTCAGCCACCCATCCGAATAAGATACCTCCGAGAATGGATCCCACGAAGAAGATTGCTTGAGCTGTGGCTTGGTAACTGTTCTTATCACATACCCATTCCATATCAGTGGCTATAGTTGCGTATGGGATCTCACTTTTGTCGAACTCCCAACCATTTTGACAAGGAGCTGTTGGCCATGTCTCGTCCGGTCTCTGCCCCGCGGCGAGTACCTCCGTCCAGTTCGCGACGTACGCTCGGCACTGAGAGTATCCATACCTGGAGTTAACATCTGCGGGTATAGACAGGGTGATTCTTTCGGTTTCGTTAAAGTCCGCGAGCTCCGGGACGAAGCACCAGTGGTTCGCGGGAGCTTCCGTGATGAACATCTGTGAAAAGTAGACGAAGACTCCGAACAGGTAGAATGGGAATGTGGAGAAGAACAGCAGACACTGATATCGCCCGAGCTCTCCGGCTGAAGAAAGCAGATCGTCGAAGTCCACTTGATCCCTGTCTTTATTTTCTTTAATAGGCTCCAGTTTGAGTGAGACATCGTGTATTACGTCGATAGCCATTTTTATATATTTTTGAATTATTATATTAGGCTTCAATTTTTTTTTCTTAGGTTCTATTGTTGTTTCTATGACTTTTGAAATCAAACTAACGATCCAATGACGTTTCTTCAGATTATATAGGAAAGAAAATACCCATCCGGCGACATGAGGTTCTCATTATACAACTGGGGCTTATATTTATTTACTTGATATGACGGTCTGAAGCGTTTTGTAAACAAGACTGAGTCGCAATGATTATAGAGATTACAAAATTTCCGTAAATAACTAACTAAATATAACTAGGCTTCTTCTCATTATAATTGCTCTCTATCAGCGAGCACATCTCCCTATCTTTTTAAATGACGTAATAGTCTAGGTACAAATTTTCCCCAAAATTTCCATTTTATAAGCAAGTAGTAGTTGTACTCATGAGTGTACTATGTTTTCATTCATTCGTTCATTTTCCTTTGTTTTTATTCGGCCAAAATAGTAAGAGTGATACACTCACACATACATACATACATTTGAATAAAGCAGCTGTAGTTTTAGCTTTGCTTTTATACACATACCTAAATAATTATTTAATTTTTTTATTATTTACCTAAAAAAATCTGTGTACACCTTTATTATTTAAATTTAGTTAAGTGTAAGTAGCATAAGTTAATATCATAAAGTATACATGTTCGTCGCTTTGTATAATAATTAATAAGCAAGTTCAAATTGATTATTTATTTGTAGTTAGCATCTTTCAGCCTGAAAATCAGGTTTTCACCTAGTTCAAGCACCCACATTGTGATTTCCATCAGAATTTAAGTAAGGTACTTTTTGTTACTCTTTAGTCCTAAGATATTTTTGAATATTTTTTTTTTATTTATTTATTATTCATTTTTTTTTTATTGCATCTTTCTTTTGTAGGTCTTTAGTATCTAGGTAATGTATAAGAAACACAATGGTACCCAAGCAGGGTGTGGCGATATGTACTGTGAATGGAAGTGAGCCGGGTTTCTATAGATAAGAGAGAAAGAGTGTAAAATTTAAATTAAATCACATCGTTTTATTTAAGTCAATAGGCAAACATACAAAACTTTTGAATTACCTGTAATTAGTGATTTTATTACATAAACAGTTATCGGGGCTTTTATTATCACTTTTAGATACTTCTTTTTCAAAGTATTTGAAATGATAATTTCGGGCTGTGGATTTTGAATATAGGTATCCTACTTACTCGTATATCATAAACGTCAAAGTTTGTAAGTATGGATGGATGGATGGATGGACGTTTGTTACTCTTTCACGTAAAAACTACTAAATGGATTTTAATGAAACTTCACAATAATATAGCTTACATATCAAAATAACACATAGGCTACAATTCATAAAGATATATACTATATTATCCAAAATATCTATCACCACGCGGGTGAAAGAAACCGCAGCAAGTATGAAATAATGCATTATCATTATGTCGTTATAATATGTTTTATTATTATGTCCAGAATGTTTTGAAGAACACCCCAAAGTCATCGACCAAAAAGAATATAATAGATTAGAATTATGATTTATTGCCTGAACTTATAACTACTTAAGTAAAGATGAATAAATATGCTATCATTAATAAACAAATAAATAATAATGCTGGACAATTCACACAGCATTATCTAGCCTCATGGTAAGCAGAGCTTGTGTTATGGGTACTAGATAACTGATATACATAATACAATACATTACATAGATATATATTTTTTATTATACATAGAAAACAACCAGAACACCCGAAACAAATATCTGCAGATCGTACACACATTTGTTCCGAGGCGGGAATCGAACCCGCAACCTCCTGGGTCGCAAGCGGACCTTCGCCCACCGCGCCACATCGGTCGTCATTCTTGTCAGTATGTGTGTTTCCTTATTAGTCTAAAATAAAAACCATTTACTGACATGCGAGAAAAGAAAATCTTTATAACAACACTAAAATAAAACTCTTTACAGCAATAAATCGAAATGCAATCGTCTCGTTTTATCTAAAGTTACATGATACAAGTATCACACGCAGCTTCACTTACAATAGACATAACTCTTTAACAACCCGGTTCCCTTCTTCCAATGCCAATATTGTTTCTCAGATAATGCGTGTCTCATCCAAGGTAGGTAAAGAGATCTTTAAGATTTTAGATCGATACATTTTAATTTCTAGTACGTATCGTTACAGGAGCCAGTTGTAAACAAATTAAAGAACTGGCTGATCGAACCATCCTTCTATAGACTTGACAAATTTGTATAATTAGATACCTAACTAAAATCGTAATATAATATAATTGTTATTTTATATTAATTATAATTCCAGTAACATAATTATTATGATTAATCTATAATTTTTATTGAAATATTCTAATTCATTAATTTATTTGAATCGAATGTTACTGAAGTATATATTACCAACAATTGAATCAATGAACCATTAAACATCTGCACATTAAGGGCCCGCGACCCTCGATTGCAAAAATCGCTCCGAGTATCGCTGTCCTTGTTTAACCCTTGCGCCGCGCCCCATGCGTGCGCTATAGCAATATTAGCCGTTCAAAATTTAGTTTTTTCCGTAATACCAAAAATTATGACTGAAAACTTTTTGTATTCTTCACAAAGTATTGTTATTCTGTAACTAGACAATATAAGCTATGTTCCTTAATAAATAACACGTAAGATATTGATGTTTTTAATGCGAAACAAATAGCAAGAAAACTTGTCCATTTTCGCATAAAATTGTGCAAAATGCGATTGGCTTTCATTTAATTTCAGGTATGTATTTTGAAAAAAAAAACTATTTAGGAACCTAGATAAATACTATTCAAATACAAATAATACAATATTATAGTGGAAATATGCTTGAATTGGAAATCATTTTGGTATTACGTTTGTATGAAGAATTCGTCCCTCCGGAGGCCTCCTACAAACAGACTTCGTTTCTTTTTAATATGAGTAGACGGTAGAGTAGACATTCCCGTACTTTATATTTCGTATTCATGTGAGAGTATTTATGTGTCTGGATTATTATGTTTTACCATAATTGTGTGAGAAATGAATGGCTTGTATGGGAGAGGAAGCCATTAGTCGGCCCTTCTGTCCGCGGGATAAAAAGACTATTATAATGTGTTCAAAAGAATATTTCCTCGGTTGTGGACCATAACGCTTGTTTTGAAGTGATGTAAGATGGAAGTAGCTTTGGGCAGTGATGAGAATTGGATTGGGCTTTTAGATTGTTTGATGCTCACAATTCTGTTAAATTGTGTTTTTGTATGACCATTGTAGAAACTGTTGCACATACCTACATATCTAAGTCAAGTTAACTTATTTGTAAGCTTAAAGTCTAAGTGCTTATTTGTAAGCTTAAAGTCTAAGTGCTTATTTGTAAGCTTAAAGAAATAAAAACTTTTCATTTTTATTTTCATTAGTCTAATTATTTACACATAGATGAAAAGGGAGGCTGAAGAAATAAAGCCATTTTGTTTCCCGTTTAATATTTTTCAGTTTCACATGTTTACCTTTGGATGTTAATCTTTAGATAAATAAATGTTTATGTTAGATATTATTCCTATCTCTTTATACATTGTTGTACAGATTTAGAGTTTTGTTTCAAATGGAGGTACTTTTTCTAGTCTTAGTCTTAGTCTAAGATAACACTTCATCATATATCATATAAATAAATAAATAATTACAATTCACACAGCATTATCTAGCCCCATGGTAAGCAGAGCTTGTGTTATGGGTGCTAGATAACTGATATTGTACATAATACAATACATTACATAGAAAGATTGTTTTTTTTAATTATACATAGAAAACGACCAGAACACAAGGAACAAATATCTGCAGATCGTACACACAATTGTTCCGAGGCGGGAATCGAACCCGCAACCTCCTGCGTCGCAGACGGACCTTCGCCCACCGCGCCACATCATCGGTCTTCAAATATCAGCTGCCTATGTCACCCACTGCTGGGATAGGCCTCCTCTAAACTTTGCCAGCCTCCTCTGTCCTGTGCCAGACGCATATAAAACGCCATAAGTATATAGTTGATAATGTTATTACAGCCGCTGGACACAACGGCATGCGAAACACCTTTCATTTCAAAAAAAGCGACTTTCCTTCATTATCCTCTATTATGTAGCTGTAGAGACATAAATTGCTTAGATGCCCACAAAGACCTTTAAAGGTAAGAACATTAAACAACGAACATAACTACTATTTTATCGTAGTTTAGTTGATTCCTGTTTTTTATCATTAATCGAAACAATCACACTTTCAAAATATAAATGCATTTCTTGAAATTCATATCTACTTTCCCTCGTAACCATTTCTACGAATATCTTTTAATGGGTGAATTTTATAGTCTTTGCATTTTGTTAAATCTTTTGTAGATGTAACAAGGCCAAGGATGGTGATGATGATGTTGATGATATAAGTAAATGAATACCTTAGCTTCGCAGTGTTTGTCTTTCTTCAGTCATTTAATGATAGGCCTGATTTGGGGGAAATTTGGGAGAAGCCCCAAATGAGCTAATAAAATATTAACATAGAAGAATGGATCAGTATGTTGTTCTCTGACGTCACAAGCCTATCATAAAACATACGTCTCGTTATGGATAATTATATCTGAGCCAGCACCCGAGGAGTGTGAAATGATAATCAAACCACAGCACAACCGGAACCCGCACCTTTTCGAAAAGGACTCCAAGGAATCGCATTTAAAATTTCGTAGTATGAAATGAAATGATTCCTTCTACGTGTTCTGTGCATCGCAAACATAATAATATTGATACTAGCTGCACCCCCGTGGCTTCGCCCGCGTGGAAATCTATGTGTCAAATGGTTTATAAACCTTCCCCTTGAATCACTCCAGCTATTAACACTTTGATTGCTGAAATCACACGGTATGTGTTTTCTACAAGTGACTAATATGCGTAAATCCACACTAGCGCAGCGGCTGAGAAAATACAGATCTGTGTGACTCAGCACAGCCGTAATATTTTTCGAACGAAACGCATGTGCGGCGCAACACAACCGCTGTGTAGAGCGGCAGCACGAATTTTTTAGGTTAAAAAAAAGATCGCAGTCGTCGAAAAAAAATCGCTGTCAAAGTGTTAAAAAACCGCATCAAAATCCGTTGCGTACTTTTAAAGATCTACGCATACAGACAGACAGCGGGAAGCGACTTTGTTTTTATACAATGTAGCGATGCGTCCAGCCCCCGCGGGGGCATTAGCATCCTCCACCTTATTACAAGTAACAGGGTTTATACTGTCAAACAGTATTTCCTTGTCCGTTTTTACGATTTCTTTTACGATTCCATTAGCTCCGAGTTCGACGGAGGATAGTGCATCAATCAATGTGCTTTTTAAATCATTTAACAGATTAGTCGATGCGCGATGGTTTATGTTGAAGCTTTTTTATGACGGAATTACGACGGGGATAAATGTACTCGTAATGACTGCGTTTTGAGATTTTGTTATTTTGGGATGATGGAACCTGAATTTAATTGGTGTAGTGTATTTGATAAAGTAACCGTGGAGTGAAGGTTGGTATTTCAAACTATATGTATGTCAGACAACAGTCGGGTTGCGCTATCTACAGATACAAAATTGACGAATAACTCAATACCAGGCCAACCCATTTCGATGTTTTTTTTTAATTAAGTTTTTAACCCATTTTCATTCTTATGTTTTTGAAGTCGGTTTATAGTTTTTTAAAACAAGCCAAATTATTATATCACTACAACTTTGATAAGTCAGTGCAGTAGCAACGGTAACGAAAACTTAATTTAGTATATCTAAACGAATTCCCTATGAATATACACAGACAGGAACGCCTACAGACAGGCTACTGTTGGCGTTAAATAAATATATAAAAACTTTGTCCGTTTTGGTACTAACTAATACTAGCCAGCTGAAGTGGCAGTGGGCCGGTCACTCGCGAAGAACCGACGGCCACTGGGGCAAACGTGTTCTTGAGTGGAGACCACGACTCGGTAAACGTAGTATAGGACGCCCTCCGACCAGGTGGGATGAGGACTTGCGAATGACTGCAGGTAGATGCTGGATGCGTCAAGGACGCTATGGCGCTCATTGGGGGAGGCCTAACATAGGTTGTTGATGATGATGATGAATACTAGCCAGTCTGACCAATCCTAACCGATACTGTAAGATTGTAGTTTAATCATAATTAAGTAAAACCGAATACAACCGTAAACTTATATATGGTGCTTGTGAATATTTATATACGACATCATCAATGCGCTCACCGCGTTATATTTACTTTTATCACTTTTATCGTCGTATTGCACACTCGCGCGACACAGACTGTGGACGCAGAAGCGACAGTTTACATTTCGAGATGATTAACGCACGCAGCGGGGCTGGGCATAAATTAAAAACAGTTTTGTTTGAGGCGAATGTACAAGAATGCTTTGAATTATAGTAATTTATAGTCTGGGCTGCATTTGATGTGCGGTGGTGCACTGCTGCTGTGATACATTTGATGTGCGGTGGGGCACTGCTGCTGTGATACATTTGATGTGCGGTGGTGCACTGCTGCTGTGATACATTTGATGTGCGGTGGGGCACTGCTGCTGTGATACATTTGATGTGCGGTGGTGCACTGCTGCTGTGATACATTTGATGTGCGGTGGTGCACTACTGCTGTGATACATTTGCTTGTTTTACCAGTTACCAGGATGTTATTCTATGTTTTGATTTACTTTAAGGCTGTGTGCTTAACCATCAGCAGCTGTTATCGCTTTTTTCACGCGCATATCACATAGCGAATGTACCTATAGCCCTTTTACTTCTTTCAACCAATCTAAAGTAGTCGTCTGTAGATGCCTATGAAATGTCCTGTTACAAAAAATGTATGGATTAAGTAGGTAAGGTACATTAATATCCCTTATAATTTCCTCAGTGAGGCTTTCTTCCCCCCGGCAGTATCTAATTAACGAGTTAGTGAGTTATGTTGTATCGTTGTAAACAGGTTGCGAGCGAAGCCGGGCGCGATAGCGATCCGACGCCCGCCGCTAAATTATGCATTACCATTACATAATCGTGTCGTGTTGCTGTAATCGATGGTTTACTTCAGGAGGGAAATTATGGATTAGCTAACGATCAAAGATTGGTGATAGAGCGGAGATCAACATATATTGCAGCGAATATAACCAGTTATTGCGTAATGTTGATATGCGGCAATTTTTGTTCATATCATGTAAATGTTGTGTATGTACGTGTTATACAGGGTGTCTTTCTGTGGCCCTGTATAATACACTTCAACGAGTTCTCAGCTATTTTGACCATATAGCCAGAAGGCAACCTGACAACCTTGAAAAATTAGTGGTAATGGGCAAGATAGAGGGAAAAAGACCAAGAGGACGGTCACCAACCCGCTGGTCTGATCAAATTAACGCGTTAACGGGACTCACTTTGCCTGCAGCCCTGAGACAGGCCGAAGACAGAGTGGTGTGGAAGCGGTTCATCAGCGTCACCGTGAAAGCCTTCCAGGACGGGCACGACCTTCAGCAATGAAGACAACGACAAAGAAGAATAATTTGATGGTTTCTAAAAAACCGACTTCGAACTGTTTATTTATGTTTTGCGGGTTAAAATTAGTATGAAATCGACGGACATAAATAAAAAACATACATACAGCCTAACACAGAACCTCCACTTTTCGAAGTCGGTTTAAAATATAGTTTAGCCTTCCTCGGTAGGGAGTTTCTCCACCATAACAGAATGCGTAGCCTAGCAGCCACGACATGCGTCGGCGATTTTCGCATCCTAAGAGCGGGTACTCTGGCGTTGGCGTTCGGAGTCATTGTCAGAGCGGGTACTCTGGCGTGTTGGCGTTCGGAGTCATTGTCAGAGCGGGTACTCTGGCGTGTTGGCGTTCGGAGTCATTGTCAGAGCGGGTACTCTGGCGTGTTGGCGTTCGGAGTCATTGTCTTTTGTCGTGATGTTTTAGAGTAGATCGATATTATCTTGATTTCCGCATGACGACGTGTAAATTTTATCATGCGGTATTCATTCCATTTTTAAAAGTTCCTAAACTTAGATTTTTGGGGGGTCAAGACCAATTTAAATTATTCAAAACGAACTCTACTATAACATGTTACCTCTACTATTGAATAAAATTGAAACTATTGAAGAATGTGCCCACCCATTCTTTCTAGGTTGCGTCCCAACTCGCTCGTGCAGAGCCGTCGTCTAGGTGGTATTCCCGTAGATCTCGAGCCGCACTATTACAAAACTAATTGCGTACATTCCAGCCGGTACTGTCCAGACAAAGGAAGGCAGGTGTCAAATAATAAAACAAGGAATTCTAGCGGTGGATATAATTAGCGGCGGGGACGTGCAGTGCAGGCTGCGCGGGCGCAGGAGGCGATGCGGGTTTGCTTAGGGCAAGAGTGACGGGTTATATAATACATAAATATTTATTTGTTGTAGGAAGATGAGCGACTTTGACGTATAGAGAGAATATATAAAATAGTAATAATAGAGACAACCTTTTGGAAGTAATTTGCAATAGCTTCAGAGCACAGAATGCTGATCATATTCAGTAATCGGTGCTTCAAATATTCATAGCAATTTGTCACTTGCAAGTACCTATAATAATGCTGAAGTACAAAACCACAATCAACATCATCATTATGAGTAGTATGAGCTAAGAACTTTTATCCCGCTACTGAAATGTCTTCTGCCAGCCTTTATTTTAAAATGTATATAGTTAGGTATTATTATTATTATTTATTTTAAGCTATTACTGTCCCACTGCTGGGCAAAGGCCTCCCTTTTCTCCTTCCACTCCTCGCGATCCAACGCTGCAACAGGCCATGATGGAAGATGTACCTCGAGCTCGTCGCGCCATCTCATCCTGGGTCTTCCACGTCGCCTCTTAGCGTTGGGTGGGCTCCACTCTGTGGTGGTCTTTGCCCACAAGTCGCTGGAAATACGGCAGACGTGTCCAGCCCAGTTCCACTTCAGGCTTCCGGCTGTCTGACCAACATAGTTAGGTATGCTATATGTAAATGGACAACAGGACTGTGAATGGACGACACTCCTAGTATAAGTCATGTGCATCTTTTGAACAAGTTAACGTTAGCAAACCTTTTATTAGAGGCATAATCTCGGAAACATAGAAGGAACAAAACTTGGCTCCGTTATTCGAGCACAGCGAGGTTTCTGCAGCCGTGGTCTGGCACCCTTTCTAATCCTCCCTAAGCGGCTTATGCATATCCTGCCCGGCACGGGTACTGCAGTTAGTAATCATAATGCCGTGCTTTGTTGGGTTGAACCATTGAAGGATATTTTAGTAAATAGAGTAAGGTCAGCGGCAAATTACTAAACTTAGAATAGAAGTTAGGCTTCTTCATGACGGTTATATTACTCCAGACACTCAATCCTGAAATAATTACAATTTTAGCCCACTTTGGGCATTTTTCTTCTCTTGGATACAGAAAGAAAATAAAATCGATGTTGGAAACGGATTTTGCAACATCATCGGCGAGACAAAGGTGACTTCGCTTAATGGAGGTTTAGTATGATGTATATTCATACCCAGGCATTTCGTGTTCCACCGGAGCAGAACGGTGGCAAATAAAATGCCCTCATCAGCTAAGATATCCCACAATGGTTGGTACCGTTGGAACCGTGCGGGGAAGAGATAAAACCGGTAAAAAACTATAAATAAAACCAACAGACCGTCCCCTAGTCACATCAGAATAACGTGTGAATACAACAGCCCACCTGACCACACGCGCGTTAATTAGAATGCGCAGGCGTCGATGCGGACTGCGGACTCCATTACATCTCTGTTTGCTGCCCAAACACTTGAACTAGGCTCTAGCTTACGAGGCATGGGCTTTAGCGGAGACATTTTAAATGTGGGTTTTAAAATATAGGTTTTCTTTGCAGCATTTTACCATGTCCAGAGTTTTTGATGATAGGGTAACGAAGACTTTGACCAAGTGGAATGAACGAGCGAATAAACCCTGCCAAAAAAGAAAGAGCAAATGTATTAGAGTAGGATAAACTTATCAGGAAGTATAGGCACCATTCCTATATCTTGATTTTTATATGAGATAGTCTAGATAGGATACTTCAGATGATGGGTAAGCGATGCCAGTTAACGGACGGACAGTCGGGGGAAAACTTTTTTCTTACAAGTGGGGTAGGTACGCCGATTTTTATGCTTTGGCCCACAAAAGCTCTGGTATGCAAGCTGGTCAAACGTATGTGCTTTCCTGAAGATAATCTGACAGGGCTGTGGGAAATGGGCTGCAGTGCAGACCAAATTTAGCCAATTGTGGATCTGGGGCAATACCAATTTGCTTTAGATAAGACTATTTACCTTATCCACCTTTCTACTGAAACTAAGGCTTGGTGCTGGACTTAATAAACTTTCAAGCAAAGTAAATAGGTACCTACAGTACCTGTACAGCATCCCAATCATATTTAACTAATCAGATCTATGCAATTCTCTACCCATTTCGGTGTAAAGTAGTAATAAACATAATTGTATATCCTGATTTTTCACATGACATTGTAATACTTACTGTGATGCTGTGCTGTGACCGATCGGTAACTCAAGGTCCTTTGATTCGAAAGCGATTGACATCCCAAGTCTCAACCAACACCGGTACCTGGTTATTCTCCAACACTTCCTAAGTTCCGTATACATATATTTGCTGAGGGAATTCCACGTAACGTGAGCTACCTTTTGACAAATGTGAGTGGTCACGCGGAGGGAACAGTCGACATGACTGCCCAATTAGACGGGCACATAATTGGAGCGGACCGGTTCCACGCGCACTTGACGCCCTCGCGGCGCGGCGCGGCCGGCTCTTAGCTTAGGAACTGAGCAAACGAAGGGAAGCTATTACAATTTGGATGATTTTAGAGAGTTGTTGTACCAAACTGTATGAGTGAGGGTAACCGCAAGGTTTTGGTTCGGTTGACCACGAACAATAATTTCGTCATAATATTTCATTCACAGTTGTGGTCTATTTGGAATACACATATCATGCACGCGAGGTAAATGTGATCATGATTGTCAAGGTGAATGCATCTTAACAAACGCGCTGTTCCATACGATTTAATGCTAACAGTTTACTTACAACTAGTAATTCCAGATTTCGTAGCAGTTTGTCCAAAAGGCGATTTGCCCAATAACAATTTTAAGCGTGTTTCGTCCAACAAGTTTTTTGTCATCTTACTTTTTGTCCAACTCGCCACAACAATGACTCTATATGTTAAAAATGACAGCTAATGGCAAAAATGGCAGTTAATGTCAAAAATTATTGACATTGATGACAAGAGGACAGTTAAGCTCTGGCACATTCGGCGCTCAGCTCAACTATCAAATATGTACTAAGAAAATTACAATCAAAGAATAGAAACAAATTAGGAAAACGCGTTATCATTATCAAACCCACTAGGCAACTAAACTATCGTTCATGATAATAAACTTAATCCATTTCAAAACCATTCGGATGTGTTTTAGGATGGATTAGTTTTACTACCATTAACGTCTTCCACTGGTAGTAGAAGACGATAATCCAAGTCAAATCCGCAGTCGCGTGAATCACGGTGCTCCCAATCCGCGCATCTATTTATATCTCAGTTGTCATCACGACAGGACAACTCATACTACATAGGTACTGCTAGTTGTGGTTTTATATTCTACGACAGACGACTATACCAAGGAGGCAGTAACCTTCCTCAATGCTTGCGTGTACCCGAGCTGGGTACGGTAGAATAAGTACGTAGGTATATACTACTAATAATACGATGCTATCAAGAGACATCAACGTAAATAGAGAACCTATTGTTGGCCTTTTATGAAATGACCCTATAAGATAACACATTAGATATCCTCTTTCATCGCAGTGGGTAAGTCTTTGCCCCGAGTCCGGTTCCTTCCATTTATCCAGATTCTTGTCATTGTGGGCATGGTGAAACCCACGGCTAAGATTTCCATGATTCGCAGCGTTGGAAAATGTATAGTTTTGCATAAATTTACTTGATTGGCCGACAAATCGACATCAGAGGACCGTTCAATAAATCAGCTCCTATCGCGCGACAAATAAAAATATATTGCCCGAGGGTAAGGACCGGTGACTCACTTACCCCGCTATCCCTGTATCCAGCCTCCAATTAATACGATACTGTATAATAATTAGCATAAAGCTTCATCTGCGTTGACAAGAGTCTGTAGTTGGGATATTTTCGCGCGAAAGGTGGAAGCTATATCGGTAGAGCGCCGTGGACTATTTATTCCTACTTTTAGCGGTTCATTGAGGCGGGGAAATCATAACTCTAGTTCTACTGTACTGTACATAGTCGCAGTCCGGCATGTCTGCGCTCCTTCCGGCTTTCTGTTTGGATGTCGGATGTAAGATGTAAACACCAAGGGTATGGGATAAAAATAACGTGTAAAAGGAAATAACCAGAGTTTCTATAACGAAGGATATAAAGGAAGGTTTATCCTTTATTTCAATCAACAGAGCCCATGATTGAATATGTCTCGTGTCTAATACCATGTTATAAACTTGAGTTTTACCGTCCAGTGCATGAATGGTACCTACAAGAGACGGAACAAACGAATGATGAGCTTAGTTCCCTAAAGGTTCGTGCTAACTTTTTGGATATACCTAACCCCTTTTTTTCATTTTCCTATACATCAATCAATATCCAAGCCGATTATGGAAACTACACAAGCGTTAAAAGATATCAAATTATACCTTTACAGCGAAATACTTGAATATCCCTCAAGTGCGAAACCCAAACATGATAGGGGCCGATGACTCGCCAGAACTCCAAGCTCTGGGCCACCCTTTGTCAGGGCTCAGGTAGAGCCTTCCGCGAAGGTAGGCTTTGTTTCATGGTCGGGTAATCAACTGACAATACGACCTGTTGCTTCAACTAGTTTGGGTGGTTGTTGAGTATTTTGTTCGTTGTCATACAAAGCTCATTAGTTTTATGTTTTGGACGTTTTATTGGATGTTTGTGACACAAATTCTGTTATCTGATTGTTCTTTTCTAACATAACTAAGATGAGTGTGATAGAAGAATAATACATCGACGAATCATGTTTTTCGCTTTTTTAATATCTTTAGGGTAGAAAAGGACTCGATGACTTAGATTGTAAGTTGTCTTCTTTATCGTTCATTTGCGAGTTTCCTGAGAATTTGTTAAGGACCAACAGTAAGCCATAGGCACAAGCACTACTCAACCAGTTCCTGTATTCAACTAGGCCTTGTTAAACATTGCATAATGATTCCAATAACATCGATTCAGGAGAGCATCAGTAGCTCATTGTCGTTTGTCCCGCTATCTCCCGCCCGCACTATAAATAGGCGCGCGCGCAGCTGCACACCGGCTATTTGCGATCTAATTAATCTACCTTTTGGAGGTTTGCCCCGGTGCGGTGCGAAGGTGTAACCTCACTGTTTTGGGGAGTCTTCCGCGTTGAAAAATGGCTTTCTGATGATCCGTCTTCATTTGGAAGGGTGATCAAAACGTCCTTTGTTTTGTTTGATTTGACAGTCTGGACAAGGCCCAGACTCCACTAATGCGGAGTTGTGCGGAGATGTTCGTAGCGAAGACGAGTAGAGAGGGTTTCGCACTTCATTATTAAAATTTTGGAAAAATCTAAATATCCTTAAATAGCTGATAGGCTTTTTAGAATTTATAACGCCGCTAAGCCATTGCATTTGGGGTAGGTAGAACACCCTCAGTTTTCATAAGGCAAACGTTGTGCCGAACACCCTGTTTAGTACGTATAGTATATATAGTACGAACGCTGCAAATAAAATTCAAGAAAAATCCACCAATTACGCTAATTTAAAACATCTCTCCGAATTAATGCAGAGTTTGTAAGAGATGGCAGATACAACACTTCTGCGAACAGTAAACATATTATCTTCAAGTGACGAGCTCGTATCGACGACATAAGGGTTACCACTGTTGAGGGTAACGCCGGCGTACCACTTGCGGGCTTTTTGTTTAGGCAACTAAAAGTGGCGATCCGCATTAATCGTCCTGCCTGTGGGAGAAGCCTATGTATCATGTGCTATAGGGTAAATTTCTTATCTATAATCATCAATCTAAGCTGATATTGAAACTGGTAGCTAGGTCGCTTTCGAAGTGGTTCGTTTGCTACACTAGTGGTTTGATAGTCATAGTCATTTGGCGCCAAGAGCTCATTTCCACACAGATTCACGACACGACAATGCAACTGCATGGTAAAGTACGACGTACACCAAAGCGGGTCGAAAGGCAGGAAAGAAATGTCCCAAAGTAATGTCTTATTTATTCATTTATATATTATTTCTTGCACGATACAAAGTTATAGAACACAATGTTTATGTACATATTGTGCATAAATAATAAAATAGGACAGTAAATAAAATTTTAAATAAAATTAAATTAAATTTTGACAGTAAATAGTAACCCTCCGGACAAGCATACACATCTTCAATTAAATAAATATAATTTGGCTCGGATCGAAACAGATAATAATTTTCGTGTGATCGATTACATATACTACCTACTCGATAGAGCATGTTCAATAGATCACACACAAATCATGCTTGACACATACACAAACGCATCATTGAATTGCAGAAGAACTCACGAATAGAGTCAGTCGAAGTCTATATCTTCGCTTTGGTGCATCCCAGCTTTACCCCCGGTATGTGTGATTGTCGAGGAGTTGTGGTAAGTGCCGGCGCCAGGAATTACCCCTCCGGGACGTTACCGGCGGTAATGGTGGCCAGGAATACTTGTAATGAGCGCTTCATGAGAGGAACTGTCAACGGGATTCGTTACAGGACATCAGAGGGGATCCGCTGAGGGGTAATGCTAATGACTTTTTGAATTTAGAAGTTCCAGCTGCATAGTTTTTGAAGTGTTACTTTGAACTGCAATACTGTTTAAAATTGAGATACCTAGCGCAAAAGCTAGAGACCTTGTTTTACGAAAAGTAGATTTGTGAGCGGCGAGAGTGGGTAATATCTATGTGAAATAGTGGCGTAAACTCTCTTTTAAGTCCAACTAATAGTATCAAGAGTAAATTAGAGCAAATAATAAGATTTTAAAATCTGTCTCGTCGTGTCAATCCGATGGGACGGTATATCGATACGATCGGGGAGAGGTCAGGCGTAGGACCAACGGCTTAACGTGCTTTCCGAGCCACGGGGGTGCAAAACCTACCATATTATGCCTACCATACTAACCTCCAAAATATAGATTCCTTTTTCTCCGCCACCATCTCAAGATGCATCGGTAATTTTATACCGTTGTTGGTTGTTTGTATATCAATTACCTATTCAAACGGAAACACAATTCCCCAATGGACATCTACAAGACAGTCGGACAAACAATCCATTACAATGCGAGCTAACCTTACAATGAAACGTACACCGAGCGTTAATTAACTGTACTTTTTAAGCGGGCGCTAGGCGATCCCGCTAATGAGTCGATGGGCTTCAGGGTTGCCAGACAAGCCTCTGGAATCAGTTCTAGATATGGAAACCCTATAGAAGAATTATAAACAATTCGTGAGTCACATCAAATCAGCACGCTCGCGATGATAATGAATTAAGTACCTAGTAATCCAAAATGTAGATTAGGCTATGTTCCGAAAAATCAAATCTACGTTAACATACTGTTAGGTCCATTCCATAGGTAAATATTCGCTGGTGGGCATACATCATGACAAATGAACGGGCGATGAAATATCGGAGGCTAATCCAACCTAAGCAAGCCAAGGCTCGCAAATCCCAGTACAGGAAGACTTCTGAACCCTTGCGAGACGTCAGGATACGGATGGTTTATAAAAATAAAATATTATATAAATAATGCTGGACAATCCACACAGCATCATCTAGCCCAAACAAAGCTGAGCTTGTGTTAAGGGTACTACATGACTGATATACTTAAGACAATACATTACATAGATAAATATTTTTTATTATACATAAATAACGAAGAGAACACCCGGAACAAATGTCTGTAGATCGTACAAACAATTGTCCCGAACTCGAATCGAACCCGCAACCTCCTGCGTTGCAGGCGGACCTTCGCCCACCGAGCCACGGAGGTCATCGTTTACACAACAGTTTCCCTTCACCACGACTGGCATCCCTGGAGGAGGTGTCCAGTGTCCGCGTCACGATCTCCACACGCCGCGGCCTGGAGCGGTGGATAACCATCTCGATACTGGTCACTGACTCCCCTGCCCTTTGCAGATTATGATCCTAGCCGATAGGACCTTTAGAAGGTCAGGTCAGGAGTAAGGACTCGGTAGTTGCACTCCTACGACGATCACCTTAATATGGGATCTTAGGCCTCTTCCTCTAGGAGAGAAATTTAAAAGGTCGATAGTTGACTAGTGGACTTGTTAAGATACTCTTTTTGTTTTCCCGATTAAGAACCTATGTAGGTAAATAGCACACCAGTGATGGAATGAAAGTTGCTAAATACGATGCGTATGTACTCGTAAGCAAAAGGTTCTTCTATTCTAGATGAAATTACTTTAACGCTTTTGCAAGATTTTGTTTTTGTTATTGCTGAGATTACCTTGTATACCTATAACACAGATACCTATAATAATTAGGAATTTAGGACTCGAGTCTAGACGATACTAAAATCTGTTTTCCAGCATATAATTTCCATCATTCCCACTTTATTGATATTATCCCAAGCGTTCTAGGAACGGAGCAGGAACAGGAATGCACTCCTGTTGACAAGCAGCATCGAGACCACATGGGAATAGGATAGGTGTGAAAACGACGGGTTATTGGGTGTAGAGTACAAAGGAATACCGCGACATATTTTAACGACAGCCATTCCATTAGGACGCTTATGATTTCGTGAGAGTAAGTAGGTATTATTTATATAATTTCTAGAGAAAGTTGTATCTGTACTGTAGGTATGTATGATGACGACCGATGTGGCGCGGTGGGCGAAGGTCCGCCTGCGACGCAAGAGGTTGCGGGTTTGATTCCCGCCTCGGAACAATTGTGTGTACGATCTGCAGATATTTGTTCCGGGTGTTCTGGTCGTTTTCTATGTATAATAAAAAATATATGTCTATGTTATGTATATCAGTTATCTAGTACCCATAACACAAGCTCTGCTTACCATGGGTGATAATGCTGTGTGAATTGTCCAGCATTATGTATGGATGGGTACCTAAGTTAAGTCATTAAGGGTTATAGGTAATATACTTATAGCACCCTTTGAAAATTCTACACGCAGATAATTCGAGGACGTAATAAAATAAAGTTTTCATAAAGTAATTTTCTCATCTAACTCAATTTTTGGATGTTCATGGAAAGATAGAATTGATTTTGATTGATTATCGTTTACTGTAAATAGGTATAATGCACAAGATAGATATTGTACGCGTATTCTCAGGTAGGTATCGATTTAACTCATTGGACCAACATTAAAGTCCATATCTCTCACCAGGTTTGTTATGGCGATGTTTCTTCCCCTTCCCGGCGCCTGCCGCCAGCACCGCCAGCGCCGCCAGCGCCGCCAGCAGCACGGCCAGCCGCAGCCAGCAAGCCATCCTCGCGGCTTCACGACATCACTTACACCAACTCATATCTACTGCCACTCACTACTTTACTACTAAGTATGTTTATTTTATAGTTTTCACGACAATTCTTTGATAGTATGAAAGTTTTTAAGATAGTATCGCGAGTTTGATAAAAAAAAATCTGATTTGTGTGATGCCCAATTGATGATTCAAGTATAAGCCGAAAAGTTTTCTCAGTATAAACTAAAATTCTTATCAAAATCTGTTTATGCACTATAAATGCAAACGTTACACTCCACGCCAGTAAGCAAACTATCCCCGTAAGTTCATGAACGACTGAAAGCCAGCGACGTCTTACCCTGTCGATGCTGAAACCAAATGAACTTTAAAATTACACACGACACGCTCCGAAAGCTGTATCAAGCACGCGCGACGCGCTTGGACGTAAACAAACGACTGGCGAGGACGAGCTTGACTGACTTGAATTGAACAGTTGAACACAATGGTTGAACACTTTGAACTTGCGGTCTCGCAACCTGAGACCGGTCACCGGCCGGCGAGGAGCGTAAACAAAAAAACATTCCAATTTCAAAAGCTTAAAAAGCTCGTCATTGTTCTATTGGAACAATTTGATTTTGTTTTCTTAAATATTTAATAATTTTGATAACGCGCTTCATTGATTTTTCTCAATAGCTGGTCATTTAAAAATCATGTTGAAGTTATGGTTGTGATTTGTAAATACCGCTACATCTGTAATGTTACCTAGTGGTTCAAACTGTGGTTCAAACAAAGCTCCAAGTTCGTGTAGCTTCCAGGTAGCGCATGAATGTAGACCTTTCTAGTTTTTAATGTAGTTTTGCTACTCGACGCCAGATGGCGTTGCTAAACAAGGATTCTGATGTACGGATTTATGTGTAGATGGCGTTAGGAGGCTCGTTTTAGGACTATCTTTTACGAAACTTTATATCGTTCCCTGACTAACTCAGTCACCTTGCTTCTTGCGGGTTTGTAGTTAGTAGATAGGTAATTAAATAGGTACTTACCCTCTTTTCAAGACATTCTGCGACGGGACTTTTGATTGTATTATTTAGCGTAGTCTTGTGACAGGTCTTTCAGTAGTTTATAACAACGACTTGGTTCGTTACACTATATTCAAGCTTCCATCTGAAGCAACTGAGCTCCCTATTCGTAAATTTAAAAATTACATATAAATAAATCTCGTCAAGAAGGCTTTCTACTCCATAAATGATTATCTCAATGATGTTAATGCTTGGCCAGATGTCGCTCAGTTTCGCACCGACAATAGTATGTAAGTAATTTGTTATTGTGCATAGCTTTACTTAAATATTGACATGTATCGAATCATATCATATTTAGACTTAAATAGGCAAATAACCATGTATTAGACATATAAGAGATGAACATGCTTTCTTTTTCACTTCTTCCACTAGTGGACAAAAAATTGAAGTGAACAGTAAAATAATTTTATTTGATAATAATTTAATGTATAAAATATGACTTGTCTAAGTGCTTATTTTGTAAGCCTAAAGAAATAAATGATTTTTTACTTTACTTACTTTACTTATATCATGTCGTGTATATTAACCGGATAGCGGGTATTTTTTAAGAACACCAGTGTAATATTTGATATTGATACCGCGAGCATTTTGATTCCTATTAACTTTAGGTACTGTTCTAGTGGTAAACAGTGAAAAATCTCTGAGTTTTAGACGTTTATAACGACACTAGCTGCGCCCCGCGGCTTCGCCCGCGTGGATCTATTTGTCAAATGGTTTATAAATCTTCCTCTTAAATCATAATATCTATTAAAAACGCACCAACATGCGTTGCGCAGTTTTAAAGATCTAAGCATACATAGGGACAGACAGACGGCGGGAAGCGACTTTGTTTTATACTATGTAGTGATTTATATATACTTATTAGGCACTGACTATTTACTTGTTTTGTAATAGTCTCTTCTAGGTATTTTAATTAAAACCGTGTTTCACGAAATCTGATCTGTTTACCCATAAACTCTATCCATATGACCTGGCATGTTCCAGGGCTATTCCTTAAACCGAATCATTGAATAGGAACGGACCCTCCCGCTCACATCGCATTGTTCACAAGAATGGTTCCTAAAAGGTAATTAAGGGTAACAAGGAAAACTCATATTTCCTGAATAAGTAGAGCCTTAGCGCCGCTGCTCCTTTATTGGGTTTTTGTTTAGCGAAATGAGTTTCACGCTTTTTAATGGTCTTAATTGTATTTTCAGGATTTTTAGGAAGGATATTTTATCTTTCGTAATGTTATTTTCGAGAGACTTCCTTTTGACGTAGGTAGGTATCGGGAGTGGGGTATCGCAGGGGGAGGGAGTTAGATTTCAAATGAAACCAATAACATACAAACATTAAGCCAAAAATGTTTAATTGTTATATCGATAAATTTACATTGCGTTTATCGTTACATTAACACCAAAAACTGGACTCCCACGAGACGCGTTTGACGGCGCGCCTTCCACTAAACGAGTAAAAATTCACCTAAAAAAATGGTCGCTAAATCAGGTAGGACATACATAGATAGTGTCGGATAGAGCCGGTTAGGGTCGGCTCGTGGCGGTGTCGGGGGCCGGTACGTACCCCCCCCTGCGGGCCCGCCGGGCGCCTGGGGGCACTAGACGAACCACTCGTCCTTGTGCGGGGCGGCGCTCAGCGCTGGCCCCGCGCCCTCAGGCGGCCCGGGCGCGCCGCCGTGTACCCGCGCGGGCCCGCAGGGAGCGCCCAGTTTCCCGGCAGCGCCGTCGTAACCACGTCCAGTCCCTCCGCTCCTCTCCCACCTCCTCCTCCCCCCTCCTCCGCTCCGTTACCGCGCGCCATCTGCTGCACTGCAACACCCACGCACACCCGCGCCTCCACATTACTCACTCCGCTCCGCTTCCGCTAGCGCGCTGTCGCCCGTTAGCTTCCGGAATATAGCTATAGGTACTGCAAAATAACAAGCTGTGCATGGTGATGGTTCAAGCTCCGCATAGCAAAACGTGAAGCCTCCGCCGGCGCCGGCGCCTCCAGCGGCCGGCTCCACCGGCGGCGCTACCGCGGCGACGACGACGCGTCCGGGCGAGGCGAGTGTGCTGATGGTGCTTCATGTTGAGCTATGCCCTCGTGTCAACTAATGCAAGATCACAAGACTCGCTAACTAGGTACCCTACAGAGTGATCCATAGGCAAGCGTCACTAGGAAAGCTCTGGTATTTTATTACAAATTCACAGCACTGTATACAGCAAACCAACCACTCATACCTACCACTAGATCACTCTCTAGCTTACTAACAATACTGGTATTACTACTGGTCTGTACCTACATACTAAACGTTACCTGCCGTACACTAGTGAAGGAAAGAGATCTTATTTAGGCCTTAAGTATACATTTCAAGAAGATCTAACTGATAAGGAAGGACTGTTCCTGTTTACAATGAATACAAAATCAATGAGACTAGTTACGTTAGTCTCTTTACAGTTTAAGAAGAAAGACAGATTGTAATAAGATAAAAACTGGTTCAGTGCTGATATTTCGTTACTGATAAGAGAAAAATGTACCGTCGGGGAATATAATAAATGCATAAGGAATATATATGTATATAATAAATAAAACACCATGATTATTTGTCAGAGTAATTGTTGGTTACAAGATTATCATAGTATAACAAGAGTCATGAGATCAAAATGAGCCTACGTCCTACGTTAAACATTGCTGAATGAAAAGAGTATAGATTATTAAAGAGATATATATGAGAGAAATTTCAATTTGGCTTGAGTGGAGCTGTCGGCGAGGTCTCGCCTGAGTCGCAGAATTTTTCGGGGACTATGTCACCCTCGGGGCGTATATTTTTAGTATCTGCAAAGTGTTTATCATGTATTTATTTAAATACAAATATTTTCAGGGTTTGTTTTTATTTTTTTCCTGATCGGGGTGTCTTTTATATAATGTGACTATATACTAAAGTAGAAGTATTAGCACAGTTCATTAATTCGGTACCTCTTACACAACCTTTTTGTACTTTGGGGCTAAATGCTAGGTTGAGGCTGTGTAGAAGGTCCTCCATTATTTATTTTCATTGTTTATAGTTACAGCCAGCATAGGTGTCTGATCCACCGGCAATGGTATGCCAGAGTCCGTTTTATGTCTTAGGCCGAATTGTTGGGTGTATATTACTCCATTGTTTTTGAAAATCTCTGGACTTCTTACCTTCCTTAATGTTTAGTACAGATACCTGCCTGGCTAGAGAGTGGAAATCTTAAGAAATACGAGCCACCAGTACTAATCTACAAATGCAATCTAAAAAGCCGGAACTATTCATGATAACTAACTAAAACAAAACACTAAAAAGCTTTATTTGCGCAAACCAAATGCAGACAAACGAAATAATAGCTCAAAAAAACAGAATTTAGCACTCGTGGTGTTATTTGGTTGTGTCGTATAATATAGACCTCGTGCGAGAGCTAGTCACCTCCGACGGTACTCTAGCGGATAGAAAAGATACTGGCCGCTAATAAAAATAATAATTTTACGTTTTTACAACAACTAAAATCGAATTATTTACATTATTTATGTTGGTCTCCTAACCAGTACAAACAAAGTCAATCTTTTTCCCTTCGACATTTCAATCCATAATCCTGAATTGACTGGACTAATTGGAGGGACTAACTTTAGCGCGAAGACTATAAAGACATAAAGACGTGAAATAACACTCCTTATTTTATTCACACCAATCTTTATATACAACGTATGTTAATGGACCCTGTAATCCATGATTAAAAACCACTGCAAAGTAGACAGGCATGAATGCTAAAACTTTATACATTTATTTTTATTGTTCTTGTATAACTTTATAAAAAGTTGGACGTCCCTGGACCATTGTGTTCCATTTTCTTGTCAGTAATTACAACTGTGCTTATGATAAAGCCTCATTTTGGCAATGGTATGTCATTGTTAATCATTTCTGTATTAAATCCTTTCTGGAGTATATTACTCTTTGTTTTATTCAATGTTTACCATCTCAATGTTGGTTATGCGATGCCTATAACTGATAATCCATTACTTTACAGTGGTTTCAAACCGAAAACTATTATTATAACCACTCATCCTTCCCACACATAGTTTGTCGGTTGTCGTACACATTCAAATCGAATACCGATCGGTATCGCCTCACCAAGGCAGAAGTAAAAGAATACCTGAACTGCAGGCTTATTCATTGGATCATCAAGGATTGTTTGTTACTTTTGATGTCAAATTAACATCATTTTTTAGATTGCTTTGTCCTATAGAAATATTTGTAGTGAAAAATGTACGAGTAAGTAATTTACGAGTTGACCATGTGCACGACAACCAACAATGACCTATTTTGCGTCCAAACGATCAGATTCGTCGTAAGTCGATACTAACAGTTGAGATGCGTCCGCTGGATGTTGGCGCGGCGGCGGCAGTAGCAGCAGGCGGCGATGCCGACCACGGAGGCCGACAGCAGTGCTGCACCGGCCATCACCGCCGTCGTCGCCGCGCTGCCCGCGCTGCCCGTCCCATCTGGAGATCATGAAGATATTGTTAAAGTGGAGGTTTTTTTAAAAATAGAACCAAAAAAGGCATCAAGTAAATTATGTAAAGTAACTATGTACCTAGGGAAGAAAGTATAAGAAGAGATAGGTTTAAATAAATAGACCAAGTGATTACAGGTAACCAATATGTTATTTTGGTCTGTTGGAGACGTTTTCCCTTTAGGTAATTTATGATGCTACTGATGCTGACAAGATGTCGGCCGCGGGGACCATTTTTAAAGGAAACTAGACTTGACTAAGTTTAAATATTATAAGGTCATATTTTTCTCTCTCATACTGAGTAGGTCAATTAATACAAGATGAAAAAGAAAAAACTAAATAAAGAAACAAACAGAGGAATAGACGAGAAAAACAAAGCCGCTGTCCCACCGCCGGCCACGCGACACATTTTAGCTGCGTGGGTTCGTTTGTTTCACAACGTGGGTCTATGTAACCAGTTTACGTGTACCGCGTGCATAGCGTGTATCCCTTGCGTGTGTTAACAGCGTTGAGCTGCGTGGGTGCCATATTTGAGCAAGCCACGCGCAAACTAATTTCGTATTCATGCGTAACATCCACTGCAAGCTACAAACACGCTGTTTGTAGCTGTATGTATGTTATCACATACATTTACTTCTACAGAGCTTTGACATACATACGTGTGTAACGTGCGTAGCTTCACCGTGCGTAGCGGAGTGACAGCGGCTTATATTAAGATGAATATATTACCCGGGCAGGCGGAGGCGACGTCCTCGTCGGAGCCGTCGGCGCAGTGGTCGACCCCGTCGCACAGCAGGTCTGCGTGCACGCAGAACTCGCGCTGCTTGCATCTGAAGTCTTTACACCCGTGTTCTGGAACAGTGGGTGAGAGGGAGACAAAAATAACAACGTTGTGATTGATGGCTATGACAATAATAAACATAATAATGATGGTGGTGTAGTGTTTAGTGGTAGTTGGATTAATAGAGTTAGTTCCTCCTATTCTTATATTAGGAATCTTATGACCACACAGTCTTTAGATGATAAGTAAAAAATAAGAAAGACGGAAAAGTGTGTGTTTTTATGTCACAAGGCGATACGATAGAGCTTGAGAAGACAGCCCAAAACTCTAAGACACAAAAAAATCAAAGAAAAGTGAAGGTTAGCTTTCAGGACACTATTGTTAAACGTACAAAGCAAATACGGAAGAAAAACCGGTTTGAAAACCTATCGAGAACTCGTTACGGGCAACCCCAATATCAAGATATTGTTGAATAAACATTCTAAACTCATAAAACGTTATCCGAAAAATCATGCACTGAAATTGCTGACGCGGCACTGAGAGTAATTGGGCATTCATCTCTTTGGAAAACGCGAACAATGGAACAGGGAACCATTGATCTGACTCCAGTCAACACCGGGTGACAACCCTATTTTAATTACAAAGCGCTTTTAATGATCAGGTAGGGACAGGGAAGAGAAAAGTGTCAGAGACCGTCCTCTACCAAATGAATTGGTTGGGTTATGTCAATAGAGCAAATCGGTCCTAAATTTTGGGTTATTCCTAACGTCTCACGTGAGACTTGTATCAAAAATTATTTAATGAAGCTTCCGTTAGTGGTATTTTGATACAGACAAATTTAATTAAAAAAAAACTATCTACTAAAAATACTATACGTAGTTTATTTACATTAAAAACTGTAAATGTACATGGAAATGTAAATACATATTGGTAATGGTCAAGCAGATCCAAAAAAACCTTTGTACCTCGAAAGTCGCAGCGAATTTCAAAACCACACAAACTTGCAGCTAAAGCAGTAGGAAGCTACAGAGATAAGACTTACACATAAGCTTTGATCTGTACAGAGGCTTAAGAAACTTCTCTCGGCAGCGTATGCATTGACGCGCATGTAGGCTCTGTTCTACCTTACAGGCAGACCGAGGGGAGTAGTGTATTGTAATATTTTTATTCTGTCGAGGGTGTCGCGTCGCCTGTTTTGTTGCATAATTCAATGGCCTGCGAGCTAAACATATTGTTCTTTGTGCGCAAATTCTCGTACGATGAAAAGCAATTTTTTGAAATAAGCTACGTAGCTTGCGGTTTCAAACTTTATACGAGAGAAACTGAAGCTTTGTTCTGCCTGGATGCTGAATACTCGCTTGGTATGAAAATAAGTCAATGATTTAATAAAATTGATTATTTTGTAAACATGTTGAATAGTTTTATATAAATAACCTAGAGAATGATCATAAAGAAAACTTGAATATCCGTTTCCTTTATAATTTATTTTAAAGGGCGAGATTAAATTACCACATGGTCTGAAAACGACTCTGTTAAATCAACTCAGAAATCGGGAGATAAGCGATTCACTAAAAAGTGGTAACTGAGCAACAATCTTCGTAAAGTATGCATGGCAAGTGTCTGGCGCGGAGTCTCGTGGGGTCGCTTAGTGAAGTATGTCTTAATGGGACAACTCTGGCCAAGTTACAGTTCGGCACCGGCACCATTATCAGCCGCCCGCAGCCCGCTCTGCGACTTGCATTATTAGTGGACAGCTAAAGGGGATCGTATAGCTTCAAAGCTGGTTCAACTCACAAACTAAGTAATTAAGACACTATAAGTAACCAAATACAACTGACAAAATAATGAAGTGATATAGTCGTACGTTGCATTGCATTGCACGGACCATTCTAGTCACCTCTCAAGCTTTAAAGGTACCTACTGCAATAATAAACCAAAGAAAAAAACGCAAACTTTTTCTTCAAAATATATGTTCTTGAGATCCTACCCTTATTTATTTCAACGAAATAAGGACTTCATAAAGGATTCGAATTTCACGACAGCATTAAATATAACGACGTCTCATCCAGACTCCCAAATGGATCAATTTTACTATGTACGATAAATGCCCTTTAGAAGAACAATAACGATATATTTTTGGATATCAAATGTGAAACATTACTCTTTTAGTAGGGCTTCCACTGTTTTCGATCTTACGAAGGTATTGGTATGATGGACTGTGGGGAACCTACAGTAAAATAGCTGTTATGAACCTACACTAGAATAGTTATGTGCTTTTTATTTATTTGTGTAGAAATCCTAGTTTATGGTCGCCAATAAAATTAAAAAATCATCATTTTCAGCCTTATTAGTCCACTGCGGGACGTAGGCCTCCCCCAATGAGCGCCACAGCGCCCTGTTTTCAGCTTGACGCATCCAGCATCTACATACCTACAGTCTTTCGCAGGTCGTCATCCCACCTGGTCGGAGGATGTCCTACACTACGTTCACCGAAAAAAATCATGCTCTTACCAATTAATTACCTAGACTTTAACAAAAACCATACTCAGGGGACGTGTTTAAGACCAGTTTACGTTATTCTATAAATGTAATAAAGTAACAACGTTTTTGTGCCTGTTAAAACGTTGCGAAACAAACAATAAAATCCTTTGAGCATACTTTTCCACACAGTTACGCGAATAATCTAACTGGTGTTAGATACTCGCTGAAAGACGAAACCCGTTCAAGTATGCTATGTGCGAAACAAAGGCTCAGAGGAATGTTTTGAGACAATTTAATTGCTTCCTTTGTGTTACATCTCTCATTATATCCCGTAGTCGTTATTTTAGCGTCTATTTTTGGATGTATGTATATTATGTATAGGTATATCCCCCGGTAACAAAGCAGTTAAATGAATGTGTTCACGGGTCTTCTACTTTTTGAATGCTATTTTATAAAACAAAAATGTTACTCGTGAATCTTCTTATAGATTACAAACCTCGGAACCGTATATGTAACCTTGAAAAATTATGAAGCAATACAGAAGTCGTAAAAAAGATACCGTATCACAACAACATAAAGAAAGCCCGAGTGAAATAAAACACAAAAGTCACACGAAGTCGCAACAGGTTCTCACGTCGCGAACGTCAACGAAGGCCAAACGGAATCCGGTGAGAACGCAATAAAAATATAATATAAAGGGGTGGAATGTGTAAACGAACTGCCCTGTCGGCTGTTTGTACAAATAAATAAACATTCGGCCAAATTAAAGAGGGTAAAATAGGGTCGGACGCATGCCGAATTTTTTCAAAACAAATTGTATTTATCAGCGAACCTTCAGTGTTATTGCTTCATTTTGAACCGACCATTGTTATTACATTTTGAGATAATGATTCGGACAATTGAAACGACCATTTGTATCTGTGATGGGCGTTCCTGTTTAAATTGCCCTCTCAGATATTCTGAAGTGCACCATCTGCTCCCTTGTTTCAACTGCTTTAGCGTTAATCTTATTACAAAGTACCTTGCTACTGCTTTATTCACTGCCATTGTTTACGTGCCAATTAACTGTGAGCATCGCAGCATAGAGCGAATCACGGAAGACATCTCATTTCAAGAGTATTCGTCTTACGAAACTTGTGCCTTGCTTTCCAAATTGTGTAGCATTACTGAGCTTTGCTCGTTCCGTTTGTTCACGTCACAAGCGAGCTCATTTCCTGCTGTCTACTTTATGTAAATCCGACGGTATTGCCACAATGGATGTCTACGCTTGTAACGCTGAATTTAAAACTAAAGTCCTCAGATGTTTGAATGAGGTGTTCTATTAAACAGAACCTGCATGGACGAGCTCATAAACAAATGACATAACTCTATTATTGCCCATACACAACAGTATCTATTAGTTGAGTATATTTGGATGAATTCTCTCGAGAGTGGTATATCTCAATATTTGCTCTCGTCGACGTTTGCGCTGCACTCTAGTGCAAAGCGCTCCAAGTGCTTTGTGATATCAGGTCAAGGGTTCAGTTTGAAATCAAAGGTAACTTTTATAATATTTTACAAAGCATAAATCACAACGGTGCTTTAAACCATGACTATGTGATGTGAAACTGGGTAATACTACAGTCATTTTAGTGTTTCACCTATCGATTCGAACCAACGAATGCCATAATGACTATTCAAAAATAAATACATTTACAATAAACATCAACTACATCAACGGAAAAGGTTTCAGTTGTCGTCAGATCGGTTGCTCGAAGTAGGAACATTAAAAAGTGATAAACTAGTCTATTCGTAAATCATTCGAGAATTAGCCTATCGGTAACGGCCACCAAAAAAGAATATTACAAGTAGAGAGAGAGAGTAACTTTCCTACTTCCAAATTCCGGTAGATTAAATAGCCGCTGCAGAGTGAAATGCAACTCTGTCGATGAAACCTGAATTGCATGAATAATAAGATTCGCATAAAGCTACCTGAGCTTCAATATAAAGCTAAGGGACATAAAACAACAAAGTACCGACAATAGGATCATCTGATGCAACTTATATTTGCGGTACGGCAGAATGGCCTTTTTATGCCTTAACTTAGGCGCCGGAGTTTGGGAAACTTTGACTTCTTGGGCGCGGAATCTCGTTTTCTTGCTGATATCATTTTATTGGGAAGTTCCTTTGAATATACAGCCAAAACTAAATTTCTACAGACTTAGGTATGTACCGCTTTGTCAATCAATGAGTTTCCAGACATCTCATTTGTAATTACTCTCTCAAAAGTCAACAAGCAACCAAAATACATTTTCATCATCAAGAACTCGTTAATTTTACTAGTAAAGGCCATTGGTAAAAATGTGTGGAATACTTACCCACTAAATTATAGCTGTAGATACCCCTCATTTACGATGGTATAAATTATGTCGCATTACTGTAGAGTATGGGAGTAATCAGAAAAAAAAAACTTGTTTTCATTTTTAAGAAAAAGTATCGTCATATCATAATAATGAAAAAATGATGTGTGTGCTGTGATCTGTATGGACAGTAAGTTTCTGCAGTAGTAGTGATACTTACTAGGGTCTTTGACGGCAGTGACGATGAGTTTGAACCCGTTGGCGTCCGTGCCCCAGTTGTCGGTGACGTACTTCAGGGTCACGAAGTTGCTGCGCGTGAAGAGCGCGCCGACCTGCTGCTTGGTGTTCCGGCAGGACAGGTCCACCTGAACAAATGCATAGATACTTCAGCAAGTTACATAACGCATATTATTGAGGTCGAAGATCTTTAATTGACGAGGTTGTATAGCCTGATGACGATCATCATCATTAGCCTATATTAGTCCACTGCTGGAAAAAGGCCTTGCCTTAAGACCGCCACATCCAGCATTTCCCTGCAGTCTTTTGCACCTGTCTAGAGGTTTCCTGAGCCGCGATCTCCACTCAAAAACTTTTACCTAGGCAGGACTGTCAGTTCTTCGCTAGATATGACCTGCCTACCGCCACTTCAGCTTCACTTCAGCTTGCTAATACATTTATGTATGTCAGTAACTTTGGTGTTCCTACGAGTATGCCTATGGGTTGGGGAAAAGAGGCGACAGTTGAAGGAGTAGATTTGAGATTATGTTATTATTATAGATATTCTCTAAATCGAAACCTCGTATCATCTAAATCTCGCATCTTGTGTACAAAGTACTTATAATGTGGATAGAATTTCAAGCGCTTTAGCACAACTGCATTCCGCTAAATTCTATAAATATTTTATACAATATATTTGAACGTTATTCCGTCATACATTCCAAACATTTACATTACAGTACCCCAAAAACGTAGTCACAAATTTATAAAATCTACTAAAATAATGAAAACAGAAGGCAATATAAAAACTCCGGATATAAAAGTACGTAAACAAATCAAGCCCTCACGGGCAGTTCCATTTGCGTAATAACAGATGTATGGCTGATAGCCTGTAATTCCCTATTTATACAACTCCGTGCTCGTAATCAATGTTGCCGTGGTCACTTCTATCTACCAACCGATCTTTATTTTTGATGGATAAGTTTAATATTTACGTTGGTTGTATTGGGTATTTTTTGGCGTGGATGGCCAAATCCGAAAACATAAGCCCGTGAAAGCTACCTAAATTGGTCTATGTTGATATAGCTTTATACATTTCTACCAAAGTTACAATGTTGCCTCAGAGCGCGAGCGAGTCAATTTGAAACAAATGAACGTCGTCGCCATATTTGGCTCCAAATTCGTATAACTACGTTTGTTGATTTAGCTTCGTGCATCCAACAGCAGCTCGCAAATGGTCTAGCCATACAAGGAACGGTTCTATTTCAACCTTTGCAAAATTGACCGTGTTCATAAGCTTTTTGGTCGAGCATTCGCTCATTTGTAGCATAATCATAGTTGGAAAACTTGGTGTGTGATTTGAATTTAAAAGATAGTTTAAGCTTTAAATGACTCCTTGACTAAGTCCCACCAAGATATGCACTTGAACTAAATAGAGGAAGAAAGAGATTAGGTTAGGTTAGTCATACACGGCTGCAATATACAAAACATTGCAGCCGTTTATCCGTGAAAACCTTCAAATAAGCTTTTTTGTATTAACTAATTTGTTAGTCTGTTATTTAAAATCCTCTGTTTTTCCTTCAAATAAATATAAATATATAAAATATTTCGAAAAATCCTCATCGAAAGATCCTTTTGTAATTTGGTAATCATCACTACTTATAGACCCAGGATAAATCAAGATCTGATAAACGGGGCTCAGTTTTTAAACGCTATATTTCTTCTAAAAGGTCGAAGAGCCTTCGTCAGCTTGAGCCGTCAGGCGCGCGCCATATATCCGTCATCGAAGGCAGAGGCAGGGCTTAGTGAGCGATGTCCTTTATACCCTGTCATATTTAGAGCTATGGCCTCGACGTGCCGCCGGGTGGTTATATTACTAAAATGAAGTGCAAGCTAAGTTTGATAAAGCTAGACTGAGCGCCGAGACGTGGGCGAGTTACAGCGGGCACACGTACCCACTGCACTTTGAGATAGATCCAGCTGGATCGACGATGGAACGACTATGGGAATAGTCGCGATAAAGCTATACAGCTTTTTATATCAAGGAAAGACATCATATTACTTACTTAGCGACTTAGCATAAAAATAGATAAATCCTACAAAGTTTAGTATAGAAAAGGTTATTTTGATGAAAAGGAAAAACCCTCTACCACGCTGGTAGACGAGGAAATCATAAACTTTTAAGGTTCAGGTTATTTCAATAAAACCCAAAATACCCTGCGCTTCGTAAGCAGTAAATCCGTAAACTAAAGTCCAGCTTACACTTATCAAGACAAACTACAACGACAGAAATGCATTAAACTTTCACAGCCATCACTGTTACATTAGTGAGCTTTTAGGCTTCGTAAATCGCTCTCAGAGAGCCCATATTTTGAAACCTCCCCGCCCGCCCCGCCCCGGCCCTGGGCGAGGTTTCACAATACAAAGGCGTTACGCCGCTGGACGCAGTTTTATTCTCCTCCTTTATATACTCCACTTTAATAAAGATCCAAGCGGGATATTAAAAATTCTTTCTGTGTAAAATTCGCAGATTACGGTCGCGACGAGCGAAATGAATTAAGGGGGGGTTCTGTTGTGCAAACTACGAGCCGGCGCGGCGGGGGCGCGGCAGCTCGTTGCAGTACCTAATGGCATCGCCTTAAAATATTTTAATTAATCCGGGATTAAATCGGAGTAAAGTTTGCTGAAACAGCTTCGACGACACGCGATTATGTCAACACGCCGGTACCGCGGAGTGCTTTTGTGTACCCTCTTGTTTGTGGCTAGAACATCCTCTTGGTATACGATTCTGTTTTGAGAAGGTCTTTGTGTGACCCCGGTCCCGCGTAACGAGCCGTCTGAGCCAGGCTGCGATAACACGCCCCCGACGACGATCATTAGACCGTATTTTTAAGACATGTTTGCGTTACCTTTTTGCAATTCTGCTTGACCCTTGTTAGGATAAATATTACAAAAATATATGATATAAAAACGAACCGGCTATAATTTCACACAGAAGTTCATTGAATTTGAAATGCGACACGCAGTCGCAGTCATTTCATAACTTCCCTCGACACTGAACTATTTGAGCGTCTCGAGAGGATCTACTCTCTATTCGAGATGCTTTTCTGGCAATAACTTCTTGTTCAGTTCAAATGAATGACTGCACATGCTGTGCATTACGCACATTATAGAGCATTTGTTGATATCCAGTAGTTTTTCATAGAATTCTTGTAAAATGTTGATGTGAATCATTAGTTATTGGTAAAATTACCAAAAAACTTATAAAATTATTTATAAGAAACTCTTGTTAACTCATGTGTGTGTGATTTGTATTTCGTTATGTATTTTTTGTTAAATATATATTATTATGTTCGACATATAAGAATATTCTTATCAATAAAGAACTGAACTTAATTATATTAGAATAGTTTCATTTTATACAGATTTTCAGATAATCTTCTTTGCTACAGCAAAGAAGGTACATTATGTCCATTGGTGCTGAATACAAAAATTAAGTTTAATAGTCTATCTATGTATAAGTTATGTTGTTAATTGAATAAAGTTTTAGTTTCAATGTTGCCACATGAGTTTTCCACACATCAGCGAGATCACAGGACCTCTAATCCAAACAGAGGGTCCAAACTTAAATAAAATAACAGCGAGTGAGCCCCGACCCGGCGGAACAATGTCCTACAAAGGAAACTTGTACACCTATGACCCGAGTGAGGGGATGTGAGGGACATTCACTAGCAACAATGTATGCGGAGCAACTTTCAAAGTTTCAGTTTTTGATGTGGATGCTGAGGTATTTTCGGTTTTGTTTAAAGTTTGATTGTTCTCTCTGATGTTCTGATATAAATGGAAGCAATTATTCGTGTCTATGAAGTTCCGAACTATATTGGCTATAATTATCTATTTGGATTGAAATTTGTGGAATTGAAATTAATTAGGTAAGTAAATTTATAGTGTGGGTTTTCTGTCATGACTTCATTACTATTTATTGAGCGTTTATTTTAAAGCGTGTTTATCCTTTTGTTTTTCTAACCAAACCTTTTAGAAACGCTAGCAAAAATGCCTAGGTTCTGTGAAACACTTTATTGATCGTCACTGTAGACGTCCCTCAGTAAAATCACAATGGCCCATCTGCCGGAGCAATCTGTATGAAGCGGCGAGATTACCCGATAGTGCATCTAAAGTGCATCGGACGGTGAAAGGAAGCGTGCGGCGGCGCGCAGGGTGCATTAACTAATATCAAGGCTTTTATGGCTGTATTTTAGAATTCCAAAAGGTTTCTATCGGGACTAACTTTGTAGAATCACGGCAACCGAGGAACCTGGCTCAGCCAAGAGAAGTAATTTTGGGTTAATTATTTCCAAGACAAAAACGGCGTGAAACGAACCTGAACGTAACTTTAGCTTTGTTGGTAATAGTCAGAAAACTGAACTATATTTAACACCCGGCAATTTCCCCATTAGCAGGGCGATTCCTGTAAAATATACCCACGGCCTGTTTTAATAAACATTCTAGTTAATTCCCGTGAAATCCCGCGTACAAATTAAAACAATCCAGTTTAAATAAAGACCATTCTTCCTCTTATTAAGAACAATAAAAATGCCAGCAAAGAAAACAAAACAGGAAAGTCTTGTCTACAAAAGGACTCTTACAAAGGACTACGAAGTGATGTCTTTGTTCGAACTTCTGAATTAGAATTTAAAATTCGTAAAGTTTCCTTCAGTGTCGTGTTAATAATTTGGGAGACACCTGGCTCGCCGGCTCGGACGCAGACTTGCCTAATTTATTCCGATCGAGGTGTGAAGCTGTCTTGTTTTCAACTTTTGAAAGTTTTAACTTTCGAAATACTAATCACTGAAAATGAAAACATTTCATGAAAATTCAGAAGATTATCTCAGCTGCTCAAAATTTTAAATAAAATTTAACTACGATTATAATACCAATTCAATGTTTTTTAAACATCAAAATGCGACTTTATTTTGAACTCAATAAAAAGCAACGTGAAATGTATGATCCTTTCATTCACAGCGCACTGTGGTGATATAAAAGCAATGGACACAGCCAATCGTCGAGAACCCAATAAATCAATGCAAAACTCGCAAGTCCCATCAATCAGAGTCTGCAGTCGAAAACTCCAAACTTTTCCCGTCCCAATTCCCTCTCAATTCTAAGCGGATTTCTACGTAAGCGGATCTTTCTCTCAGGCCTAATTCTAAGTCTGCGATTAAACAATGAAGTGAAATAAATCGCGAGCAAGCAGTCGTCGGCAATGGTGCGCTCATTAGCGAGGCATCTTTAATAAATTGAAGCTGGGAGCAGGCTAGAAAGGTGCAGTTGGATTAGTGACAGACCTGATAAACGTCTCATTTCACGCACATAGCAGAAAACCCAAATAGTATATACATTTTCTGGAATATGAATTCCGATGATTTGAGTCATGCCGACAAGCCCACCTGTGCGTGACTCCCAAAAATGACAAACGTTCAATCAACATAAAGCACCTTTTCTCGAATCAAGTGAGAACGTGACCTCCGCGTCTAACTAAGCAGACAATACGATCACGTGCTAAGTGTACGTACACTATGAGTGACTCAGCTGTTTCCCTTAGCCTGTGACACCGGCACGATCGAATAAATGGGAATAATCGGAACGGGGATAATTGCCAGGAGGCAGGAATGTCTCCAATTGGACATGATATCGCTGCTATTCAGGATAATGAGACGGTAGGGGAGATGCCGTTATGATTGGCTGAAGGGCTTTGTTTGCTGATCTGAGCTGTGACTGTTGGATGGATTGAGAAGGTAAAAGGTGCTACTTTTATTGAAGGGATAATATTTAATGGTGAGTAGAAGACACATTTTGTTTGCAGATGAAAATGTACAATTCATTAGTAGTGAAAGGACCTTTATCTTCGAATAATCTGCTTTAAATTATAAGGCCTGTATCTCAACCCTATTCCAGATAAAGGCCTGGGCACCTTGGCAGTTAAGACTAGTCATGGACGTCTTAGGCTAATTACCTAGCGCGGTTTCTAATTAAAGGATATCATCATAGCTACAATATGTCTCCCTTCTTAGGCGGTGCCGTAAAATTGGCTTCATTATACACCTAGAGCTGCAAACTGATGAACATCTGGAATACTTCCTCACCTTAGGCGGCGCCGTGGGATGCGCCCCATCGTACACGTAGAGATGGTCATTACAGTCCAGCTGCAGCATGTCGAAATGCAGCATGAACCGCTGCAGGATGCTGTGCGTCTGGAAGGTGACCGTGCAGTCCAGGTTGCGTTCGTTGCGCGACCAGAGCACGCCGCCTTCCACCTTGCGGTACTGCCGCTGCAGGAAGTGGTCTTTGCATATCGAGTCCATGTAGTCTGGGGACAAGGAAACACAGCTGTTAAAAAAGGATCTAGGATCATCAATATTATATTAACTATTATAGATAATGGCAACAGATATGTTATAACGCGGGCTTTTTAAACCTATCAAAAGTTGTATGGGCGTTGCCAGCAGCATCGGTTATATGAATTAGACGACGACGTTTAGTTTAATTACCATTAGCGCCGAAATATTGTAAAAACTCAAAAATCAAATTATGGTAAATATCACGTTTTAAATGACTTTTGTGATAACCATGATAGTTTCAAAACTTTTTTTTTTAATCGTATTATTCATATGTAATATTACATTTTCATTACACGAATGCCGAACATTATGTAATGGAAATACCTAACTAGTAGAAGTATATACAAAATTACAAAAATTCTGTACGACACATAAAAATTAATAAAAATCAGCACACACAGAAACAATTTTTTTCACAAATTATTTCTTTCTTTAGTAGTAAAAAAAATTTAGTAACAAAGAAATTTTAAATCAAATAATGATAATTCATAAGATTTAATGCAATGATTTCTTTAATAATAATTCATTGTGCCAAAAGAAAAAGTTTTTTTACCATTTTGTGTTACCTATGACACACAATGCTATTAGTTGTAACTTGCACCTCGACCTAGGTGTCCACAGTCCACCCGTGGTCGAGTGACCGTCCACCCTACTAGCACAGTACTAGTTACTTTCTGTAGCGGTAAGTAGTCTTGCTCTCTCCCAAATGGTAGGCGTTAAAATTATACCTAGCAACACTACGCGTTCAATTATAATTTTATGTGAGAATTATTAAATAACGGTAAGGAAGTAACAGACACAATTATCACTAATGTCATTTAAACGGGATATTTATCATGATTTGATTTTGAGTCTTGGTTTCTTCGTCTTGGAAGGACTTGAGTGTTAATAACCACGATAGTTTCAAAAGACACAATTATACCTAGATTAATTTAAAATTTGCAAAATAATTCCTACAACGCGCAAGAACGCTAAGAATTGTTTCCGGCAGCCTACGGTAATTAATAATTCTTATTTATTACATAAACTTGAGAAAAAAAAACATTTCGCTTCATTAAAATATTGTCGTGTACTGATCATCTTCCTCGGCCCCCGAGATGCCTGCCCGATAGCTCAGCCCCACCCGCGCCCTCTCAAACAATATTAGCCCGACGTTATCAGCCGTTCCCAATTTCCACCGAGCGCGGCACCTCGTAAAGCATCCAACAGCGCCTCATAAAAATAAAATACAGGAAATTACAACACAGATCACATTCTTATTTACCGCTTATCGCATTCCCAGAGATTCCGAACCCCTTTCACAGATACGACTATCGGCATTCGGGAGTTTCGACTCTCCGCTCGCAATTTTAGAGCATGTTTCTTATTGATAAGAGTTTTATCTGTTATCATGAGATGAGAGATAATCTGCGCGTCTGTGTGTCAGTCAATGTGTGGGTTCTGGTCGGGAGACTCTGTTATGTGCTGAAATAAATTGTTTTGTAGAAGACGTTTTAGTGGCTGGAGACGACCATTTTAGATTGGATAGGTACTTTAGGATTGTTACGATGTAAGTTACAGGGAGAAAGAGAACCAGGCAATTTGCACGGTTGCAACTTTTCATTGCTGTATTTCCTTTCAGGGCCATCGGAATCGTCCTTATCCTCACCGTACTCCTGACCAGCACATCACCAGCTCCGATCAAGGCATCGAGCAAGTCACCAGCGCCAGAACCTCGGACCCTGTCTCCTCGTACCCTGAACAGCATGGTGTCAGGTGTCACCACTGGCATAGAGGTGCCCAGTGACCTGGTCACGGGCACCGGGGCGGGCATGGGGGCGATACAACTAGTCATCAATGTACATACGGACAGCCACGGCAATATAGAGGTTTATACTAACTAAATAAAGGAGAAAGAAAAATCATTGAGTAAAACTAAAATAGCTAAAGTGAGTTTTAGTGAAGCTCGAGACTGACCTAAGTCAAACTTTTAAATGGAAGGTAAAAGTGAACAAATTATGTGAGAAGTGAAACAGTGAAATGAAAAAGTGTTTAATTTACCCATTTTCAGTGTTGAAAGTTGGATTTAATGCAAGGCGAATTAAAATGGAGAGTGAACTTTGTTGGCTTCAGCTTATCTTGAAGTGGATTCTAAAGTTCAGCTCAATGAACGGTTAAATAGTAGTAGTAGGTTAAATAGTTCAACTCAATATGTGACACATGATGTCCTTATCAAGTACAAGAAACCTATCAAAACTAACAAGAAGATTGCAATCTATCTATCTGTGTGTTACTATCTACGAGTTCTGAGCAACGAAGCAATATTAATTCCTAATCCCTTGATAACAATTCGAAAGCATTTAATCCCGAGATAAGAATATCAGATTAAAGTCTTTTCTGCAGGTTCGGCTACAAGTATTGTGACATCGAGTAATCAAATTGATACCTACTCGTATTACATCATGGCGCTGTTCCTACCTACAGCCCAGGTGCATCCTCTTTTTATTTAGACTTGAACAGGCTGTCAAATATTGCTCATTATATTTTTTATATGTCATCGCAAGAATATTTGTGTTCCGACCAATATCTACATCATTTAGGTAAGATCTTGTAAAGTTGCAAAAATGCTTGCTCAACCTTGTTCAGAATAAAGTAAACTGTAGTGTGGATGCACCTGCGATCACAAATACTATCTAGATGTCGGGTCGGCGCAAAAAATCCGTCTCCGTAAATAAAAAGCGCACTTGTAATGTGAGCTCTTATTTTGTTTAGTTCGATTGAAACACAGCCAACGGAAACACGTGTCACAATGCCGCAAGGTGTATTCTAAAGTTGCAAAAATTAACTTATTCTACATTTACTTACCTCAAGTGCGCTCTTATTTAGACTTATTTTACGGAGACGGCTTTTAGCTTTGATTTTGTATGTGACCCGAAATCTATGTAGTATTTGTAATCGCAGGGATAGACCATAAACTTCAAGGTTTTGGAAGTCAAAAAATACCAACGTACAAACAAAACATTATGGTGATGTTCCTCATGTTTCCATATTATAATAATGTAAGTGACTTCGTAGTAGCAAAGTGGTAATCACTCGGTCAAACGCTCGCCATCTGGTTAAAAACCCTGTCACAAAATACGAATGTAATACGTCACTGTACTCGTAGAACCCAAAAGAACTGAACAAAACATTCCGCAGCGCACCTGTACTAAGTTATCCGCAAATATCGTAAGGCTGAAGGCAGTTTTTGCTGACGCTACCTCATAAAGTACTTAGGGTTAACTTCGGAGATAAAAGGTGGAATTCGAGTGGTTCGGACGGGTTTCGGCGCGCGTTATAAATAGAAGCCTCTTGGGGACGAATATTCTGAATTACTAACCTCGAAAGTTGTCTTTTTGAATACCAAAATAATGTTTGTTAGGAAACTGAGTAGTTTTTCTTGAATGCCGTATCATTTTCCAGATTATCCTACAACATTTATTTATTTATTAAGGGATAAAAAACGACTACATTTAATTGCAAATAAATATGTCTATATCTACGAAGTTATTATTAAAGGACTCAACCTTACGACTTAGCATAATTACTTACCTAATTCCAAACCAAAAATATAACAAATAATTGATACGGCTTAGTACAAATGTGACATGGTACCCTATTATCATTAAATATTTATATTATAATAAGCATATTGTTAGTTTTCTATTAATATATTTTTAATAAAAAACATATTTTTGGTTTCATTAAATAGACATTGATAACTGAAAAAACAAATCTACCTACTGATACTTATCAAAGTCATTAATGTTTTACATAATCATACAGAATATACAAGGTACTAGGCATGATCAATGTAATGACTAATGGTCGACTAAGTACCTCCGCTCACTATGACACTTGTTTTTGTGACTACGTTATTTCTGACTCACGAAGACTTTTTTCCCAGCCGGCTCTAGACATTTTACAGAGCTGCAAAGTTTCTAGAAGCGGCAGCAGCAAGAATCAACGGTTGTGGCTTATAAAAGACTTCAATAAAGGGCATAAAGCAGATAGAGCAGGCTCGGATAACACTCGAGCTGAAATTGAAAACTCGCAGTAAACTTTACGAGGAGTTTTTATCGGCCGTAAATATCCAAATTGTTGCGGACCCTTTACATGACACTTATAATACCAGTATATACCATATACATAAGGGGTTTGTATCGATGTGAGGTTTGAATGTCATGTTACTCATTGTTTAGGACAAAAATCGTTGCTTAGAATTGAAACCAGTGGCTAATTACCGTGGATATCCACGCACGACCTAGGATGAGACGGAAACACAAGCTGGACACACACTCACACCTTCCTGCCTCCGTAAGTACTTTATTTTATTTTTATTTTAACAATATTTGGAAAATTAACAGCTAACTTAATGAACATAATGTGACTAAGTACTTAAGAGTTGATACTATCTGAAATCGGTTATTTTCAACGATCATATCTTCCACAATTCTGAAGCATTTACTTTGAGATTTTAATATGTTATAGTTCAGGATTGATGCTAGACCACCAGTGTTTCGAAAACACGATTACATGAAATTTTCTCGATAGAAAAAAAATCCAAAGTTCACTCTAAACTGTACTTTAAACCGTCGCTATTCAATAGATACGTTAAAATAAGCCTTGATACTTTATACAGTAAACAATCAGAGTATAAAGCAGACGATGTGTGTTTTAGATTTTCAAAATTACTATTATTTTTACCGTAAAAAAATAATACCTAAACATTCACGCGCTATCTTCCGTCCGGGCCATAATTCAGTCTAGCTTCGGCCTTCGGACGGGGAGCCTGTGTCGCTGCTCCGCGCTTCGTGTCATCGGACTTTGTATATTTGTAAATATGGGAAATCTTTATAATAAGTGTAGAAAGCGACGACGGAATCATAAAAAAGATGGAAAACACATGAACGACGTTATAAAGTAAGTACCTACCTACCCTACACGTTGAGGTGAGGTGAGGTGAGGATGTGGATTGTGATTTGTGAGTAAGTAAATGTCGCACGCAGCCAAACGAATTATTTTTTATTTTATTTTAGAAAACGTCGATTAGAAAGTACATCTCCTATTGTAAGCGATGATGGCGACAATGATAAAGAAAATAATGTCCCGGTAAATCCGTGTGTACCAAACACCTACCTACCAGTAAGGTAGTAGACCTTACTTGTTTATGGGACTGGATGGCGCTAAGTATGTGAAAATCGTATTTTTTATACTTATAGGTAAATACCTATACCTAGGTCCTACCTAGGTGTAAATACAAGGTATACCCACCTCAATTTGTATCTCCATGTGATAGAAGTAGTATTTTCACAACACATCATTATCTAGGTAGAAATATATATTAGGGTTCCGTTTGACTATCAATACTATAAAATATTTACACCTAGGTATACCCACCTAATTTGTATCTCCATAATATATGAATCGTTACTGATACATGATGGAAGTAACATCGAATGATCTGGACATTTTGGATATCAGAAAAGATCCGTACCTACGAGATTTTTTTTTACCAATTACAAAACATTGAATTGTAAGTAGTAGGTTAGGTACCTACTATAGTTACTAACTATAGTACCTACTGTCTACACCTATAATGTATTATAACTTTCCTAACATTTTTACGAGTTTGTGAATTTTAGGGTTCTGCAATAATTAATTTAGTCATGGTTCCAACCTTACGAACACAAGCTTTTCTACTTTTCGTTCATGAAAGTGAAGATATATCACATGGTTCAAAATATAAATGGGTAATAATGGACTTATACGGTTTATACCTTGAACGAGAGTCCTTATTAATTATTCATTATAATTCATTCACATTACTAGAGTGGGCATATTATATTTACATGTTAGGTACCTATTTTCTTGACATGTATGACTGTTACAGGATGGAAGTAACGTCGTATGATTCGACAAATGGCATAAATCCGGACAAAACAAATCTTTATCAATTACAGAACATAGAATTGTAAGTAAATACTTACATATCTACTGAAATATAAATATACCTAGTGTATATTCTTTCCTAACGTTTTCACGAGTTTGTAAATTTTAGGGTTCTGCAATAATTTAACCTAGAACTATTCGTACCTAACGAACACAAGCTTTTCTACTTTTAGTTCATGAAAGTGAAAATATATCACATGGTTCAAATTTATAAATTGGGTAATAATGGACTTTTTACGGTTGATAGCTTGAACGAGAGTCCTTATTAATTCTTCATTACGATTCATTCATATTACTAGAGTGGGCACATATATTTACATGTTAGGTACCTTACCTACCTACTTTCTTGGCATGTGTAACTGTTACAGGATGGAAGTAACGTCGAATGATTTGACAAATGGCATAAATTCGGATAAGACAAATCTTTATCAATTACAGAACGTAGAATTGTAAGTAAATACTTACATATCTACTGAAATATGATTTGGTATCTAGATTATAATAAGATTGTGTTTTATTTTTCCTTTTTCAGACAAACACACACCTCTCCAGAGTCAAAGTCACTACCCCACCGTACCCAAACCTACCCTACCCTACGCTAACCTACCCTGCGGGATAAAAATGTATCCTATATCCTTCTGCTGGTTCTAAGCTACCTCTCCACCAATTTTCAGCCAAATCGGTTCAGCCGTTCTTGAGTTATAAATAGTGTAACTAACACGACTTTCTTTTATATATATAATATACACAATAGATATAGATTAGTGTGATAAAATATCATTTCATTTCAGATGAAAGTTGAGATCATGGAAAGGGATGACGAATTTTGGGAACAACTAATGGGACCAAATTTTTTAATTTTTTATTTAACATATATTTTGTCCGAGTTATGCGATCCATGGCATGTTCGCAATATGAAAATACGAGATATAAGTGAATTGAAATAAATTGAATATAAAGTAATATTATTGTTAATAAAGTTAAACATATTATGTATGTGCAAATATAATCTAGACTATATTTTAATTTATTACAATATTTACCTGCACACTACTTGTCATACACATCCTATTTCCACACAATGTTTTTTTGGCAAAATTCAATTTTACTTAAAAAACTAATATGCGGAACCCTCACTCAATATACTTAGACATAAACTTGTATTCTATTTCATTGCTTATATAGGTTTTGTTGTGTTAGTTTTACCTTATATAGGTAGTAGTACCAATCTTCGTTTATATTAAATCTGTAAACAAGGTGTTATAATAAAAAATCCTATTTACTAGTACCAAAGAATAAATAATAGTACTACGTACCTATTTTTAGGTTGGTAGTAGGCATAAGTATAATTTACATTTCGCAGAACACTATCTTACTACAGAAAAGAATGTTCGGAACCCTTCAGCGCTATAGCGACTCGCACCTAGTGTTTGGGTAGAAAATAACGTCTCGGGCGCGGTGGTCTAGTAGCAGTAGTAGGTATGTTGGCAACTACATTGAAAAACAATAAAATAAAATAATGTTTTGTAATTGTAAGTAGGTAGGTAGGTACCTACCAATATCCAACTATCATAATATTAGGTAGGTATAGGTACATACTAAGGTATAAAGTTACTAAAAAGCATTACCTACGTATTTGATAATTTCATTTCTTAGTAGGTACCGTATATATAATTAATTACCTACCTTTTAGACAATAATATTGCACCTACCTAACTTCAATAAGATTGTTTTGAACTAGCGTGAACCCAACCCAATATAATTTTGCGCGCGAAGTAATAGCGCGGCGAGTAGGTACGTTGCCACTGGCCGTCCGCCCCGTGGCGCCGCCCGTGCGCCGCGGCGTGGCGGCGTAACAAGCTGAGGCGAAATTTGATTTTCTGCTGAGGTAATGTAGGCCCTTAAGGCTAATTAAAAATTTCCACAGAAAGCTACTGAATCTAAATCTATACAAAGTTAAAGGACGACTACTAACGGTTAAATTATTACTACAATCTAAAAAGTTGGTACTCAAAATCAAATTACAAATAATCAAGAAGATATACCGAAAAATCTGCCACTTAGTATTCTTTTCAGTTTAGTGGGAGGATTAATGAAAATATCAATATCTACCTCTCTGGAAAGAACGTTAAAACATCTGCATGATCTCGTCAAAAATGTGTTCTGCCGGTAGTTTGTTTTACATGTTGGAATATGAAAAGTTTTAGGGTATCTGTGAGTTTTAAAGTTTGTGTTAAATCCTATTTGTTGCAGCAGCTCCGCGCAGTCTACTTTGCTATTAATGATGCCAGATAGATAACTTAGATCGGCTATAGCACTACGTTCCTGGATAGGCAAGAAATGAATTTACGTAAGTACCAACCCTAGTACATCAGTTACAGAGTACCACACTACTAGCTCTGCGTAGTTTAATAATGCTGTGTGAATTTCCAGCTTTATTTTAATTAAATTTTTGTCGTTTCCTGTAATTGCATGGAAGGTACGAACGCTTGTGCCCAGCATTGGGACAGTAACAGTTGAAAATAGTAATAACCTAATCGGTAAATAGCACTCCACTGAAGTCCTTTCGTTAAGTGTAACACTGCGTTGTTATTTGAGAACAGTCGCAAATGTGTGCGATTTGGCAAACTGAACGCATTGGAGGTAATAACGCCGCGGCCGAGGCTTATAGTAATCACAATTTCGTGCCGGGATTCAGAAAATACAAATATGAACCTAATATTGAAAAAGCTAAATTAGGCACGTAGGTTTAGTCAGAAACTTTTTGAGTAGGTATTTTGCAATGTTGAATTGGTAACACGAAATTACTGTCTGTTTCTCTTTTTCAACCCACAGAATCGCCTGTTGTTAAATGTTTTTTGTACGGACACATAATAGTACTGATGTGCCGCAATCGATTCTTACACGATTCTGCGGGTTTGTGCAGTTTCCCTCCTCGAACATTTACGTCCCAAGCTTCAAATAAATCTACAAAAATAATGTAAGGTAGCATCTCTCGTAACTCTACAAGTCAGTCTGTCATACTGAATGCCTCATCCACAAGACGCTTGAAAACCTTTTATCCGAGCGTAGTTTAATGCGTAATGAACGGGCTCTCGTCCTAAACGGAGCGAGTAACGTACACCGTATCTTGGCGAGGGGGCAGGGGCGGAGGGGGGAGGCTATCGACCTGCGCCGTTACACCACTCACAACCTACCCGCGGACTTAATCCTCCAGAAGGCTCACTTCACGAGCGGTGAAAACTGCCTCGAGTTTTCTCCCTCAATCGAGCTTCAGCCTGGTTAAGCCCGAGTCAAACCGCGAGGGAGATAGATAGAGCTTTCTTTCTTCTGAGTGAGGCTTCTGGTAAGGTTTCTATTGTGCTGCCAGGTCGTTCACCCCGCTACGCCGTAGGCCCGCTACGGCGTAGAGCCGTAACGCCGCCTCGTAGCGGCTACCCAAAACACGAAGGAATTATGTTTTTTCCCGATATTGGCCTTGTATGCTTCTTATTTGCTTTAGAACAGTACCTAGTTATTAGATTCGTGCAATTTATGGAGGCTCTTTATTTCCAAGTTTCTATATTGGAGCGGTTTTTATCCGCCTAGTACAGTTTGGCTCTCATTAAATTTTTATGAATGAAACTAATAATACGTTATAAAATCCAATCTAGATTTTACTGTTAATTTTTATGAGATTTTTCACTATCCTATCACGCTGGCGATCGGAAATATGTTTTTCGTAAAATATTATGGTGTGTTCTCCCACACCATCTCTTTATTTTAACGGGAAAAAGAGCTATCTTTTACAAGCGAGTGGTAAATTGAGCGTGTTTTTGAAGTGAAATTTTCGAACGACTTCATAAGACTTTAATGAATGTTGTTTCCGAGAACATAACACAAGTGCTTTTATATTCGATACTCGGTAAATCATCGAAATGTCGTTTACGGAGTATCTAACGCAAAAGCATATTAAAAGCATGCATGTTCTGGTGAACTTTGGTAACTCATTTCAATCAATAATTATATTTATTGCCATCGTATTACGGTACATCAATGACTATACTTATTAGAGAATACACACAATATAAACTTATTTAGATTGTTGCAATATGAGACAGTTTGATAAATTATATGATATTTACTAATTTATTAGTAAATATGCTATGATAGTAATTCCGTCAGTGCATTCGAGAAACTTCGAGTCTTGTCTTGACTTAATCTTTTTGAAATTGCTTTTTTAATTATTATTTATGTCAATATCACATTCGTACGCAACACTTGTTTATTTTGAGATACTCCTAAGATCGTGAAGAAGAATCATTTTGAAAAAGGTTACGGTACATTTATACAAATACAGATTATGATTATGCTTATGATTAAGGAAGTTATTATCAGCTAACTGAGCGGTTACGAGGTGGAAGCAACAAGGTCCCTTCTCGGCTGAACGATAAATGATATGACGACAGTTACCGTGTCGAACGGAATGGCTCAGTGACTCAGTTTTGGGCGAGTCATGGCGAGTCATGGCGAGTCATGCTTTGGCTTATATCACAGAATAACTATACCGGGTGGATTTTTTGGTCGGGGCCGTAAGGGGGCTTAACCACTGAAAAATGGCCTTAGGAGACTTATCTATATTTTTTAGAGAATTTTTCATCCACATTCACAGGTAAAAAAGTACTTGTTTCTCACACATTTTATATGGAGTATAAGAGAAAATATTTTTTTTACTTAAAAATCCTCTATTTTTAATAACTGCGTCCGTTCCGTTCCCTACAATTGTAAATAATGTTTATATCTTTTACTTTATATATATTTGTTTAGACGACCGATGTGGCGCGGTGGACGAAGGTCCGCCTGCGACGCAGGAGGTTGCGGGTTCGATTCCCGCCTCGGAACAATTGTGTGCACGATCTGCAGATATTTGTTCCGGGTGTTCTGGTCGTTCTCTATGTATAATAAAAAATATCTAACTATGTAATGTATTGTATTATGTATATCAGTTATCTAGTACCCATAACACAAGCTCTGCTTACCATGGGGCTAGATAATGCTGCGTGAATTGTCCAGCATTATTTATTTATTTATTGTTTATACTCCTTAACATCTCATCTCTAAATAACAGCCGTTTAGAACAAAACGTTTGTTAATAACATAATTATGGATATGTGAAGTTGGCAAGCACACTCATACCGTACGAGTACAACATCGCAATCGTTCCTCGACAGCCGAGAGCGCGGTCGAGAGCGCTTCACATTCATGATCAATAATGAAACTCGACTCACTATCCATTGCCAATTACCTTCCGAACTACTTCCATAGCCCTATTCCCCACACCATAACACCACATGTACTATGAATGTTTATTCATTACTAGTAAGTATTCGAGCTCGAGGCACATCTACCAACATGGCCTGTTGCAGCGTTGGATCGCGAGGAGTGGAAGGAAAAAAGGGAGGGCTTTGCCCAGCTGTGGGACAATAATGGCTCAAAATAAATAAAATAAAAATAAAAGTATGGCGGAAAAAATAACTTCCTTACCTTGAGTCGCATTATACAAGTTTGGGGTGGGTGTATGTTACTTCTTCCGGCCAAAACTGGGTACTGAAGAGATCGGCCTGCGGAATAACCTATAAGATGAAGCAAGTAACCTATTAAAGCATAAAGAATCATCTAGCCATAAATATCGTCATCAAATTGATATATTATACTTCGTTATCTTGCGTTCGTAGCAAAAGACAAAAAATGAGGGTAAGTCGGTATGTCTGCCAATAAGAACTTAATCGCAGTTCCTTCAGTTATTCCGGTATCATGGCGCATGAATCTGTGCCGAAATATTGGAAAACTCAAAAATCAAATCATTAGTGTAAATAACCATGATAGTTTCAAAATTTTTATTGTGCGAAGTTTCGTGCGGCGCGGATATCTGTGCGAGGTTCATTCGATTTTATTCAACGAAGTGTAAAATTAGATTTCTTCAGCTTCCTGGCTCGGAAATGATATTGCATGCTCATTGAGGAAAGGTAAGCGTTGAATTGCTTCTAGGAAGTATTTTCAAAGTTTTTATAAACTTTTCTCTGTCTCAGAGTTTTTGATATGAATATAATGAAGCGTACATCTACGTCACGTCCCGTAACCAGTTAATACGTCACGCGCGCAGTTAACCGGCGCTATCGTAAGCCCCCGACTTCGCTCGCTGCTCACGTACCGCCTCAATACTTCCATTCGATTATAACTAATTCCTTGTAAATAGACACCGGCTTATTGCTCAAAATTGAGGATAATGGCCGCGTTATGACTGGAATACAAATAAGTAAATGAATGCTCGGGGTGGTTTTCTTTTAAATGTACCTACCTACTAAATGTGCGTCAATCTAGTCGAGTGCGTCAAGGCTTCTTGAGGCAAATTCGAGATTAAATTATTGCAAACAGCATTTATTATAACACTTGACAGGAAAAATCATGGCAACCTTTTGGAATAGCTGGTGAGGCCAGAGGAAAAATCGGAAATATCCCTGTAGCATGTACATATGTATTTAGGTATTATACCTATGTCAAAACTTCCATTTGCAAAAAATTAAAATAACTCTCATTTTCTTGTACATAGGTATAAAGAATATAAAGTAAAAAAGTTTCACCAACAAAAAAGGGCCTTATCCTATCCCAGAGGCTGGTGTTGGTCCTGGGCGTAGGGCGGCTTAGGGCGGGTAGGGCGGCGTAGGGCGGCGTGCTATCGACAGCGTGAAGCCTTCAACAGCATTTTTCCATCCCGTGATTAATTAACCCGCCGCCGAAAAGGTGATTAATGCCCTACAAGGGAAATTGCAAGGGCATCAATGGGCTTTTTCCTGCTTTTCATATTTGCGAGACGAAATGGGGGATGTTAACGGTTTTCAAATTACGTAGGTATTTCTAATTTTTTATAATGTGATGGATAAGGTGATGTCGACGTAATCTTATTTGTATACGTTTTGTAATCTGCTTATCTTAATTATTTGCGTTTTAATTTAGTTTTTGTAAATATTTGTTTAAAGTTAGTAGATTTTATCAGGACCTGACGTAGGATATAATTATATGTATATAAACTGTTTATAATAGATTATAACTAGGATTATTTAATTTTATTTAGATTGACAGCATAGTTTAGTTTGACGACCGATGTGGCGCGGTGGGCGAAGGTCCGCCTGCGACGCAGGAGGTTGCGGGTTCGATTCCCGCCTCTGAACAATTGTGTGTGCGATCTGCAGATATTTCGTTCCGTTTGTTCTGGTCGTTTTCTATGTATAATAAAAATATCTATCTATGTAATATATTGTATTATGTATATCAGTTATCTAGTACCCATAACACAAGCTCTGCTTACCATGGGGCTAGATAATGCTGTGTGAATTGTCCAGCATTATTATTATTATGTCTCTCATTTACCATGATCTCGGGCCATAAAGTGACCCGGTCCTTTGGACGGCTTGCGTGGGGCCGAAGCCAACAGCACAGAGGCCCTTTGAGAAGTTAATCTAAAGGCGATTATTATTATAGTTTACCTGACTATAAAATAACTACTTGACACCTATCTACGAAATTTCAACTCAATATTTGCCATTTTATGTAAATAATTTTGCAGTGCCTTACAGGATGCATGTACATACTATTGACTATACGATATAAGCTGTATATATAACTGAGCAAAATAAATAAATCTAAATCTGTTTGTTAATATTCTTTTCATGAAAGTAAAAGTCGTGCAAATTGCGAAAAAGTATTTTTATAGAAAGCATACCTACTTCGTACGAACCATAGGTACGTACAGCGTTTTCTACAAATATTCAAAGTAATTTTCAGCATAACAAAGAATGTTATTTTGGTGAACATGTTAGTACACCGCAACCATTGACTAGCGCTCCACAAGGTCATTACAACACAGAAGCAGGTATTCGTCAGAATGAGCGGAACGCGCACTGCTCGTCCGAAACTCATGAAATTGTCTTCTTTAATTCGTTGGAAGTACACGAGACAACGTAAGCACCGCACACTTGTCCGAGCCGAGTCGTCGGAACTTATTCCTTTGTATTCCATTCCTTCGGTTCCATTGGTGCTATGAATCATATTTTCAATAACTTTTAAGGTTATAGATATTCATTCTCAAAAAAGACACAGTCACTTAAATGAGAATAGTTATTAGCTTAGTGTAAACAATTAATAGAAGTAAATATAAGGCGATCTGTAGGTAGGTAGGTTATTACAGATTGCACAAATAAAATTAAAAGATACAAAAGGGAAAAAAGGTACAAATAGGAAGAAGATTACACAATACAAATTACATTAAACTACATAATATTACAAAATTGGCTATTTATCCGAAACAAAACTAGCAAGTTCAGTTTTGAAGGTATCAATGGAGCTAACATTTTTCTAAGTTTCGGGTAGTTTATTATAAAGTTGTGCTCCTTCAAAACTAAACATTTTTTTTTATAATTTGTTCTGACTTTAGGCAAAACAAGATAACTAGAACTGTTATTATTATTATTATTACATATTTTTTTTATCTACTCTGGTTTAAATATATATTGAAGTGAATAGATGGAAATAGCATTTTTTTCTTGACATTTGAAAATAAATTTAAAATATTATAGTCATTAAATATCCCGTATATTTACCATGATTTGATTGAAACCGGTGGTAGTGGCAACGTTCGTAGTTAAAGACAAAAAATGAGGGTAGATCGGTATGTCTGCCCATAAGTGCCTTCAGTTATTCCGTGATCATGGGGCATGAAACTGTGCCGAAATATTGGATAACTCAGAAATCAAATGACTTTAGTGTTAATAACCATGATAGTTTCAAAATTTTTAATTCAAAATATGTATCTTATGTAAGCGTCCTGAGCTGTCTGATAGCGAGAATATGATGTGAGTCTGTACAGATAGATGTGCGCCAGTCTCACTGACCAGACCTCGCTCATACAATAGCCGACCCCCTCGGCCGCGCATTATCACCGATTACACGCGCGTTTGTTAACTGATACAGGCATGTGTCGCGAGACGGCAGGCGCGCGCCGCAGACCGCTCGCGTCAGCGCACCCAGTTGGACATCATGAAGGCAGTGAAGGTGGTGCTTCTTACTGTAGGCTCGGTTGCTGTGCTCGGCGTCGTGGCAGGTATATACCCAAAGTCTGCAGTTGATCTATGGCGTACTATTTATATCACCTCGTGAAAAATACTGTATTTATATGCAGGATGGTATATATTATGAATTGTGGACACTGTAAGTCATAACCTGACATCTTATCTATGAGAGGATTTCATTTCATTTTCAATAAGACTGTTAGTTTTTTAAAACTGAGAAACACCAAATGACTACTCTTCACAATTATTTTGACTTTCATCAATGATTTATTTAATGCGTACCTACATTTTTAAAACCCTAAATCTACTTACCCCTTGGTGACGAACCAAAGACTTGTAAATCAACAAACTCCACATCCACAGGATTCATAACATGGGCAGTTCTATCAAACCAGCACTCTGAGGAACAAGCACCAACAACGCCTGCAACAGTAACCAACCCCCCACCAGTAGACCCTCCCGTGCTGCCGCAGCAGGACTGGTGGGAGCATTGCGTGCTGTACCAGATCTATCCCAGGTCTTTCAAGGATAGTGATGCGGACGGCATCGGGGACTTACGAGGTAAAGATACGAATTATTTACTTGCAAGCTTGCATTATGATCTTATAAATGAGTAACTTGCACATCGTGGATTGCTTGTAACCTTTGCATAGTAGATCTGGATAATACCGCTATAGAGCATTCGGCAAACTGGAGACAGGGCGCTATGACACTCATTATAGAAGCGTCCAGCAGGATTAAAGTGGACTCGCATTAGCTGATGATGATGACCTGGCAATTAGTTGCAGGCAGAGAATTCAGCCGAGTCCGTCCACCTAAGCACCTATATCCACCGAGTTTTACTTTGTCCAGGATCAAGGAGCTGGTCGTTCAGTTCAGATATTTATCGATATAATTTTCTTATGTTATTTCTGGAGAAGGCAGTTTCGAGTGAGGTTGTGCGATTCCTGGCAGTGGTTGAGAATATAACAGGTACCTCATGGTACCCGCTGCCGCACAACCTATTTTTATACTTATTAGTAAATTTAGTAACTATAATAGTTAATTGCGCAAAGATTGGTATATACATATTGTGCCATTATGTTTTTCTGCATGTTTAATGGCAACTTGACGAGCACGGCGTAATATCTATACAACACCGGATGTCATTAAAATAAAAATCTGTGTACAAATGATCCAGTCGTTAGGCCTTCATAACAGCATTTAAACCATACACATGTGTCACCTTTTCCGCCTAAGTTTCCCTATTTGGACATGTGATATGACGACCTACAAGGCGAAGTGAGCGAGGTTCGTCTGAGTCGCTGGTTGCGGGTTTGATTTCCCATAAGTCAGAAGGGTGTGTGATTTGTAAATATTTGTCACCTGAGTCCATGTATGTCCAGCAGTGGACTATTTATTATACAGGATGGCCATTTGAGTGGATGGTCAAGAGTTTGAGAAATTTCTTGAAGGAGTCACGGGATCAATTTATTTGAAAACAAACGTTTGTTTGACCGCAACCTCACCGTTTGTTTTACCGCAACCTCACCGTTTGTTTGACCGCAACCTCACCGTTTGTTTGACCGCAACCTCACCGTTTTAGTTTGTACAGAGTTTGGTCGGAAACCGTAGCTCATTTTGGGATAAGTATGCTACGCCATAGCTCGTAGTAGTGTATACCTACGCTGTGATCTTATTTAGAGATGTTAGTGTGTCTGTCATACAAATAGCTACATACTAGTTTCAAGTAGGTATTATTGTTTTAGTTTGTAATTTTGTTTATTTGGTTGCCCTGGACACAAATTAATAAATACTATACGATAATCCTGAATCCATTCCAGGCATAATCAGCGAGTTGGAGCACTTCGTGGAGGCGGGCGTGGACGCGATCTGGATGTCTCCGATCTTCGAGTCGCCGATGGTCGACTTCGGCTACGACATCAGCAACTTCTACGACATCCACCACGAGTACGGCACCATGCAGGACTTCGAGGAACTGCTAGAGAGGGCACATGAGCTTGGTAGGTAACCACACTCAACTCAAGCACACCCTACAATGTAAAGCTAATAAATGTTTATAGATACATGATTTTTGAGTTATCCAATATTTCAGCACAGTTTCATGCGCCATGATCACGGAATAACTGAAGGCACTGCGAGTGCGAGTAAGTGTCATGGTAAATATCCCGTTATAATGACTTTAGTGTTGATAGCCATGATACGAACAAGAGTAATTATTCTGTGGTAGCAGAACATATTCTTTATACAACAAGTACCTACTTTATAGTCCAGGATGTAAAAAAATATATTTTTTCGCCTCTCCATTGTGTAAACTTCGTGATTTTTTTTCTTAAAATATTTTATTACCAGCCAAGCAAACACCGAATTTTTACCAGCACCTCTCGAGTATTTTGTAAAATAACATATACAATACACACGACAAACAACATTTTCTTCTGCGTAGCCTACAGATAATATTTCTGATAACACATATAATATCCACAAAACGGTTTTTTATTTCATATAAAAAAATTGTTTAAAATAAAGTGATCAAAAAATCTTTTAACCTAGTTATCATAAATAACAAATTGTTTTACGACTGGTTAATCTCATAGGAATGTAAGACCAGCTTAATAATCCGCAATTGATAAGCTGGTCTTCGCCTTACCCCACTGATAGTCAAATTCACCGACGATTTGACGACAAGTAATCAATAGAATCAGACTTGACATAAACACATTTATCAGAATTCTCGTTTTCGAGAACTATTGATACTTCTATGTTTACTATTAACACTTTGAATGTGGTTTTTTTTCAACGACGACGATCTTTTTTTTAACCTAAAAAATTCATGCTGCCGCTCTACACAGCGGTTGTGTTGCGCCGCACATGCGTTTCGTTCGAAAAATATTACGGCTGTGCTGAGTCACACAGATCTGTATTTTCTTAGCCGCTGCGCTAGTGTGGATTTACGCATATTAGTCACTTGTAGAAAACACATACCGTGTGATTTCAGCAGTCAAAGTGTTAAGATAAATGCAAGAGTCTCTGCTTGTCTGCCTTTACCTTTTAACGACCAAACGTCTGAACTGAATATATAATGCAATTTGAAACTCAACCTATCAATCGTGTTCGAAAATTAATTAAGTAATCAATATGGTTTCAACAGCCCGGGCCGAATTCAACTGTCTGTTACAATCAATAGTAAAACAATTTAGTATCGAATAATAAACCTGGGTTGTTTTAAAACGAATTGTACCTTAAAGCCGCATGTAATTATCAAGTAATGTACCGCACATATAAAAATGCTGTCGAGTAATTAAACATATTTTCAAACTAAATGGACGATTACTGATTTAACTCTCCGCCTAGTTGATAAATTGCTGAAACCACAAAAATGATTTCGATTACCCCGGTGCATTTTACCTTGCCAACAATTTCTCCTGCTTGCACAACTATTGCTAAACCAGTTGCTCAATAAAGAATTTATGGATTACATTAATTTCCTCATGTACCTACATACATATATACCTATTATACATATATGTGTAAATAAAATATATAAACGTCATAGTCCATTGTAGCGAGCGTTTTCAGATCAAATTTCACATGCGTGATTTAAAAAATTTTGAAGAATGCACATGTCTGTACTAATATTATAAAGAGGAAATGTTTGATTTTTTGTTTGTTTGTATTGAATAGGTTCCGAAACTACTGGACCGATTTGAAAAATTCTTTCACCGTTGGGAAGCTACACTATTCCCGGTGAACATAAGCTATATTTTATTTTCATAAAGTTAGGGATCCTTTCTAAAACTCCACTAATGTAACCCAAGGTGTAATAAAAATCACCTACCTAATAACGTGAAATTAGAGTTTAACGCGGGTGAAACCGCGGGTAACAACTATTAAGCAATAAAATCTTATTACTTTCATGTGCATTCAGGTGTCATAAATAATTAGTATTGAGTATTGAATGGATTCTGAATATTATAAAATTTGTATCCATTTTTTTAAATTTCCAGGTCTCAAAGTCCTTCTAGACTTCGTACCGAACCACGCCAGCACGGAATCAGAGTATTTCATAGAGTCAGAGAAACGGAACCCTCTCTACGTAGACCACTTTGTCTGGGCCGACCCCTCGTGGGTGGACCCTGAGAATGAGACCAATAGACGACCACCTTCCAACTGGGTAAGTAGACACGTGGTAACCATTGATTTATACAAAACTATATCACTGTTACCTTTAGGAATATTGTCAACTGTTTTTGCCTTAATAAACGAATAATAAAATAAAGTTAAACCTTTTAGTCTACGAGGTTTCATCACTATGATATGGCCTTTCATAATGCAATATCTTGATGTGGACCCTACACACCACTACTAACATAAGATAATACACAAAATTGGTTATGTATTATCTTATGTTATTTACCTATCTTTTAGGGGGCCTTAGCCTCCGCCTGACACTCTAGCAGTTATTGCGTCTAGCGTTCCGGAGAGAGGTTATATTCAACTCAGCATATATTTAATTTAATTCAGCAATAATTATGCATTTTCTAATAACCTTCATAAGATACTCGTACGTTTAGTTAAGTACACCACTAAGTTTAATTTAGTACAGTGCATTAACCTACTTAGTCATTAAAATAGTAGTTACGTTAATATTAAGATAAATATATCAAGTACTATGGACAGAAGCTATTCGCCTGTAACACAGCTACATTGTAGCTACTACAGGAGATAGTATTCCGACTCATTTTTTAAAATAAACATTTTAATATAGTTGGAAGATATTTGTATGTTCCAACTATATTGCATAATAAACCTTAATAATTTTCCAGGTGAGTCAGTTCGGAGGCTCAGCGTGGGAATGGAGTGAGGTCCGACAGCAGTATTACCTCCACCAGTTCGCGATCCAACAAGCAGACTTCAACTTCAGGAACGACGTCGTCAAACAGGAGATGTTCAATATCCTCACCTTCTGGCTCGACAAGGGAGCTGATGGGTTCAGGCTAGATGCACTGCCGTACATGATGGAGGCCAATCCTGACGATCACGAGGGGAGGTACCCTGATGACCCGCTCAGTGGGTTGGCGCAGTTCGAGTCGCACCAGCTTGGGTATACCATCCCAGTATACACGAAGGATTTAATCGAGTTGTACGACATCGTTTACGAGTGGAGAACTTTTATCGATGACTACAATGATGATCATGATGGTGACACCAGGTATGTTGATCTTTGGTTGGTGATTCTGTATTATGATAGCTGTTCCTTGACACATCATTATAAATAGGTTGCTCACATAAAAAGATGCAACTACATCCTTTTCAACTGACTTCGAAAAAAGAAGGAGGTTCTATGCTTGGATGTATGTTTTTTTTGTTAATATAAGACCGTCGATTTCTCCGTCATCTAAGGACCGATTTGGATGATTGTATTGCAATTGTATAGAAGAATATTCCGAAGTGGTAGAGGATTAGTATGTATCCCGCAAAACTGAAAATTCTCCTTCATTAAATTTCTCCATACTTCCAGGGTTATCTTTGGAGAAGCCTACGCCAACGTCTCCATGACTATGCTTTACTACGGCAACGAAGAAGACGAGGTCGGAGCCCACTTCCCTTTCAACTTCGACTTCATCACGGAGCTGTCTGCCGCCTCCACCGCGAGGGACTTTGTCTATATCATCCTGAGGTGGCTGACCTATATGCCTCAAGGGGGTGTGGCTAACTGGGTGGTAAGGGATTAAAGCTTATTTTTAAATGAAATTTGAACCTTTTTTTCCAGCTTATCGGTCTGACTTAGTGACTAAGACTCAATCAAAACCGTTTACCTGTATAATACAAATAAAACATTAAAACTTCTTTCATATCGTAAAAAATGTATGATCTTGCAGTTCGGAAACCACGACAACAACAGAATGCCGACCAGATTCCGCGAAAACATGGTAGACGGCCTGACTTCCCTCAACATGCTGCTGCCAGGAGTGGCAGTCACCTACCAGGGAGAAGAGATTGGCATGAGGGATGGGTACGTGTCCTGGGAAGACACGGTGGACGTGGAAGCCTGCAACCGAGGAGACAATGAGACCTACAACCTCTACTCGCGGGACCCTGCTAGAACTCCCTACCACTGGGATAATTCTACGAGTGCTGGATTCTCGACGAACAATTTCACTTGGCTTCCGGTGGCTGATGATTTCATGGATATCAATCTCGCAAAGCAGAAGGAAGATGATAGAAGTCATTTTAAGGTGCGAATGAAAACGTCGTAAGGTCGTTAGCATTCATACAAATCCCATAAATTTTGAAATACGAGTAGGCGTTCGATGCCTTTCTGGCCGAAATGGAAATTTGGGTGGATTTCTTCCTATTTATTTCTCATTATTGAGTGAGCAGATTTTCAACAGTTTTCAATGGTACTATTCCCCACGTGCGCGAGGCGTCCTCTAACAATTATACATCGATAAGGTGCTTCAATCAGTCACCCTCTTCTTCCAGAACTACCAATCACTAACAGCCCTCCGCAAAGAGAGCACCTTTGCGCACGGAGACTACGACGTGCGAGCGCTCTCAGACAGCATCTTCTACGTGGTGCGAAGTCTGCGCAGCCACGACACCTTCGTGCTGGTGTTCAACGTGGGCGAGGGGGCGGACGCCGTCGATCTCGCCAGGGTGCGGTATCTACAGCTGCCGGCGGTCGTGGAGGTCGCCAGTGTACACTCCTCGAGGAGTCAAGGGTATATTATAACTTTTGAAAATATCGTGGTTAAAAACAAAACGGTCATTTATAACAACGGATGTTTACCATGATTTGATTTTTGAGTTTTCCAATATTTCTGCAGTTTCATGCGCCATGATCACGGATTAACTGAAGGCACTGAAGGTTATTCCGCGACGATGATATATTGGAAAACTTAAAAATCAAATCATGGTAAATATCCCGTTATAAAGGACTCAAGGGTTATATTGTTGCATGTACCTACCTATATAATAATTATAACTAGAAGAAAAAGCGCCATCGTCGGCAAAAAAAAAAACATTCTCAATGAAACCGAAAACCAAAGAAATGTTCCATACATTTCTTTGAAAGGAAAATAAGCTGCTTAACTGTGGGATCCAATTGATATACAAAGCGTGTACTAATAATAAATTGTTCTGTTTCAGATCAATTATCGACAGCGCGACCCTAGCACTACAGGCAGGAGAAGCTTTAGTCTTAAGAGCAGAACCCATTTAATAGCACTTAGTGTTTCTGTAAAAATCAGATAACCACCCACAACATGTTTCATTCGAGAATGATTGTTTTTAACAATTCATAAATTTAAAAAAAGAGGTGTTTCTTTGTTCCGCTGGGCTGTTTGTTTTTTTTAATGATGTTCGTCGATTTCTCCGTCAATTATCGACCGATTATAAAAAATCTATTTTTTTTATAGAATGGTCCCGAGTTGGTCGCATAAGAATTTTATTCCCGAGGAATTAGAATGTATGCCGTCAAGCTTATAAAACAAGAAAATTCGGAAATTTCGTATTTCGTGTTTCAAAGTAGTAAGTAGTGTTTACTTTAATTCGTCGATTCATCCATGTGATTTTAAACTAAATTAAATCGAATTTTAACTAGATGTCACCATTTGAAAAATTATAGCGCTATCGAAAGCTTAAAACGACTTCTCAGGAGTTTGAAGTCGGTCTATAGTTTTTTAAAACACATCAAATTATTAGATTGTCTCTTCTTCCTTCCGCTTATATAAATGGGGTGGTTTCGAAATCGTGAATAGACTCATGAGAGTTGTAAATATTTTTAGATTTATTATTTTAGTATTGTAAGAAAATAAATTATTTTGTTAAAACTTGTGTTTTTTAATTAAATACATAATCTTCCTAATAATCTTCCGGCCTTCTATGGCTTGTACGATAATAACCCTATGGTTCATCATCAACCTTTAATAGTCCACTGCTGCACTGGACATAGACCTCCCCCTAATGAGCACCATAGCGCCCTTTCTTCAGCTTGCCGCATCTAGCATGCAGTCTTTCTCAGGTCGTCATCCCATCTGGCCGGAGAACGTGCTATACTACGTTTGCCGAGTCGCGGTCTCCGCTCGAGAACACATTTAACAGAAACCCAGCGGTTGTCGGTTCTTTGCCGGCTATAATTGTTTGAGCTACGAGTATGTCGATAGAATTATAGAATTATTTATTATTCTCTGTCGGATGATTTCGTTGCAAATCCTATCCTTCAGAGAGACGGAGCATAGCTATTTCCATAGCTCGCTGAGCGACTGTATGGTTTAAACGCATCAAATAACAGGCGTAATTACCAATTTAGAGCCAACTGTCGTGGATGACTCTATGCCTTCCGTTCATACAGGGTGTACAAAACCATGCAACGAATAGGACAAAACTATTTGCATTTTAGGATTTATCAATTCGGGTTCCATTTCAATATTCAAATTGAACTTCCAAATAGGGATTGAAATATGAATAGGTACCTAACTGGAACTGCATGCTATATTTTTTCAAATATTCAAATTCTTGATCCCAAAAAATGCCAAACAACATACAAAATGTAGTGAGATCTCTAGACTACATCTCGTACAGGAAACAAAGTTAACTGCTCAGAAGAATAAAAACTCATTTCTCTAGAGGCCATTGATAATGATGATATAATCGGCATAAAAAGTCACATAATAAGTTTTTCTTCACCTACAGAATCCTATTCAAAAACACTGTTCAAATATCCATTTCACCTCCGTACGAGGCGCTCAATAACGCCTCGTACGAAGCTCCGTTTGAAGTGTGCAATATTAAACCTAATGAAATGGTTGATGCATATGCGAGGAATTTCACAATAAGGGGCGTGTGACGCGCTTACGTGGAAACCAGGCTTAGTAGAGTGTACCAGTACCTATAATGGACATTGATTAACGCCTTAGATTACCAGGAAGCAACGCTAAATGTTTTCATGTCTAAAGGTTTATTTTTAGATAAACAATAACAAAATAGCTTAAATACAACGGAACACTGCAAGGCGCATAAGCTAAAGCCTCGCTTTACCTTACTTGTCGCATATGATTAACGGGAACTACCTTCCCTATGACATTTTAGTCCGTGACGAAAACCAAAAATTTTTTTTTGAGGATTGATTATTTGATGTAAATTTTAACTCGACACCTCCGCGCGTTCTTGAGAAAACAGACAGACGGATAACAAAATGATCTTATAAGGGTTCCTTTTTTCCTATTGAGGCACGGAACCCTAAGAACAACATCGAGTTATATTTAGATCATGGCGCATGAAACTGTGCCGAAATATTGGATAACTCAAAAATCAAGTCATGGTAAATATCCCGTTTTAAATGACTTTAGTATCGAGTTTTACTCTATGATAAAAATAATGCTTGTGTGCGTGTGAAGCTTCTGAAGACACCGCTCTCTTATTTCTTCGGGAACACGAACTACAAAAAAAACTCCATCTTACTGAGAAATGCTAACGCTTAGAATGTACAACATGTGCTTCTTATTTTATTTTTATTCGCATCTTGATGTTTTTGTAATAATGCTGGCATGATTTACAAGTACCTGTTACGTCCAAAGAGTTTTATTGGCTATGCTATATATGTTACGACCTTCTTAGTCTTGAAAGGCATAGACAATCATTTCGAATCATACGACCTCTTCCATAGACCATGATACGAATAGTTATGAACGATGTTTAGTTTCTGATAATAAAGTATAAATCTGATTTAGTTTTTTTGTGACTGACGATAGAGTATAATTTATATAATCGGCTTTACTTGCGTCGTTATTGTATTATCTCTGCTTAAACGTGTCAGTGGTTATAACGTCAAAAATATGTTATCGTCATTTAACCATGGCGGCTGTTAGTCCAGGTTTGTTGATAAACACATAATTCTTGATTTTTACGTAGGTATTATTTAAATCATTCGTATGCTGACCGGATGATCATGAGAGATGGAAAGTCGGCGCCGGCTGCCCGCCCCTGCCTGCTTCTAGCGTGAGCGGCATCAGGGGTGAATCGAGATCCATCCGGCATACTGATGGAATACAAATAGGATCCAATTGTGTATTCCATGCACAATGGATCTGCTATATTTATAACGTAAGACTTCATTTCTGTTATTAACATGCTGTTACTCCGCGTACGAAGTGATATTGTCAATTTTTAATATGGGTATCAGATAATACATTCGTGGTCACAGTTTAAAAATGTATTATTTCGTTGATACTTTTAGATACGAATAAACAAGAAAAAAGAGATTTCATTAGATCATAGATAAAGATACCCTCAACCGATTACGGCCAGAGCGACTACCAGAACGGACAGGACACTTACTACAAAGTTATTTTGTGACCTACCTACCAGTTATCGGTTTTTTATTAGAAAAAACATAACGTTCGTGTGAATGAATCAATGTACACTTTATTGCACTAAAAAAATAACAAAATTAAAATCTTATAACTAAATATTAACAAACAGTACAATAGGCGGTTTTATCGCTGATAGCGATTTCTTCCAGGCAACCTTTGTGCTATAAATTCTAAGCCGACACCACACTCCTGTGTGGATTATATATAAAATAGGTAATGTATTATCCCATAAAACAGACACAGCTTAAATTAGGGCTTGAATATAAAGCTGTGAAATGTCCATTAGGTAGAGCGCAGCAACAATTACCTGTTCAAGGTATGAAAGGCCCATATTTGAGTAGCTAGCTAAAAAGTGCTCTTATACTATTTCCTTTAAACTTATTTCTTTGTTGGCAGGACAGCGGCAAAAATAACACGTCGTCGGTGATTTCGATTATTTTAGTTCATCGGTCGCTGTCTGGGATGAATCCAGTTGGAACATTTTTTAAAACCTACATCATTGGAAAAATTTCAAACATTGTCTGGTGCATAATGGGCTAAAATATATTTTGTCTCTGAAACTGTCCTCCAATCATTGAAGAAAATAATAATTGTTATTTTCGTCTAAAATATTGCCTGAAAGCTATTTGTTGAGTGGGTAAGTATATGTATCTATTGAATGTTTAAAGACAATAACGTAGAATATAATAAAAATAGAAAGAGAATAGAATAGAAATAAAATAGGGTCAAAGCCAGTTGAGACGCGACTAGTGGGTTTGATCTTGCACTGCAGATGTTATTCAAATCATTCTTAGTACTAAACGTTCAAACTATGGTGTACTTATCCCTACTCTATGGTCATAATCTATACTAATAATATAAAGAGGAAAGGTTTGATTTTTTGTTTGTTTGTTGGTATGTTTGTTTGTAACGAATAGGCTCCGAAACTACTGGACCCACAGAACAGTGTATTCTCTGTTCTGTGACTGGACCGATTAGAAAAATTCTATCACCGTTAGGAAGCCTAAATATCCGTGGTGAACATAGGCTATATTATATTTTCAAAAAAGTAAGAGAGCCTTACTAAAACTCCAATAATGTAACCCAATGTGTGATAAATGTACTCGTACCTATAAAATTCCTTGCATATGAATACGCCATTTTTCCTAAATAAACGTGGTTGCCTAGCAACGCTCTTTTGACAACAAAGGTTTGATAACAATTTACTGTATGGAAACTCTTTTGTAATGTTATAAAGAGGAAAGGTTTGATTTTTTGTTTGTTTGTTTGTAATGAATAGGCTCCGAAACTACCGGACCGATTAGAAAAATTATTTCACCGTTGAGAAGCTACACTATCCCCGGTGAACATAGGCTATATTATATTTTCAAAAAGTTAGGGATTCTTACTAAAACTCCTATAATATAACGTGGTAACCAAGGTGTAAAAATTCACCTAATAAAGTGAAATTCGAGTTTAACGCGGGTGAAACCGCGGGGAACAGCTAGTAATGTATAAGATATTACCATGATTACACATGTTTTTAAAGGCATGGTTATATTCACTTTTTGCAGCAGTTGTTTAGTCCGATGGCACAATAGGTATGAATTGTCCAGCTTTTCTGTACCTACCTTAAAATTACAATCACATAATATTCCGCAGGGTAAAACGTCTCTACGGTAAAGATAACTGATTCGATTCAGTTTATTGCATCGATAACAAGATAAGCACTTTAAATGGAGACCCCACTCGTCGAAGTTCCATCCGTGAGAATGAACTCGAGGCTGAAGGTAGTGGGCATCCTGGTGGGGGTTGTATTGGTACTAGGAGTGGTCATAGGGAGCATCACCTGGGCAGTCCTGGCATCGAGGAGGTCGAAGCCCACGGAGTCGCCAATAGTGCCGCTGGTTCTTCGTGAACTGCACTGGTGGGAGCACACCGTCATCTACCAGATATATCCCAGGGCCTTCAAGAATAGCGATGGAGATGCCATCGGAGATTTGAACGGTAAGAAAACAACAATAACTACAACCCTAGCAACAAGTCCAGCTTGTCGACTTTGAGGATAATTTCGACTTGTCTGTAACCTGATCAATTAAGATCATCGGAGAAGACATGATCAAAGTTTAATAACTGTCATAGATATTCTTAAATAGATAATAGTAACCTGTGTTGTCTTCAGGAATCATCAGCGAGCTGAGGCATTTTGTGGACGCGATATGGATGTCGCCGATCTTCAGCTCTCCGATGGTGGACTTTGGGTACGACATCAGCGACTTCTACGACATTCACTACGAGTACGGCGACATGGCTGATTTCGAGGAGCTCGTGGAGAAGGCACATGAGCTAGGTCCTCCATTATTAGACACGCTAAGCTTTTGGCAATAGTTGCTTGCATAGGACATTGATTTGTTTGAAAAAAAAAACATATCAGTTAAAAATGCCTATTTTATGAGACCACACAAGACGCTTTAAACCTAAGCATATAGATTGAAAAAAAGCCATTCGTTATCAAACGATTTCCTTTACCAGGAATCAAAGTTCTTCTGGACTGCTACGTGCCGAACCACGCCAGCACGGAATCTGATTACTTCATCCAGTCGGAGAGGAAAAACCCTGCGTTCGAAAACTACTTCATCTGGGATGATGGCAAGCCAGATCCTAACAATGCATCTAATAGGATCGTTCCGTCCAATTGGGTAAGATAGAGAAAGATAAGAGGTTTTTTTAAAGGAAACGAGTAGGCTCAACCAAGTCATGTTTTAGATCAGTCAATTTGGTGGCACCGTCTGGGAGTGGAGTGAACTCCGTCTCCAGTTCTACCTTCACCAGTTCGCCATCGAACAAGCCGACTTCAACTTCCGCGAACCAGCTGTAAGACAAGAAATGCTCAACATCATGAAGTTTTGAATTGACAGGGGTGCTGATGGCTTCAGACTCGACGCCATGCCTCATCGATTTGAAGCCTACCCGGCTGACTATGATGGAGAGTATCCTGATGAACCTCTGTCAGGGAACATTTTCCTAACACCTAACCAGCCAGGATACACCACGCAGATTCACGTGAGAGATTTGATAGAGCTTTACGATGTCGTTTATGGGGGAGGGAAGCAGCTGATATGTGGCAGCGGGAGAGTGGGAGCGAGACCAAGTGAGTTTGTCAATTCTCTTGAGTATTAGAAGGTTTCAGACAGTATTCGCTAGTAACACTCCTATGGTTTCAGGGTTCTCCTAGCAGAAGAGTATGCTAATATCACCATGACAATGCTATATTACGGCAACGAACGCGACATTATCGGGGCTCATTTTCCTTTCAATTTCGACATCATCACCAGCCTCTCGAGGTCCTCTAACGCACGAGACTTCGTGTACTTCATATTGAGATGGCTGACTTACATGCCTCATGGACAAGTTGCTAATTGGGTGGTATCTTAATTAAATTATATTTTTGTAATTATATTGGACAACCTCTATGGCAGAGGTTAGAATAGTCCAATTCTGGCCTCGGATTTCTGGGTGTTTTATATTTATAATAAAAAATATCGATCTCTACTGTTTTTGGAATAAATAAATGAAATTAAATTAAGTATATTATCAGTTATCTAGAACACAAGCTCAGCTTAGCTTTGGGCTAGATAAATCTGTTTGAATCGTCCAACATTATTTTTCATTTACAAATTTAGATCTGTGAGCCTTTTATGAATGAAGGTCTTCGCCATTACTGAACCTAATCTAATACTATCTCTAACTTTTGGCAGTTCGGCAACCACGACAACAACAGGATGCCTTCCTGCTTCCGCCCCGACATAGTGGATGGCCTGAATGCTCTAAGCATGATGCTCCCAGGAGTAGCCGTCACGTACCAGGGCGAAGAGATCGGCATGAACGACGGCTACGTCTCGTGGGAAGACACGGTGGACGTGGCTGCTTGCACAACTACTTGGACTGTTCCAGGGATCCTGCCAGAACCCCGTACCAATGGGACAGATCGCCTAATGCTGGTTTCTCTACTAATTCTTCCACTTGGCTGCCGGTTGGGCTGGATTATTTAGATATTAATTTGCAAGCCCAGAAAGAAGCTCCTAGCAGTACTTATAAGGTTAGAATTACTATCACTTTTAAATGTTCGTATTTTGTCATAAAGTGGTTCTGGTAATTTTGTCATGGTTGGCTATCTGTATAAGTTACCTATTATTTTATCTCTTCAATGCTCTTGTTCATAAAAATTATCATAATAATAAATCAACTTTATTTATATATATATACTGTTACTAATAACTAGAGGTGTCTTACTAAATATACGTAGATATACGAGTACATGGTGGTTTTTTGAGAAGGGCGGTGATGGCCAAATCCGAAACTACTACAGTTAGAGAAAAGTCGTGAAAGGAGTCATGCCCTCGATTTGTATTTAATTAATAATTATATAGTTTTTGTTTTCTTATAAATCGAGGGCATGGCTCCTTACACTACTTTTTTCCAACTCTCGTGGTTTCGAATTTGACCATCACCGTATTTCTCAACCGCAATTCTAATAAACAAGACAACGAGAAAAAATACAGTTTTGGCATCAGTATAAAAATAGTTGAATATCTTCAATGTACAGAATTGGACCTAAGTACAGTTTTATTATAAGTGTAGATAATGTGTTGTCTAAGTTCTGCATTAAAACAACTATAGCTCTGACAACATTTGTTACGTGCTGTTACTATGGGTTGTTTTATGATCGAGTTACTTTGATAACAATATAATCGGTCTTTATGCTTTCTTTCAGAAGTGCGATAACCCTCGGGAGCATCTCCTTGCAGCCTGGTGAAGCGCTGGTCTTCCTCTCAGCCCCTCATAGCACCTGATCCTCTTTCTACTGATGTCTACAATTAATTAAACTTATTGTTGAATTAATGTTTGTGTATTATTTGTATAGCGTAGTAGTAGCTAGTATTAGCGGCCTTTGGCTTCGCATTATTTTACCTGGGAAAATTACCCAGCCTTCCAGCATGAATCCATTCCAAACCTTTTAGAATCCTTGCCTAACTGTATTAAGATCAGACCGTTGTTAGTCATGAAAAAGGTATAAACACAGGTATCTGTAATATAAAAATATTTTTCCATTTCGAAAAACATTTTTGAAGTTTGAATGGATGAAAATGCGTACTATTCCGAGTATTGTAGGTATTCTCATTGGCATGTGTTCCATATTTGCTTGTTTTTGCAGCTATCGCTAACGAAAAAAACCTAGCTATTCCAGCAGTCTACCGTACTTTCGAGTAATGTTTTACGTTCATTTGTTTCCAGTTACGCCGCCAAGTTCCAAACTACCGATCCATTCCCCATTTTCCCCAATTGCAAGGCAAACAATAAACAAGCCACTAATCACAGCTAAACATTCAAACTGAAATGCAATAGTCGAGCTATAAATTATAGGCCACGACTGCGTGCCCATTACAGCCATACCTACTCTACTGTAGGAGACTGTTATTTGCTGACGTGGAGGCCTAATAACGGTAGGTGTATCCGGCCAGTGACGGATTTGCTTGCAATCAACGGGACAGGGGACTGAAATTGCCTGTTTTTCATTGTTTCAGGCTGATGGGAATAAACATTAGAAACTGTTTACATGCACTAGTAGCTATTTTCTAAAGCTTAGAGTTTAAGCAATCTAGAAGAGATTACAATCGGTAGGTAAAAGTATATTTTCACTTTAGTACCATGTTGCTTGAATTTATTCGACGACCGGTACCCGAGTCAATTTGGCATCTTCTATAGTATGGTAAAACACATAAACGCACATCTTAGCAGCTTAATCGTACTTAAAATGTAAACTGATCTCATCATTATAAACATTACTAAAGAATTGAATCTTCCGCCTCATAAACCCATGTTACAAGTACATACCCCCTCCACGTCGTGTTCAACGAATCGTTAACACAAACGACGCAATCCTATTTCTGTTTTCGCGATATTTTCAGCTAATTATCAAGTTGGGATTACAATCTCGGGCGAACTTTTAACAAGTTTGCAAACGATTATCGTTGCCAAGTTGCCCTGTCTAAAACAATAAGCGGAACTATTCAAGTTATCCAATAAGCCGGAACATAAATCCGAACCCTGGCTGCCTAGCCAGGCTACTAGGGAGGTGATTCGAGGTGATTCAAATTGTTGAAACAGTTCCGCCAGGTCGTAAACTAAACTATGATCGCCGGCTGATTTGCAGGGGTTACGGGTTACGGCGATTTCAGGGAGAACTCTCGTGAATTACGACGACTTTGACAAAGCTTGGAGCACCGCACCGGTAAAGCTTTCTTCATTTGATGTTTTCCTTATCGATTTCCTAATGTTTGCGAAATTGAAATAGGTCCAAATGTGTAAATATATGGCTAAAAAGTATTTTAACTGCAAGTTTGGGAATTCAAAGCATTCCAACATGAACATTTCAGTTTCATGTGAGCTATCAAAACCTGAAAGGCTTCACGTAATAAACCGTCCAAATCCGCACCACACTCACACGTACACCGAGCTCATCGCAAGGTCAAAGTATCAGATTCAGTCAGCCTGAGCCATGTGGAAGGCGCTGGTCGTGCTGGGTGTGCTCCGAAGCCTGGTGGCGGCAGCGGACCCTCCTTGGTGGAGCAATGCGGTGTATTACAGGATCCTAGTAGATTCCTTCAGGGATGCTGATGGCGATGGCTTGGGGGATTTGAGTGGTAAGTTCAAGTTTTGCTTGAGTACCTACATATTTATAGTTGAGAGATAACTAAGCTAAGGTTAATGTTAGTTGGTAAGTATTAGTATTTATTACAAGATTAAATCTTTTTTTACTTCGTTTATATCATTTATAAAATAAAAAAAACGAGATATAGTACTCGCATATTGACGTCGATAGGTCCTTTATCCTACAGCAATAGGTTAGGTAAATCTTTAATTACTGATTACCATAGCCAAAATATGAATTTTAGTAAGCGCATAAACCATTAACTTGATTCGTCATCGTGCTACACATGCAAATCACGCTCGAGACCGGCCATGTCAGTCATGTGATCGTTTATGAGCCGACATAATGAGCGTGTTGCTATTGTGCCACTTGTGCCGCAAGATCCTACTTGTTTTGTTACAGCGACATTGTCTGCCGCATTGTAGGATGTGATGCTCAAGGTAGACAATATTGCTGCGCTGTACAATACACGTCAAATATGTACAATCTGAGAAAACGCTCGGGAAATGTTAACAGGAGCTCTTCTACGACCTATTATTGCTGGAATATTCAGCATAACTAGTTACGCATAAATGCCAAAATACAGTGGCTAACCATCCACTTATTTTTATCTGAGAATAGAAAAAATAAATTTGATAAATCTATTAGTTTATTTGGTAGGTAAACAGATGTTTACGTACATACAAATTACTCTCTCTAATAATAGGCTCTCTCTAATAATTAATATCTATTAATAGGATTTAAAGACGATTAGAGAAGTGCACGTAGGTGTGACGAAAGTAAGCAGTAGTTATTTAAGGCCAGCAAAATAAAACTGTTCAGCTGGGTAGGCATTCATAAGAATCAATCTTAATTATTATTTATATCTCCAGGAGTGACCAAACAGCTGAGCTATGTCCGAGCCATTGGATGTGATGCCATCATCCTGTCTCCGATATCCTCGAGAAGTACAGACTGTGAGAAGCCAGGAGTAGTGGATTTAGATGACATTGATCAGCGGTATGGAACCATTCAGGGTTTCAGCTATGTTTTGGAAAAGGCGAAGAAACTTAGTAAGGTCATTTTGTCATGCCTCATCATCTCATCCCTTCTAGGAACCTTTAACTTACTTCTTGTCATTTGCAGATTTAAAAGTCGTGATAACATTGCCCTTGCAAACCATCAGCTCAACATCAGAATGGTTCACATCGAGTGCTGACAAAGTCAACGGATTTGAAGATTGGATACTTTGGCAAGCAGGAAGTCCTGATGAACCTCCAATGGTGATATATTCCTTTACAATGCCCTAAGTCCCTACTCAAAATCCTATTGACATTTCAATATTTTGCAGGATGACAATGGATTAGCTTGGACGTTCCATGAATCACGAAGCTCCTACTACGCTACATCAAACAGCGAACCGGTCTTGAACCTCTGCTCAGAGTCAGTTATCGCAGCTTTATCGGCATCTCAATGTGCCTGGCTGCGGCGAGGAGTTTCTGGAGTACTGTTGCGTCCTGACTTCCTGCCTGAACAAGCTTGTGGAGAGAAGCTATTGCAGAAATTGGCGGCTGATGCTATGGCTTGTGCACGATCTTCCAGCTTGGAGACACCGTAAGTTTCAACATCTTAGAAATATTATGTGCTTCTGCAAGTTTCTATGTATGATATTCTATAGCCCTTTCTGGAATTTAAGGGTAATCCTGGTAGAGTCAGCCCTGCCACCAGAATCAGCAGCCAAATATTACGGTGACGGAGGCGTAGGTGCCAACAGTGTGCTGAGCTCAGCCCTGGCGTCTTCGATGAAGAGTTCTGCAGCTGGATTTGGCATCGCCTTCCAGACTGCTTTGCTCACCACTCCTGATGATGGAACTCCTACTTGGATTGTAAGTAATTCAACGCAGTTTATTGAAATAATGACCGATACCAAATCGTATAATGGCAGAAGATCTGATCAAAAAGGTATTCATTTCTCTTCTATTACATCATTACTAAACTACATACAACAATATGAGATAAAAAATATTTATAGCCAAGGATTGCTTGACATTATAGTTTCGTTAAACATGGTTGTTATGGTCAGTATATACACATGTTGGCCGAGACTATACACAGACACAGATAATATAATACATCTATAGATATGACAGCATGTACAGTACAAGTCATGAAATGCTCCAGACTATGTATGCTATTGATTATCCCAGACAAGTTCCTTCAACGGCAGCCGCATCGCGTCCCGCTACGGCAATGAGCTGGTGGATAGCATCAACCTGCTTGCTCTGATCCTCCCCGGCGCCGCCGTCATCCAGCAAGGAGACGAGCTCGGCTCCGCTGACACACTCCTCGAGTGGAGCACCTCTTCGAAATGCTGGCCTAACACCCCTGCCCCGTCATCGGCCCCAATGTCCTGGGATGATACGAACAACGCTGGGTTCAGTTCTGGTGAACCCTGGCTGCCCGTGTCTCCGAACTACAGATATGCGAATGCAAAGACGGAGTATGCGAATGAGATGAGCCACCAGGGTGTGGTGAGGCTGACAGCGGCGATGAGGAAGTCTCCGGCCATCGGTCCACATGTGGAGGTAATTTTTTCAGTAAATCTATTATTGTATTTCGATCTATACTGCTAAAAACTTGTGTGGACCAATTAAGAAGAAAATAAAACTATTTTATAAAGAAAGGGTTATAAAGACCGAATGGAAATAAACAATGATAACCTAGTCGACCCCATGATAACTGTATTGCTTTTATTAGAATTTTTAACTTAAGTATGTAATGTAAAAATGATGCCGCTGTGTCTGGTCACCGGTGCCGGGGAATTTGAGGGCGAACCTTTTGTCTTTACGCGCTAATACCGTTGTTTCAAAAAAAAAAGTAGTATGATGTGCAATAAAATATTTCTATTTTATTGCACAATTCCCGGGACCAGTCAAAGGTGTAGATGTAAATATATAATGTGAGCATAAAATGAACGCTAACGACTACAACGTACAAAGTAGCTTATTTCTGTTTATTTGTATCCCCTCGGGCTTGTTAGAAAAGCCTATTATCCCTATAAAGGTACGGTCGGGTATACCACCTTGTAAAATAATTAGAAACCTTGCGGTCGCGCGGCTTTGTGAACTTGCTTCAAGAAATACAAATTGGAAGACTGACCCCAAGTAAGTCCCTAAAGTATAAAGTCCTTTAAATATTAACCGCAAAATTCTATCGGGTATTTTAGTAACAGTATCATTTCTTAGAAGCTTTTAGGCTTGTCTTCTGGCAAGTACCTATTTAATTAATAAAGTGATGATGTTGGAACATTTTACATGAAACATTCTATTATCTCGCACCTTGATCTTCGGTTGGTTCGGATGGTACTAATTATTGTTCTAAAAACAATAATTAGTACCATGCTGTTTTAGCGTTTTTATCAAAATTCTGTCTCCTTGTTATTCAAGACGCATATTGGGCGGTCAGAGCTTCATTTCTGTAATATTGGGGATAATGGGGTGTTTGAGATCGATTATGAGGATAAACAGAGGGTCGTAGACGAAGGGTTGCTTTCATTCTGCATCGATTTATGCATATAGGTAAGGTGCCTATGGAAGTACAGATTTTGTAGTGTTTAGAGTATCAATTGGTGTCAAAAAAACTTATCAAAAATATCCTTAGGCATAACTCTAGTCCTAGCTAAAGCTTCTTAAGAATAATTGGAGGGCCAAACAATCTTTATATCTTTTATGGCCTAGTGTATCTGTGAGTATTCTGTCCAATATTTCAAAATAAATACAATACTTATAATAATGAGGATCCCGGCCGGACATGCTTTGAATCGGGAAGAAAGAGCGGACGGAAGGGTAAAAAGAAGCCTTTGTCCAGCAGTGGCATAGGAATAACATGATCATATAAATATATTCCAGATCAAACGTCTTGGCGGGGCCCTCGCCGTGCTGCGCTGGGGCGGGCCGGGGTCCCTCCTCGTGGTCTCGAACCTCGCGCGGGAGACCACCGACGTCCTACTATCAAAAATGGCCGGCCTACCCTCAGAAATGGCTGTCGCCATGAGCTCAGCTGGCTCCGGACTTTCCTCTGGGGCCCATTTGGTGGTGGATAAAACCTTGAGACTGTCGCCAGGGGAGACGCTGCTGCTGGCCGGTGGGCCCCGCCACTGCGGGGGGCCCGGCCCCGTGGATAAGATTGCTAACAAGCTGTCAGAGGGTTGGCAAAAACTCAACAAGTATTTTAGCAATATGTAATTTGTTACCGTTGTATTTGAAGGATGGGTACTTGAGTGTAAATAGTGTTATTTTTCAAGGTACGCTTTTTGCAGGACATTAATGTTTGAAATGTTTCTACGTCCTTGTTTGATTGTATTGAAATTGTGTCTTAATAATTGTACGATCGATGAAAATCAGAAATAAAATGTTTTGTGGAATGTTCCTTTGTACTAATCAAAATTCTTTCAAACTAATGAAAGTTCCCAAAGCTCAGATTTCGTGCGATAAGCCAATATCAAATTACCGGCGCAGGTAATATACTGGTATGGTGGTAATAGTAACGGACGATGCGTCGATTTAAAACCCATCATACATCGTTTACTAAAACCTATCATAAAAAAGACACTCACTAAACGATGTCCCAACCCAATAACTACAACATATTCTACACCAATATATACAGGGTGTATAAGGAGGTAAGTTCATACAGGGTGGTATAGTTAGGGTTACGCACCCAGATATAAAGAAGGCCGCAACGGGCCGTAATGAATTGAATGATATTGGCCCACACGCCCCGCGCACACGGTACGCTCACTATTAGAGGGTATTGTCTCTGTGACCTATTTCCGAACCACGAGTGAGCTTCCGTACACCTATAGCCACCGAAGCCGGCGGCGCTCAGCCGCGCGCCGGGTAATAATCATCACTGAAAAAGTTCTGCGAATCGTATAAAACTCCGAAATAACAAATCCGATGCTAAAAACCTTTTAAAAGTAAAAAGTTCAGGGAAATTTTGGAGGATCTTCAAGAAATGAACCGCCATTACCAAAGCGCGCGCGAACTCGGAGCTTCCCATGTCCGTGCCTCTGGAGGTCTAAAACTCTGGGAAAATATAAAATTTAAGAGATTACTTACAGAATTTACTCTTCTCAGCTTCGCTGGTCTGGGCCGAGGCTGCGATAGCGACGAGCAGGGTTATCAGCGCGCGCGCCATCATGGCGGCGCGGCGCGGGCTGCTGGGGCCCACCGCGGGTTGAACTGGCCGCTCCGACGCGCGGGCCCTATCGACCCGGCTGCCGCGCCTGCGCCCTGCCCCGCCGCGCGAGACGGGGTTGCTACAATCAAAATATTGGTGAATCATCCGCGAGGGATAAAGTTACGAGCGCCTGTTGGCAAGCGCGCGGCAAACGCTGCGATGCATGTTTTTATTCCGGAGCACACGGCGCGACGTCAAGCTAAAGCTTTCTGCTAACACAAACATTGGTAGCCAAATAAGGAACATACGTATATGATGCAAATCCTGGAATGGTCACGCGCGCATCTACCTACATTACACCTCATTACCAACGAGAACGATTATTATGCTAAATTAGTAGAGTCACGCACTTACGTGTTGACAAATGGATTTGTTCAGGTGCTAAACAAATCATAAATAATTTGTCCCACTAACATGACATAAACCTAACCCGAGAAACAACTTAAAAAAAAAATAAAGCACACGAACACGAAGATGAAAAAGACCAACAGAAGGCAACAAGATGCTTTCACTTAATGCACTGAAAATACTCCGAGGAGTTCCATCTGGCATCTAATAGCAACCCGAAACTCCTCGTACTGGCGCCCAGCAGTCTCCGATCCCTTCGTCAATGGAGTCTCCCACAACAAGCCACGAGAGCAGACTGCCCGACGCCAAAGCACTCTCCTCATGAATGGACTCTCGTACAACTGCCAGCACAGACTGCTTGACGCCACCAGTCTAGACACGTTGGCACGGCGGCACTTGATAACAGTTTCAGTTCAGGCGCCAAAACGAAAGACCTTCTCAATGTTATCTCGCCAATTAGTCGAGAAAGGCCTTTTTGTAGACTTTCCATTTGATCAATTAGATACGCTTATTCAGCTTTTCAGACAATTGGCATCGTTATAGAACTTAAAAAACTACTTGCTGAATAATTATTTAAAATCGTAAAGTATCGTCGCAATTCTCTTCAGACAGACACCTAATAGTCTACATTGCTGATACATATACATAGGTAATCATCATTACTAGATGATATTTCCGTTAAAAAGAATGTAAAATAGTATATGAATTATAGTTTACCACAATATCTATCTTACATTTTATCACGGAACAACGCGTATAAATGCGGGCAGAAGCAATAAGCAATTAAAACAACACATCTAATTATTATTTTATTCTTTTGAATATTCTGATTCTAAAAATATAGTTATTTAGACGCCTGAGTAAAGTCTGTAAAATAATACAAAATGTTGAGTAACAATATCAAAATCAATTACAACATCGTCATAAACATAATCGATAAAAAAGCGAATCGGTAAAGCATTAGTAGTATACATAATTATTTAATTGTCAGTTGAACTCTGAACTATCAAACAGATAATTATTTCATGGAATAGCTTTTAGCAATTATTAGTTTATGATCAAAAGGTAAGGTCGATCTATCACAATTATGTGAAATTATATTTTTGTTTACGTTACAAAAGTCATTTCTAGCGATATATTTAACATGATTAGATTTTTGAGTTTTCCAATATTTTGGCAGTTTTATGCTCACTATGTTCTATGATCACTGAAAAAATTTAGGCACTGCGAGTAAGTTTTAAAGATTGGAAAATTCTAAAATCAAATCATGGTAAATATCCCGTTCTAAATGACTTATGTGTTTAAGTTGTGGTAATTTGGCAAGTGTGAAGCCTCGCGGTATCGATAGACTGTACAAGCATAAAGCAAGTAGGTACAGACCATCATTGTGTTCGGTTTTCAAATTGATTGAAGCCTGACTTGGAGCTCACATGTCGACCAACTCTGCGCGAGACTGGGTAGCGCTTCGTAATATTAACTTATTTATTTCGGATTTACAACCCATATGACATACAAAAATACCATAAATGTAACAGTAAAATCAGATTAAATTTAATGCTAATAATAATAGTGCTATTTAGGGTATTGGAGTCAGTTCTTATGCAATTGTAGACCTTTTTAGCGGAAATCAACATTGCATAGACATATAAACTTCATCTTTCGATGGTCAAAATAATAAAAAAGCAAAAATTCGAATAAGAGATAAGGCAAGCATGGTCACCTAAAGTCGGTATCAGTCTCGAACCGTGGTTCATTTGGGTCTGCCTGACCAACACCGACTTCTCAAGTGGTCGTAAGGAAGCAAGCCTAGCGGAGTGCTTGCCCCCCTCCGCCCCGCGCCTCCCCTGTGCTTCAGGCAAGTGCCACTTCACTACATAAGGGCCCTCACCACATAAAGGTATCTTTTTGACAAGTTATAAGTGGAAAGGGTGCTAAGATTAGCGACGGATGATCTCCGCGGAATCTTTGATGAACTTTTGAACGCGATGAGGTAAGGCGGTGGAGGGAGACGTTTTGTGAAGACTGTGGATCCACCCTTATCTTTGAAGGATATACCTATGTATATGTCATTGATCTTTGCAACTATGTACCTTTACGCGTGTAAAAGCTATGATTATTATCAGAAATTGAATCAAACGGAAGACCGAGACGGCGGCGGTTGGCGTTTTGAGTTCAACGTGGTTGAACTAAGTATAACTGTTATTAATACAACTCATAAGACTCAAATTATGCCAGGGAACAATGATTAAAGCCCCTCCGTGATTAGGTCTACAATTGCATGTATCACTTCGTTATCATCACTACTAATCTTTTCTTGGTATGTCCTTTGCAACTTTCATCGCCCGTAACCTCTCCAAATATCGGTCAACGATCGATTAATTACAGTAATCGATCACGATTATGATCCAAAAAAAAAATTAAGATAAAAAAAGTGAAGGTCCAGGATCAGCAGAGGTCTCGAATACCATTCAGCCCGGCAAAGGTTCTAGAGGCTGCTCCCAGGTACCCCAGACCAACGCTGACAATTCTTCATCGCCGAAAATGTGAACTATTTCGGCCTATCGCGTTTGTTTCGAGGTGATACTGCTTATCGCGATAATTTACTCGTATCTTGTGATAGGGATTTAATTGTTATTTGATTTGTGGCAGCCGTTAGTTTATATCAGGTGGGGTTCGGGTACGCACGTGAGGTGACAGTTCTTTGAGAGATTTTGAGAAAATCTCTGTCGAGGACCGCTTTTAATCATTTCTTGGCCTGCTTAGATCGGTCAGCAATAAATAATTTCCCTAATTAATTAATCATTTGATTTCTCATGTTTTGACACAATTGAATTTGATTTTGTGAAATGTCTAGTCATTTTTAATTGATTCCTTATTACTTAGTTCCGAAACAATCAGTGTTACTAGTAAAAACGTATGACTATCTCCTGGCACCTTCCAATAACTCTTCTTTATCGAAAAAGGCTTAGACGGTTATATATTGCTTCATGAATACCTTCCAACTAGCTCTCGCAAGTTCGGGGCCAAAACAACCCAGAGAGTTGAGCCCAGTTCAGAGATTAAAAGTATTGGACCCTTTACGGAAAGGAAACCTGTTGACCTACTTCAAGTCCCCACTGTCCGCGAAACTTCCTCGTCTTTAGGGAAATTTACAATCTTTACATGTAAGTACCCACTGCGGCTCAATATCACTAAGTCGATGGATGGGTAATATTTCGTTTCTATCAAATTTCAATACCTACAATCGATGGATTATTGCAAGTCCCGGCCTGAAACCAAGGACAATGTTGCAATTTCAATATAAGAGTAATTAGATGACCCTGATAAAAAAAAAATAAGTGAAATACGAAGATCACGGTACTCATCTCTTTCATTTCATTGACGCTTGAACAATGTAACTCGATGTTTCCATGGGTGGACTGCCCATGGATCCATCGATTAAGTACAATCGAGCAGCTTCGATTATTTTCTAATAGTGAGATAAGATCAGTTTGATGCTTTTGCTTTAGTTGTTACATTAGTTTGGGTCAAAGATGGCTTGCTAAATGTCATGAGTTTTCCTTCAATAGAGGAGAGATGTCTAAAACAAATGAAAAAAATGTCGTGATTGTTTATTCGATTACATTCAACATCACTCTTATACAGGGGAGGGTAGAAACTCTCCTCTCTTTCGAAATTTGAACAAGGACTGGTTAGTCCCAGCCCAGTTGATTCATTGATTTCTTAAATCCATTGAAACAAAATTAAATTGAAGTTACTGAATAAACAGTGATGACATCTCGGTTAAAACCATCCCTTACATAAAATTTGCAAATCGAACTTTATGAATAATATCGCTGCAGTAACTGTATAAAACTCTAGTTAAAACCAACAAAATAAATAGAAGCTCTCGAATACAAAGTGTTTCGGTGAAAACCATCACTAACATCTTAAAATCGAACGCCTCGAAAACAGTGGCTTGAGTTGAGAGTTCCAAGTTTACAGACAGTAAAAAGGAACAGTCTCTATGTTCAAGTTGCCAGCAGCCAGGCCGGTCAAAGCAGAATGGCAGCAACCGGCAGCAACGGGCAGGCTTGGCAGCTTATCCTACAGGATGTTTAATTTCCCCCCGTGTGTATTCCACCTCTGTTCCGTAATTGGTTTTTGGGCTGCGGTTGACGTAATTGGAGCGAATATTGTGCCTCCATTTAAGTGTTTTTGATTATTGGAGCTGGATTATGGCAGATATTGTGGCGGCGAATGTGGATTTCATTTACAATTGGACATTGGTGGATTCTCTTTTGTGCTCATTTTGTGAATTCTTGTTCATACGGACTGAACTGTGATTCAAATACCAAATCATGGTATTTAAATCACATCCGCATATTGTATGGTTTTCCATCGCTACTTTTATAAATCGAGGCTATTAGAAGACTAGAAAGAAACTGAACTATAAGAAGTGAGAACAGTGGTCCAACCAATCGCTTCTTGCATAATCATCACCTATTAGGCGCCAAAATCGTGCGAAAATCGGTCTTCGCCGCCTTGTTAACAAAATTAAATCTATTTTTAAGTAAAATTTTATTTACACATCTTTTAAATAATCTAAGCTTGTTAAATTTTTGTGTTAAATAAAGAACTTTGAAAACAAAACAATAAGCTAAAACGATAAGAAATGTCGGCTAGCGTAGCGAGCCGGGATTATTTTAATAATAATACAATCTCCTGCATCACAGGTGTGGCTTTACCCGCTGCGCTACAGAGGTCGTTGTTAATATACATGCAATTGAAAAGCCTCTTCTCTGAAAATTATTTAATCAAAATCCAACCAACCAACCAACTTTCATAAAAAACAATATGAAACGAATACCTAACAGCAAGCTAAGCGAACCCCTATTTCTTTATTTTCAAAGGGTTTACAATTATAAATACATTTTATAAATGTGACCCTTTGAAAATAAAGAACTCACAATTATATACAACTAGCGGCCCGTCCCGGCTTCGCAAGAGTGGTTATTTGTTTCAGGCAATCATTAAAAAAAATCTCTCCGTAAGAACCATTCTCGTACTTCAAGGAATATTCTAAAAAAATAATTAGCTAAATCGTTTCAGCTGCTCTCGAGATTTGCGCTTAGCAACACATTCAGTGATTCATTTTTATATCATAGAAGATTATAAATAGGTCACAATATACAACTTTCATAAGCCGTAAGCGGCGACTAAAAAATATCGCTACTTTCATGGGAGGAAAAATCGGAGCGCGTCCGGCGCCCCCTAAGGCCCGTCGCCTGGGTGCCCCGCACCCCTTGCACCCCTGGATTTGAGACAAAGTAGGTAGATTAACATTTTTTTGGCAACACGCAAATAAAAGACCGATCGATTGGTATATAACGCTTTAGTTAATCGCCTCAAAAATATTTTGTAGGAAAATGACAATATTGGGAAGAAATGCTAAAATCTTCAGGATTACAAAGGAGCAGGACGGGCTCATAGCTAAGGGGACTCAAACAAATTCATATAATTTTCCTTCATAATGAGTTGGAAGCATATGTTGGCAATATAGCCGAGCATGCATGACTGCTTAGCAATGATCACGAGTACGTTGTCGAGAACTATTATAGAAATCGTACCGCCACGAGCGAACGAGCAGACAAGCTAAATAATACGTACATATGTATAGATACGTCCATACTGTCGTGATACAGGGTGTCAGGTAAATACTATGGATTTAATTTAAACCAAATTAGCTCCATATCTCGCGAAGAACCGACGGCCGCTGGGGCAAACATGTTCTTGAGTGGAGACCACGACTCGGTAAACGTAATGTAGGACGCCCTCCGACCAGGTGGGATGACGACCTGCGAAAGACTGCAGGTAGATGCTGGATGCGTCAAGCTGAAGACGGTTATGGTGCTCATTGGGGGAGCGTCCACTACACACGCTGTGGACTATCATAGGCTGATGATGATAATGATGAAATTAGCTCCATAAAAATGTGATGTTTATGGAGTTAAAAAACAGAAGCTATAAAAGTAAATACCTCGAAACAAGAATTGAGCGATGTGTTGGATTATACATTTCAGGGGGTTTAGGATAGCGCCTCGGACCACTTCGTGTGGTTGCAGGGACCACTAGTTCTCCGCGGACCACTTCGTGTGCTTGCAGGGACCACTAGTGCTCCGCGGACCACTTCGTGTGCTTGCAGGGACCACTAGTGCTCCGCGGACCACTTCGTGTGCTTGCAGGGACCACTAGTGCTCCGCGGACCACTTCGTGTGCTTGCAGGGACCACTAGTGCTCCGCGGACCACTTCGTGTGCTTGCAGGGACCACTAGTGCTCCGCGGACCACTTCGTGTGCTTGCAGGGACCACTAGTGCTCCGCGGATCACCGGTTCAGAAACACGTATAAAGACTTTATTCCTTAAATAATTCCTTAATATTGGATAACTCAAAAATCAAATCATGGTAAATATCCCGTTTTAAATGACTTTAGTGTTAATAACCATGATAGTTTCTAAAGTTTTACTTTCTTCCTTATTCGATAAACAGGGTAGCTTTTCAAACCTGCACATACTCGTAGGTACAGTCAGAATGTTGCCTTCGTGCCCGCCTCACCCGCGTATGAGAACACCCTGTAGTAGCTCACATACTCGTAGGTACAGTCAGAATGTTGCCTTCGTGCCCGCCTCACCCGCGTATGAGAACACCCTGTAGTAGCTCACATACTCGTAGGTACAGTCAGAATGTTGCCTTTGTCCCCGCCTCACCCGCGTATGAGAACACCCTGTAGTAGCTCACATACTCGTAGGTACAGTCAGAATGTTGCCTTTGTCCCCGCCTCACCCGCGTATGAGAACAACCTGTAGTAGCTCACATACTCGTAGGTACAGTCAGAATGTTGCCTTCGTGCCCGCCTCACCCGCATATGAGAACACCCTGTAGTAGCTCACATACTCGTAGGTACAGTCAGAATGTTGCCTTCGTGCCCGCCTCACCCGCGTATGAGAACACCCTGTAGTAGCTCACATACTCGTAGGTACAGTCAGAATGTTGCCTTCGTCCCCGCCTCACCCGCGTATGAGAACACCCTGTAGTAGCTCACATACTCGTAGGTACAGTCAGAATGTTGCCTTTGTCCCCGCCTCACCCGCGTATGAGAACACCCTGTAGTAGCTCACATACTCGTAGGTACAGTCAGAATGTTGCCTTCGTGCCCGCCTCACCCGCGTATGAGAACACCCTGTAGTAGCTCACATACTCGTAGGTACAGTCAGAATGTTGCCTTCGTCCCCGCCTCACCCGCGTATGAGAACACCCTGTAGTAGCTCACATACTCGTAGGTACAGTCAGAATGTTGCCTTCGTGCCCGCCTCACCCGCATATGAGAACACCCTGTAGTAGCTCACATACTCGTAGGTACAGTCAGAATGTTGCCTTCGTGCCCGCCTCACCCGCGTATGAGAACACCCTGTAGTAGCTCACATACTCGTAGGTACAGTCAGAATGTTGCCTTCGTCCCCGCCTCACCCGCGTATGAGAACACCCTGTAGTAGCTCACATACTCGTAGGTACAGTCAGAATGTTGCCTTCGTGCCCGCCTCACCCGCGTATGAGAACATCCTGTAGTAGCTCACATACTCGTAGGTACAGTCAGAATGTTGCCTTCGTGCCCGCCTCACCCGCGTATGAGAACACCCTGTAGTAGCTCACATACTCGTAGGTACAGTCAGAATGTTGCCTTCGTCCCCGCCTCACCCGCGTATGAGAACACCCTGTAGTAGCTCACATACTCGTAGGTACAGTCAGAATGTTGCCTTCGTCCCCGCCTCACCCGCGTATGAGAACACCCTGTAGTAGCTCACATACTCGTAGGTACAGTCAGAATGTTGCCTTCGTCCCCGCCTCACCCGCGTATGAGAACACCCTGTAGTAGCTCACATACTCGTAGGTACAGTCAGAATGTTGCCTTCGTGCCCGCCTCACCCGCGTATGAGAACACCCTGTAGTAGCTCACATACTCGTAGGTACAGTCAGAATGTTGCCTTCGTGCCCGCCTCACCCGCGTATGAGAACACCCTGTAGTAGCTCACATACTCGTAGGTACAGTCAGAATGTTGCCTTCGTCCCCGCCTCACCCGCGTATGAGAACACCCTGTAGTAGCTCACATACTCGTAGGTACAGTCAGAATGTTGCCTTCGTGCCCGCCTCACCCGCGTATGAGAACACCCTGTAGTAGCTCACATACTCGTAGGTACAGTCAGAATGTTGCCTTCGTGCCCGCCTCACCCGCGTATGAGAACACCCTGTAGTAGCTCACATACTCGTAGGTACAGTCAGAATGTTGCCTTCGTGCCCGCCTCACCCGCGTATGAGAACACCCTGTAGTAGCTCACATACTCGTAGGTACAGTCAGAATGTTGCCTTCGTCCCCGCCTCACCCGCGTATGAGAACACCCTGTAGTAGCTCACATACTCGTAGGTACAGTCAGAATGTTGCCTTCGTCCCCGCCTCACCCGCGTATGAGAACACCCTGTAGTAGCTCACATACTCGTAGGTACAGTCAGAATGTTGCCTTCGTGCCCGCCTCACCCGCGTATGAGAACACCCTGTAGTAGCTCACATACTCGTAGGTACAGTCAGAATGTTGCCTTCGTGCCCGCCTCACCCGCGTATGAGAACACCCTGTAGTAGCTCACATACTCGTAGGTACAGTCAGAATGTTGCCTTCGTCCCCGCCTCACCCGCGTATGAGAACACCCTGTAGTAGCTCACATACTCGTAGGTACAGTCAGAATGTTGCCTTCGTGCCCGCCTCACCCGCGTATGAGAACACCCTGTAGTAGCTCACATACTCGTAGGTACAGTCAGAATGTTGCCTTCGTCCCCGCCTCACCCGCGTATGAGAACACCCTGTAGTAGCTCACATACTCGTAGGTACAGTCAGAATGTTGCCTTCGTCCCCGCCTCACCCGCGTATGAGAACACCCTGTAGTAGCTCACATACTCGTAGGTACAGTCAGAATGTTGCCTTCGTCCCCGCCTCACCCGCGTATGAGAACACCCTGTAGTAGCATCGCACGTATAAATTGTACCATAATAGCGTTATGCCGTTAAACACTCGAATTATGTAGCTCGTATTGATTGCGGTGGACCAGGGATGGGACCGAGTCGATGATACCATCGCGTAGGGATGGGCCATGTCAAACATCGATAACATAAGTAACGTTCAATTATTTTTTAAATAAAACTCGAAATAGCTACTTTTATTATTGCATATAAAACGAGGTAGGTTATCTACTTATTCATACAAACAGTAGCGATACTTACTTATTACGGAAATATAGGTTTCTATTGCTATATCTAGCAACAGAAAGATATCTAAAGCGGTTTGTTCTACACTTACTTTTGCCACGGCTTTAATCGTTGTTTGCAGGGTAATATTATTTAATTACTAAGTTTATTCGAGTTCTAGATCCAGGTATAATTAAACTTAAAATTCCAGTCTGATCCTGTTTTGGCGCGAATTCATATTAAACATCCAGCCATCCATCCATACTTTCGCATTTATAATAGTGTGATGACAGTCTGGTGTGATTAACTATTAATTATAAATGAAATTAAATCAAGCGAGACAATCTAGCACATAAATTAGCACAATATCGATATCTGTAACTCGATACCAGTTTTGCCGAGCAATAGTCAGAGAGGTGCAAAGTGGGTGCAGACCTGTGGTGCATCACTGTATTGTAGGGCAGCCTACTGTCTATGCATGTACTCGTACTTACGGCCAGCTTGAACATTGGACACATCGTGAAATTTGTACCTACATTTATTGTTGATATTGCTGAACCAAGGGTCGACGACGGCGATGGCACCTTTTAAAAATAATTTAAATAAATAATTAATTAAACAGAGCTGTGTCATCACTTTTCGTCGTTGTCGTTATCTACTTCGTTACTAATATACTTAATACATGTTTACTTACTCTTTTCTTTCTCATGTTAAGTAAAAACTACCCATCTCTGTAATGCATATATAGATCTTTTTTATTTAAATAGGAAATACCCAAAACACTGTACAAAATAACTTCAGATACCTAGTGCAGATCATGTCCCAAGGCGGGAATAGAACACGCGTCTAACTGCTTGAAATAGAAGACATTGAAGTTTTTCGTTTTTTTTCAAAAAGTGGAAACAACTTGGAGAATTGAAGCGAGAACTTACCTCGAGGAACCAAACTCTACCTTTGTAGAGGTACCTACATCTAGTCCCTTCCACTCTACTTCTAACTAAATACGGCTTTCCAAAATGTAACAAACAGCAGAGAAAATGTGAGATGAAAATTTTATGAGACAGATTTTTAATTAAGATAATCTTCCCAATAACGCGTCTGGTAAAGTGCAGCGCGTTCAGCGATGCGTTGGTCGACTTTTCTGTACCTATATAAATGGTAATCTATGGTTCTACTGCCGCTGGTACAGACTCTAGGGCGGCGGAAACGTTTCTCATTTCCAATCCGACATTTGTTGCTCAAGACTCGGTTTATTTATTACAGTAGTTTCACGTCAGGGCTGAGGTTCCACGCGCGTTCCTTTATGTTTCACTAGATGCATCCCGTGGCTTCGCCGGTTTACAAATCTATCGTGTCAAATAGTTTATAACCCTTCCTCTTGAATCACTCTATTTAAGAAACCGCATCAAAATCCGTGACGTAGTTTTAAAGACAGATTATGCTAAGCATACATAAGGCCATCAGCCAGCGCAAGCGACTTTGTATGACTGTGTAGTGAAGTAAATTAAAAATAACGGTAGAAATGTGTTGCAAAAGTTTAGAAAATGGATAAGGGCTAAAGATGTTAATGTTGTTGAAGAACACTAGTATAGTTTTATCTGGAAAAAATAGTGTGTGGAAACCCAGGCTGTACCTACCATGATGAAATGTGAAATATAAAGAGGTAGTTACAGAATGCATCGATTATTAGATGAATGTGTCTATTTTAGCGGCAATATTATTAATAGGTCGGAATGTAGGTACGCAGTGATTGAGCAGGGCGACATAAATTGGATTACACCGTGCAGGCGGCGGCGGGTCGGGCTGTAGTGCGGGCGCCGCCGCACGCGATAATTGCCAATAGCGCGTTAGCACTCGCATAGACGATACTCTACTAACACTAGAACAATAAATATCGCATAGTAATATCGTGTCGTAAGTCCCAGTGATAAGAGCCAGTATCGCCCGCGTCCTGCGGACTCAGTGTCGTTCCGTCCGGAGAAGTGAAACGTTAGTGAGTGTCCGCGAGGCAGCGAGTGCGCGCGCGCCGCCGCAGCGCGACATGGGCTCCGAGGCACCGCGCGCCACGCTCATAGAGATCGTGGAGCCCGACCCCGAGGATTGTCCCTCCTTAAACCTGCCCCCCGAAGGAAACGTCAAGTTGCGCAACTATCGGTTACTGACTGAGAATTTGCGAGCCTACACGCCGACCGGCGATGTCCACACTTCCCCCAGCAAAGGGAAGTTGGTGGCTAAGTTCGACTCGTTCGCGAGCATCTCCCCCCCGCGCGCGCGTATCTTGGAGCTGGTGGGCGAGGGAGACGAGGGCCGCGACGCGCTGCACGCCATCGTGCGGCCCGCGCCGCGCCGCCTGCAGCGCCCGCTCGATGACGACGCCAGGAGGTTCCTCCAACGCGCGCTGCACTCCCCTAGTCCTTACCTCTCGCCCGCCGCCTCTCCGGAACCTCGTGACAGACCCCCCGAATCTTCTTCATCGGAACCCTCGCCGCCTGAATCCCCCGCTCGGATAAAGGAGAGGAAGCCTTTGTCGAAGCGCTCGATATCTCTAGCTGATGAGTTGAGAGAGGCGGAGGAGGATTCGTACAGCGGCGAATCGCGGGAGAGTTTCCCGGAGTTCCATCCGGAAAGAGAAGCGTACGAGCGGGAGCGGATGGGCCGGCTGGCGCTGGCGGTGGCGGTGGAGGAGGAGGAGGGCACGGCGGGCGGGCTGGCGGTCTGCGCGCGCCGGCTGGACACGCTGCTGGCGGAGTCGCGCGCGCTGCACGACGAGCTCGCGGGCATCCAGCAGGACCTGCAGGTGCTGGTGGCCCGCCTGCGCCGCCAACCCTGACGCGTTGGTACCAACCAACACACCTCGACCTGCACCAACGCGTTGGCTTGGCTGCACCGGTGATGGCTTTCCTTACTATGGTCTCCTATAGTTGCGTGTGGTGGTAGTTTTACTTTATGGTCCGTCCAAATGTCGGCCGACTCATGCATGACGAGCATAGGCTTTTACATGATGTTTCACGACAAATGACATGCGACGACCGAGATGTGGACAGACCAATAAGTTGCTTGAAAAATACCGAGAATAATTTTACCTATTGGATAACATCCAGGCAACAACGTGAAAGTTCCAACAATGCCTAATTGGTAAAGCTGTGTCAACACAACACTTTTTACACACCTTACACAACTTTTTACTTACACGCTTGGATGTTGTCACGCGAACGAATATTCGGTAGGTAGGTAACTCCGCCCCGCCGGTACACAACACAACGTATTAGTATTGTTTATTAAAAAAAATTTAGTGTTCAACTGACCATCGAGGTTTTCGTAAGCCTTCGACCGGACTTTGGACCCTTTTTAACAAAACAGATGCACACACCACAGCACCCACTTTAGTAATTATCGGACCTATACGACACGATAATGAGTTCAATGCTCATAAACAAAGTACCTACCTACGTAATTGTTTGAGTGTCCGATATCATTGGGTAATATTTCACTCGTTATTTCACTTTCACTGATTATTTATTAGTCTCTAGGAATGTGGTTTTATATTCTTATTGACTGTTAAACGTAGTAGAGGTACATATAGTGGAGGCAAGTTTAAAACTGATCCAACAAACGGGGTTTTAATTCATGCAATCGGATCGGAACCCGTTCTATTCTCATAACTCATAAGTTACATTACATTTATTCTATTACAAAGGTTTTATTTCATAAGAGCCGCCTAATTCTCACAAGTTAAAATCAATTATTTAATCTTCCAAGAGGTATTTAAAACTTACTAAACACGCTTCATTTGAGAACTGATTAATACCAAATCACTGTGAATTTATTACAAAAAATAACTAGATATTAGAACGACAAAAAACTGCGGCTAGACATTAACCTAGACTAGTTTGCCTTCAGAAGCAATTTGTCATCATGTTACACGACTTCTTGCAATGCTTTGTAGTTAAGAAATCAACAGTCAGAATGTATGCAGCATATATGTACGTACATACATATGTATTTGGATGAATAAAATAAAATGTTCTGTAGAAATAGGACCCACATTTCCGACCTCAAATCAGAGATTTTCATGGACATTTCAAAGTTTATTTCTAGTCAACGAATTAAGTTCGCGTGTGTCGACATACTCGTAGGTAATTATAATTACTCTTTTTACGATAATTGCAGTTCTAGATACTCTCTTTTTTGCGGGACGATGTCTGTCCGCATTCAGTTGAGTATGATGTTTTTATGTTATTAAGTAATTTTAATGAATCCTGCTTATACGAGTCATGTGCCGTTTGTGGTTTGAGCAGGACATTTGTTTTAGGACATACTTCCTGTTCGTTTAGGGATAATGTCTTGATTGCCTTGTTTGTAGATATTTTAAATTTCAGTACAATATACCTTCTGTATTTTGTATGTCCTGGGCAGAGCATTTTTATTGTGAATAGACCTTAGAAGGTAATATTTATATCTATAGATATGTATAATATGTAAGTCTTCGCTTTCGTTAACCCCGAGTAAATATGTCAGAGGTAATTTTAAAACAGTCAAAATAATCATCCCCGTAGTTTTCGTAGACCCTTTAGCTTAGCGCTTCGTTTCATTTGTAGGTAGATATCACTGCCCTGATCGACCTTTGCCCTGGAAATGTCTCAATGGGAGTAATCGTCTCATAGTGTAGATAGCGTTAGTAGCACTATTCAATACAGTAAAATCATTGATTTAGGACTGCACTCTGGAATAGAGTTTATATATTGTAGCATACATGGGCTAGGTTCAGAGCGCTGTCGCCGCGTGGATAGAGTGCACTCATCATCATTTTAGGCAGAGCGGAGGCGCGCGGGAGCTGTGCGGGACAGATGTGAACTTTAGTCTTCCTTTTATATTGCAATGAGGGATTTTAAAATTTCCTCACGCTCCATCGGCGCTTTCGGCTCGAACATCAAATCTGATGCTCTATAAACATAGGTTAGCGTTATGCTTTTGAATGCGACGCATTAAACCCTGGAGTGGAAGGAAGCGGTCTAAATCCCAAATTGTTTCAGGCACAATGTGCGCGCGCATGTCGATGTGCGGCGGCGGCTCGCGCGCTACGTTCCGAGTCGCGCGCGCTGAGCTACCTCGACGATGTGGTGGCGCTGCTGCGCGGCGACGTCGCAGCGGCGGAGCGCGCGCGCGCCTGGCCCTTCGCCATCGGACGCCGCCAGCCCGGGAGGAACTACGTCGTGTGAGGTGAGGGATTCAAAGGACTTAGGCTGGTTTTGTAGTCATGTCGCTGGACGCGCCTCTGGGTAGCGCGC